>JAQJVK010000001.1:45641246-46241246 GCA_035578135.1 Flexamia atlantica | reverse complement strand
ATATTATACATCATTTTAAAGCTCTAAGCAAGACAAACAATTTGGTGAAAGCAGAACTCAATTATATATATAATTTTTAAAATGGCGGCCGTTTTTGTGAAAAATATTGGTATTTACGGAATACCCTGTATCTCGAGAACTACTGAAGGTTTTTTCGTTCTGTTTGAAAGTTCTTAATCCTTGTAAACTTAGCTTTCTTTTGATATGCAGGATGCCAACATTAAAAGAAAATAATTTTTTTTAAATTTTACTTTTTGGAATTTTGGTAGCACTGAAAATCAAAAATTTAAAATGGCAACATATGTTAAATAGGACATCATTTCAAAGGTCTTGCAAAAACCTACAATTTTTCAATTTATACTCTCCTTCTATCTTTAATAGTTTTTCAGTAATTGGTAGCACTGAAAATCAAAAATTTAAAATGGCAACATATGTTAAATAGGACATCATTTCAAAGGTCTTGCAAAAACCTACAATTTTTCAATTTATACTCTCCTTCTATCTTTAATAGTTTTTCAGTTAATAAACTAAAAACTCTATTTTTTTATATTATACAATTTTTTATTTATTAGTATTTTAAAATAAAACAATTTATTTGAAGACGTCCCATGCAGATTGTTTATGTTGAAGAAATAAGTCAGAAATGTTTTTAATCTTTTCAGAAAAGTTTTCTAAGTATAACTTATAAATCAATTCCATTTAGAACATATATTCCCCCACCTAAATACAGTTCGCGCATTATATCTCCAGCTTTGGCCGAGTCAGCTGGTTGCGAAGCGCAGCTGAAAACATTATTCAAGAGCCCTGCTTCTTTTCAAACGTGTTTACCAATATCATATGTTGAAAATATCATGTGATACATGTACAGTCGACTCTCGTTAACTCGGAATTCCACGAGACTGCGATTTTTCTTCGTGTTACATATAGTTCGTCGTAGGCATAGTTTGAGTTATAGAAGTAAACCAAAGGAAATTTCGTGATACAGAGGTAAAGAAAAGTTTATTCCCTTCATCTTCGATAAATATAAGCTTTTACCTTATTTAAATATTATATATCAATGAAAAATACAGCATTTGTAATTTAATAACCTGCAAAACACAAAAACAGATGACATCATGTTAATTCTAATTAAAAATTCCGTAGTCTTCCTCTGCTTTAACATGTTAAAACAATTACTGTATCGATCATATTTTTTTATTAAAACAATACTATAAAGAAACTTTACTGTATACGCTAAAGATACAAAAATAAACTTTTAACTTTTATTAATTCCACTAATTAAAAAGTCTATAATCTTCCTCTTTGTAAAAACAATTACAGTATCGATCATAATTCATTAAAACTATTTAGACTGCAGACAGACTAGGACTGGTGACCCCAGATATGATCCTTCGACAGGTTGTATCCTGAACGCCGGGATTTCGTATTACATAGGTCCATTCTGAAAACTTCGTGGTGTGGAGGTAAACTTCGAGTTATGGAGGTAAAGCGCGAATCGAATTCGTCTTATCTACTGAAATTTGTGTTATAGAGGTAATTATTGTGTCCCTTCGAGTTATAGAGGTAAAATATAAAAAGAAAATTAGTTTGTGTTATGTATAGTAATTTATTCGTGTTAGACAGGTTTTTCCAAGGGAATTAAAAATAATTCGTGATATCGAGGATTTCGTGATATCAAGGTTCGTGTTAGCGAGAGTCGACTGTAGTTACATAGTAGCCATAGTTGGAGATATAATGTGCGAACTGTACCTGAATCATATAGCTTTATGTTGTTTTTCTTTCAAACAATTTGTTTACAAAATACTCCGTTGCAGCAGACCTGCATACTCAGCGAATTTCAAATGCAAAAGAATACAGTGCAAGCCAACATAGCGAGATTTGACATTTTTTTTTTAAGCTCCATAAGAATAACATGGGGAATGGGTATGCAGGTTTGCTGTCACAAAAATTGAAATATCGGTGATGTTAGACTATTAAACATTATATCTCATCTAGATGAAGCCACAAACCAAGTTTTATCAAGATATGTTGAGAAATAAGCGAGATATAGAATTTTACTTATTTCCCATAAGGTTAACATTGGGACAACGTACTGTGTTTACCACTTTCAATATCTCGGTAGCCAATGGACATAGAGCCGTGATTCAAAATACTAACTTGTTTGTTTTTTTGAGCTGAATTTAATGGTGCGATCGAAAATTCTATAAATTTAGTTTCTCTATATTAAAATACCCCCGTTGCAGCAGACCTGCATACTCAGCGAATTTCAAATGCAAAACAACATATTTCATGTTTTTGAAAGCTCCATAAGAATAACATGGGAAATGAGTATGCAGGTTTGCTGCTACGGGTAAATTAAAACTGGGTGGTTTTAATGCAATATTTAGTAGATCTGAACTAGAAGAAGCCATTTACCAAGTTTTATCAAGATATGTTGAGAAATAAGCGAGATATAGGATTTTTCTTATTCCCCATAAGGTTAACATTGGGACAACGTACTGTGTTTACCACTTTCAATATCTCGGTAACAAATGGACATAGAGCATTGATTCAAAATTGTAAATTGTTTATTTTTTTGAGCTGAATTCAATGGTGCCAACAAAAATTCGATTATTTTTATTTTTCCATGTAAAAAACTCAAAAAAACCCATTTTTGGGGGGGTTTACCCCCCTTTACCCCCCCTTCCGGTAGTCCGACCGGGCTGGTTTTCGAACTCGTTCGAATAATTACTACTTTACACGTCTGTGCGAAATTTCATCCAGATTGGACCATTTTTACGGCCGCTATCGTGCTTAAAGACACACATATATATATATATATATATATATATATACATATATATATAGATATATATATATGTATGAAAATGAACGAATAGTGTTTTTTGCTTCTAGGGACCCCAAAACGAAAAGTTATCATGGTCTCGGGCTTAGGTCTTACCATGAGTACTACGGTAACAGCTTTTTCCCTATAGGGGAAATTCGCTAAAAATACCATTTTTGGAGGGGTTTATCCCCCTTTACCCCCCTTCCCACGGTCCGATCGGGCTGATTCACGAACTCGTCCGAGTGTTACTACTTTACATGTCTGTTCCAAATTTCATTAGGATCGGACTATATTTACGGCCGCTATCGTGTTAACAGGAATATATATATATATATATATATAGATATATAGCTAAAAATTTGAACGAACGGGGTTTTTTTGCTTCTGGGGGCCCCAAAACAAAAAGTTATCATGGTCTGGGTCTTAGGTCTTACCATGAGTACTACGGTAACAACTTTTTCCCTATAGGGGAAATTCGCTAAGAGCAGACGATCATGAATTAAGATATAGTAATTCAGGGTTGCCAGCAGCCGGGAATTCCGGGAAAACTGGGAATTATGCGTGAATTTTACACACCGGGAAAAACCTATGAATTATGCGTGAGTTTTTCAAAAGTCCTTGAATTTTATAAACATTATGTAAACTCTAAAACAGCATAAATCGGCGTGTCGGTCTGTAATATGGTTATTTCTCGGATCAGGAAATCGACCAGTTTCCTGTTGCAGCAGAAACTGTTTGTCAAGACAAGAGAAATGCTTTGCTTTAATGCGTAATTACTGCAGTTCTCATAATTAACTGAGTCCGGTTTTAATTCATGCGTCAATACTTTGGGGTTGCATACTGGCGAAAAAAATTAATTTAATGTGCTTTATTAAATTAATCAGTAAATGAAACATCCATAAGTTTGGAAGAAAGCACTGTAACACTCTTGGTATTAATCTTAAACACCATCGATTTATCGAAGTAAATTATTTCTTATATAATTCTACCTAATTTCCCTTTACACGTTTTAGATTAAAGTACATTGAAATGAAAAATTAAAGTACTATCCAATGTTTATTATCTCAATGAAATATACTTAAAATATTTCTCACTTAGACTATACGCCCGTGTGTGAGAATGAGATAGAGCCCATTTGCTTCACTTGTAACTAATTTAAATGTAATTAACAAAAAATGAATGTAATTAATTTTAAAACATATTGTTATTTATAAAAATAAAATAAAAATTGAGGCTGTAAAGTATCTAGTGTTAAAGAAAAAAAAAGAACTTGGTACTTTTACTTAACGATAACATTAACATTATTAATAATGTAATTCAAACTATACCATGGAACAGAATTAATTATAGGGCTTTTGCCCTTAAAAGACTCGCCACTATTGGCAGAGCCGATGTCAGAGCGTTCTTTTTACCAATAAATATCGAAACTGCAGCCGGAACGGGAACTGTTAAAAGAACACTTTCCGCGGCCGGTACGGAATGGTCGGAACGGTTCTCGTTCCGGAACTTCAAAGCAGACTGACATGCTCGTCGGAGCACAAGAGAATGACTCTGGGACGTGCCAGTATTCCCAGACGTACGTTAACTATCGTGCTCTTACGATAATTTTGTGTGTGGTACGATCCAACTTGTGTCTGGCACGATAGTTTAATGATGATATGAATCCTACATTACAGTTTAATTTTAACAATGGTTATTATAAGGATATTGCCTTAAGGATAATTAATACCATTTTAGTATTAAAAATGGGTTTCTGGCAGTATTACAGGGTTTTCTTAGTATCATTATACCAAATTTACGAGTTTCATTGAAAGAGTACGATAATTTAGGCAAATTCAGAATAACTTTCCTAGTCTGGTACGATAATGTGACTTTAAAAATCTTGGAGGAACACAGGCGTGTCCATGATTCCTCCAACCCTTCTCAGTGTGCGCATGCGCTACAAGTCTTGAGACCTTGAGTCTTGACAATGGGACAACGTAGCTTTGGCTGTAAATAACGAATCTTTATCATTTAGAGCTTTTCAGTACCCGTAATTACGGCAGTTGATAAAGCAGAATAGTATAATGAACTTCTATAAGGGATTTAATGAATTTTTATGGAGTCATGTAATCTCTTAACTTCTTATTTGTTCCATTTTTTAATGCTCTGCTTTAATGCGTAATTACTGCAGTTCTCATAATTAACTGAGTCCGGTTTTAATTCATGCGTCAATACTTTGGGGTTGCATACTCTAAACCATAGTTCATACTCACACTATATTAATGGATGTATTAAATTAGTGGTACAACAAAAATGGTTTAAAGTTGTGAAGAAAAATTATTCGTCCAAACTCAAAATTACTTAGGTCCAATTCACACAAGCGACATGGCGCGGGATGATAGCGTTGGGTTCACAACGATAAGTTTGGCATTCGGTTAAATATCGATTTTATTTTCTACCGAATGATCGACATCAACTTTTTAGTTTCGGCTCGGCTGTCTGCTCCCTGATGTCGTCGTCCCTCTTCTGTTTTCTTTTTCATTCCAAACTCCAATGCCTGTGTCGTTTTTAGCTCGTTATTGTGAATCGGTGCAAATAATACGTCATATCTGTACCTGTACCACAGATTCTTCCTACTTGGGACTCTTCCAAGATTCATGAAGATACAAATAAATAAATAAATGAATTTATGACTGTCCAACAATTATTCAATTGTATTAGATTATTAAAATACAGTGGCCAAGGTACTATTTTCTATACAATTAACTGTAATGTCAATGAAGACTTAGTCGATGAGTAATATTTTACTTTTGACTACTGAAAAATTTGCCCAATGTTAAAAATTGTTAATGTTGAATCCTCGTACGGTACGCTGATAACCATTAAAGACTATACTAAACTTAAATTACGGAGGAATTAAAAATCTTCCTTCGCAGTACCGTGCACAATTGTCGGGTAGATTAGCCTAACTTTCCTTGTTCAAAAATAGGCCCTAATTCTACATTCCTATAAATTGAACTGTCTTTGGGATATTGGGATAACTCTTTTCTACAAAAAAACCATTTCTTATGGCCTAGATATTGCAAGCAAACAAACTGGCAAAGAAATATTTGCATTTGTAAACATCCGAGCAGCATATTTCATGATTTTAACACTCATTGGCTATTAGAAAAATGTTATACTTAACAGCCATCAGTAGGCCTAGGCCATGCCTGACCTAAATTTTATCCTTAAATAATTTGGAACGTTGGTCAGACGTGTTTTATATGTTGAGTCGACAATGAAAGAGCCAATCGATTTACGATATTCGATAGTAGTTCATGCTACGACGATCGATATTGAACTGTATGCCTACCTTATCGTTGTGAACCCAACGCTCTCCGGCGCGGGAGAGCGGCCGCCCGCACTACGTCGTTCGTGTTTAAATTGGGCGACACATTTACATGGAAGCGACAGTGAAAGGACATATGTCCGTGCCACGACTCCGCCAAACGTCCGTTCTCTGTGAATTGGGCCTTAAAAATGATAAATATGGGCCTTGAATGTTGACTATTTTGACTGGGAATACCGGGGAATATGCCGGAATTTTTTGGAAACCATTTGCTGGCAACCCTGTAATTTTAAGAGTATATTAAGTCAAATTTGTTACAGGACACCACTGTCTTTACCATAGTTACTGAAGGAAAGTCAAGCTTTGAAGAAAAATGGCTCCCGTGCAACCTTACCTCGGTTCAAATTGGTCATTTACTTGTCAAAGAGTTGAACACATATTTCATCAATACGTAAGCAATATAAGTCAGATTTTCTCCTTTAATAATAAGAATCAGATTTCTAAAAACTGTAAACTTTCAGAATTATGAAAATATTGAAAATATATGCTGGTGTTGTGGCATTTTTTAGTTTCTCTCCACTTGAGCATTCCAACTTCAATTATAATGGCTATTAAACCTCTTAACTTGTCACAAAATTATTTCTTTGTGTTGTATTACCTATCAATGGAAGGATTTGGTTCATTTAAAATAGGGTCTAGTTTTTTCCCCCTCTTGTATGCTTTCTTTTATCACTTTTAATTGATTTCTACGGCTGGGGGACTAAGTTAGTGGCATTTAAATTCAAGTCGAAACAAGTATTGAGCCAACTACTCAAATATCGATTCAAGTCGAGTAGTTGTTTGTGAAAAGCAAAAATGAAATTTCCGCAGTGTTTTGAATTACTTAGGCTTAAGCCATTGACATACAAGTAATTAAAGATTGCTCCTTAATTTTATTCACCGAATTGGTCTATTTTATTTTGGGACATCTTTTTATGCTTTTAACAAATAAGCTTTATAGCTTAATTAAGCTTTAAAAAAAGTTTAAGAAGTCTTCGGCATTAGGTTTTTTTGTAGCTTAAAGTGGTTGACAGCTAAAAAATTCAAAACATCTAAAAACGATTTAAAGATTTAAAGTGTGTGTTTGTGTACAGCACTTTGCGAGGGTCTCCCGTGCTGGCGGCTGCCGGGGCCCTAGAGTCTCTCGCCACGGACGACTTGACACAGGCGAGAGGGGTGGTGGTGGCCCACGATGTAACCTCCGCTCGCAGTGAGTTTGCCAGTCAATGCGACCATTACAACAGCCGCAGCAAGCAGCTACTGGCCAAACTGCGCAAACAGGTTACCATCTGTATCCACTTATTACCTTCGTCATCATTCCGTAGACCTTGCAGCAGAGACATAAAATCCGTCAAATGTGACTTAGCCACATTTCATTATTTCTTAATTTAAAGGGTGATATCTAAATCAATATCTAAGTTTAAAACTACTACTTTTACCATAAAAATGTTTGCTTTATTAAGAAACCTAATATACTTGATCTTAGGGATGGACGGGATTGGATTTTCAGTTCGGGACGGGACGGGACAGGATTTTTTTCTTCCCTCTTAAATTCGGGACGGGATTTTTGTCTTCCCTAAATCTTCGGGAAATGCTCGTTCACAGGGTTCCCACTCAACCGTGAAACCTTAAAAACCGTGAATAAGCCGTGAATTTGGCAAACCATGAAAAAACCTGGAAAGAGCCGTGAATTTCGTCATCAGACCTTAAAAATCAGCCAATTTTAAAATAGCCAATATTTTTCTTAAATTATAGAGAAATATTTGTATCAATTTATTAGAGACATTAAAAATGATTCACAGTCCCAAGACGAAGACAGCAATTGTGTACTTTAAGACGTAGATTGTACGTACAGGGACTGCTAAACTGAGATTGAGATTCCACTGTGGCTGTGGAAGGAGGGGTGGAGACTGGGGAGGTAATGGCGGAACGCGATCGGTTGCCTTGGAGGGGGGAGGGAAGGATGGAAAGGTGAAGAGAGAGAAGACTAGATAGCTGAAGACGCACGCTCATTGGTTTACGTTTGCGCGGCAAACAAATACGTGAATTTCTTTCTTCCTTAATTAATTTGTTTTTTTATTCTTTACATTCCTTCTATTGTACGATTCGTCGGTTTTCAACTACCGATTAATGCATCGATGTCTCCGCTGCTTGTTTCTAATCATTTTCTGTTTTTTGTATTATCGTTCAAGATGTTTGTGGCAATAAATGAACTGTTTAAAAATGACGCCAGAACGAACGTGTTTGTTGCGTATTTTGTTTTCTATATGCGAAAATCCAAACGACTTGTCCTACAACAACATATGACGGCTAATATTTTTTGCCAAATTTTTAGTATAAATCGATTGAGACAAAAATGAATTTTTTATCTCTTGCCGTTCAAGAGAAATTCTATGATCAAACTATAGACTGGTGTATATTTTGTCGTTCTCCAAGGTCAACTAAATATAGCAGAAACTCCGAATTCCATCTAATTGGAGATAATATTTTTCACCTGTCAACGCCCTTTCCTTATCACTCAGGATTATTGTTTGTGTACGTTTTTCGTGGGAAGGACACGCTCTTCCGGTTTAACGTGACCAAAAATAGATCACAAAAATTATCTTCTGAGAAGACTTCTCGTATCATAAGCTCGGCTAGAAATTCAACCTTATTCAAAGCTGTTTAGTGTTTGTACGACTATTTCATTGCGTCAAAAGGAGCAATGGTCCTTTTAAGTTGTTATATGAGGATACGATTGTGACGGATATTTCCTGGTAAGAGAAAAGATGATCGGTTACACTGGTACACCGAACCGCAGGAAATCACGTCACGGGTTGTCGGAGGCCTTGGAATCGCTCAGCTCGGTCGCTGGGATAATTCCAGGGGTCGAGGATCGAAATCACAGTAGTTATCAGATATTCAGATATGAGAGCTCAGTTATATTCAACCTAGATGACATTCAACTTAGGACAGACTAAATCTGGAAACACCTTCTAAGTAAAATGCCCTCTGCTGTTTTCCCTAGCTCTGTGAGATGTTCAGCGTTAACACTAGTTACCCATAGTTAATGTTTACTCTAATCAAGAAACAACATTAAACTATTTCACTAGTGGCCAGTAATTACAGGAGCAGGATAGACCTTACACTCCTATCGCACAGCAGGTTTGGACAAGACTAAGCCTGTTACAACAGCAGGAAAATCTAGGACTTAAGCCAATGATACAAATCACCAATTACTCTAAATTGGTTTAAAGAATTTGGAAAATATCCCAAAAGGAAGACTAAATGATAATCGGCACCAAGATAATTAATTTAATTAGTCTTGGTTACAGCCAAGAGATGAGCAGGATAGGTCTCGGAACCCTATCCTGCGACAGTTTCAACGCTAAGTCTGAAAACTGGCGTTTAAAATAAAATCGAAAGACTTTGAGAACAGAACGCTGTCGTACCTTTAATACCACAAGGTATTGGAAGACGACGAAGTCAGCTCTCGAAGGTGGTTGAAGTAGTGGACGGGGAAGCGACGCACGAAACGACTAACAATCCGAACACTAACGTAGCACCGACCAGAGTGAAGCTCTTATCAGGACCTCGTGTAGCTCACTTTCCGCTGGGAAAACCCACCAGCTGTCGACGTGAAGCTGGTTACAGGATCGAAAAAAGGTTCATCCGGTTGCCCTTTTTTTTTCCCGAGCGTCTGCCAGAAAACAGATTGGCGCGCTCAGCGAAAAGAAGAAGAAGCAGCGCAGGCTCTATCGTCGTCTGCATAACGCAGTCGTGATGATGTCTTTCGAGGTTATGTACGTTGTTTACAACAACAACAACCGTAGTTCCGTTCGCAAATATTACGTTTCCCAAGGAAGTGATCTAATTACATGTCCAACTAAGTGTTTATATTAGATTATAGTCGACGCTATACGGCTCAACACTTTGCTTTCCACATCAAACTCGGCGATCGGAGTCGGCAGTTATGGGACCGACTAGGTTAGCCTTCCGATGGTGATAATTAGGGTTATAACCATCCACCCCAACACCGTGAGTTACTTAATCACTCAAAGGGTTTAAGTTAGGGAAATAGCAGTGTTTATACTGATTGCCAACACTCCCTCCATAGGCTGGACACAGGCTAGGTAGGCCTAGGCCTACTGGTCCCATGACTAGGCCTAATGAGCCAATTCTTACCCCTGTGCAAATTAGGCTCATTACACCCCCTTCACACATCGGAGCAAAAAAAAAACAGTAAAAAAAAGTTCTTGAAGTTCCTCGTAGGAAATAAAATCAAAACTCGTCTGGCATCAACTGCAGACGCAGTTTACAGAAAGCACCAGGGAAACAGAAAGTGGCACACTTCGCTTCAACTACCATCTAGCAGTTTACAGAAATATCACCGTCGCGGACAGAAGGGTTTCAAGTCCTTGACGTGGACTGTGTGACACTGTTGGGAATCCTCATCCCTCACCTCATAAAGGTTACAACCTTTGCTCCTGATCACGGTGCAGGGTCCATGATACTTTGGAGCTAATTTTCCAGCGATGGCATCAGCAGCAGAGGACAAGATGTGAAGTCTCCACATAACCTGATCGCCAGCCCGATACGTCACCTCCCTTCGGCGGAGGTTGTAGTATCTGGCCTGTCTCTGATAGGCCGTCTTCAGGTTTTTCCGAGCGTCCTCGATCAACCGTCTGAATTCCTCCTCCCGTTTACGCTGGACTTCGGTCAACGGGAGGTCATCAGGCGTATCAGAAGCCTCAACGGTTGGGCCACGGAGGGCGCGAGGGGGTCTCAGCTCTCGACCAAAACAGAGCATCGCTGGAGTGAATCCCGTCGAGTCATGTACCGCAGTGTTGAGCGCGTACATGAACTCGCCCAAGTGGTTATCCCAAGACTTATGATTGTCCTTCACGAACTGGGCAATCATAGTCTTCACCACTCGGTTCTGCCTTTCCGCCGGGTTTGATTGCGGGCTGTAGGGGGCAGTCGTCCGCAGAGTGACTCCCCATTCCGCCGCCAGGTTGCGAACCAGGTTTGAGACAAACTGCGTGCCATTGTCAGTGATGAGCACGTCAGGAGCCCCATGGCGCAGCAGGATGGACTTCAGCCTCGTCACCACATTATGAGCGGTTGCAGAGGGAAGCGCAGCAAGTTCGGTCCACTTGCTAAACGTATCCTGCACAACCAAGAGGAATCGCTGGGAACGCTGGGACCGAGGCAACGGACCAATAAGGTCAGCTGACACCACGTACCAAGGGCCTTGGGGTTGCCGGAAATACATTTTACCTGCCGGTTTGGCTTGGGAGACTTTGTAAGCCTGGCACTGAGCACAGGACCTTACATACGACTTTACGTCTCGTCGCCAGTTTGGCCAAAAGTATTCCGCACCAACTCTCGCCAGAGTTTTCTTCACCCCAAGGTGACCGGCCGTCGCCGTGTCGTGGTTCTCGTGCAGCACCTCCGAGATCTTATCACTCGGCACGCACATACGCCAGGTCGTCGGTCGATTCTTCTTCACCAGGGCCCGATATAAAGTGCCTGATCGAACCTGGTATCGAGGATATCGACGCGGGTGTTTACTGACCAACTCCCGCATCCGACCGTACCAAGCGTCGTTAGTTCCCGGCAATTCTCGATCGGTATCATCACCGACTGCCTCACCAAGATCACTGTCGTGAGGTTCAGGGGTCACCTCCTCAACGGTTTCATTCTGCCGTCGTAGCTGCTCTCTCGCACCTTGTCTCGTCAGGACTCCAACCTCGAACGTATTCAGGTTTACAGGAGAATCCTGAGGGACGTCAGGGACAGGTTGCCGTGAAAGAGCATCCGCTACACGGTTCAAGGTCCCCTTGCGGTATCTGACCTCGAAGTCGAACTGTTGAAGTTCCATGACCCACCGAGCCAAACGTCCGCTGGGCTCATGAAGTTTCAGGAGCCACTTAAGCGCGACGTGGTCGGTTATTGCCACGAAATGGTACCCCTCAAGGTACGCCTTGAACTTTCGAACAGCGAACACAAGGGCGAGACACTCCTTCTCTGTCGTCGTGTAATTCTGCTCTGCGTCAGACAGAAGACGACTAGCGTAGGCAACGACCACTTCCCGATCGTCTTGACGCTGAGTGAGAGCTGCACCAAGGCCTGTGTTTGACGCATCGACCTGCAGCACGAACGTTTCAGCAAAGTCCGGGCAGGCGAGAACAGGAGCGGTGCTCAAGGCCCGCTTGAGATCGTCAAACGCCTTGGTTTGTTCCTCACCCCAAACCCACTTGGCGTTCTTCTTGAGCAAGCCACGCAGTGGAGCAGAGATAGAAGCGAACTTCTCGACGAAGCGCCGATACCAGGAGGCAAGTCCGAGGAAGCTACGAAGTGCCTTGACATTCGTAGGAACGGGGAAGTCCTGGATGGCTCTGACCTTCTCCGGGTCAGTCGAGATTCCCTCGGCGCTGACAACGTGGCCGAGGTACTTGAGCTCTCTCCGAGCGAAGTGGCATTTCTCAGGGTTTAAACGAAGCCCGGCGTCTCGCAGCCGGCGGAACACAACCCTGAGAAGCTCGAGGTGCTCCTCAAATGTAGAGGATACTATCACCAAGTCGTCGAGGTAAGCGAAAGCTTTCGGCTCCAACTCAGGCCCAATGACACGGTCAAGCAGACACTGGAAGGTCGCACCAGCCGAGTGCAAGCCAAACGGCATGACCTTGAACTGGAAGAGGCCCATGCCGGGGACCGTAAAGGCCGTGATTGGGCGACTCTCCTTAGCCAGAGGTACTTGCCAATAACCTTGCTTGAGGTCCAAGGTACTGATGCACTTGGCTTGCCTGAGTTTCTCAAGGATGGCATTGATCCTGGGGAGGGGATATGCATCCTTGATCGACGAGTCGTTCACCCTGCGCATGTCGATGCAGAAGCGATACTTTCCGGTCGATTTCTTGATGAGTACGATGGGAGAGCTCCAAGGGCTCTCCGATGGTTCTATCACACCATCCCGAAGCATCGTAGCTACCTCCTCGTTGATGATCGCTTGCATCGCAGGGTTACGGGGATAATGCCGCTGTTTGATTGGGACTGCGTTTTCTTTCAGTCGAATCACATGTTCGACCAACGCAGTCCGCCCGACAACAGCGTCAAACAGAGGAAGCTCCTCCTGAAGGAAGGACTGGAGGCGTCGATCCTCCTCGCTAGACAGGGGCTTCAAGGTGCCAGAAGCACAGGCCATCGGCTCCAAGCAATCTGCCTCGAAATCACGATTGATGTTTATTTGTATGAGGTTATGGTCAGTGATACACCTCATACCCAAAACAACATCCGTACTCAGGTTCGGGACATAGTATACTCCCAGTATACAGTCCTCACCCAAGATGGCAGCTGGTAGGAAGTACCTCGCTCGGACTCGACAGCGAGTACCATCCACCATTTTCAGCTCCGCATTCGCCTCCTCGGGTTTGACACCACATTCGCGGAGATACTGTTCAACCTCGTCCCCAATGAGGTTTACAACAGCCCCAGTGTCCAACAGGGCTCGGAAGTTCCGATCGAGCAGCCTCACGTCGATGAAAGGACGTATGTCGGAGACTCCACGCTGCTCGGTCGTACCAAAGTCAAAAGTGACTATTGTCTTGAGCCACTTCGACCACTCCTCGGAGGTTGTTCGGCGTTGGGACGCTCCGGGCTCAGGGGACCTCCGGGCGCCTGAGTCCGCATGGCGTTTCCCGACTGGCAATCACAACGAGAGGTTGAAACACCAGCTCGTTTGCACCGTGCACACCACACTCCTTTCCGCTGCTGGCACTGACGGAAGCCATGTCCCTCGGCTTGGCAGTTCCAACACTTCCACTGCTTCGAACGAGAACGCTCGCTCTGAGGTCTGGGAGGAGGGGTTTGGCTTGCCACCCCACGTGGACTTAGAGACTGCTGTCGATTGGACTGAGCGACTTGTTTCCCCTGGCCTCGTGGGTTCATCACACCACTTGAGCCGGTGACAGTACTCCGAGGCGATTGGACCGGAGGCTGTGGTTGCGGCTGCCCCATGAAGGGTGTCCAGTCGTTCACCACAGCAATGTCCAGGGAATGGTCGCTCTTTTGACGACCCACGTAGGCGGTCTCAGGTACCAGCGCCTGTGAGACTGGAGGAGGGGGACGGAAAGTCTTGCGCTCATGCACGACTTCTTCAAATTCCTCGGCTCGTTCGAGGAGCTCAGCCAAGGAGGAGAAGTCCTGTCGCCGAATCATGAACTTGTATTCGGGGCGCATGTTCTTGTACACCAGGTTCAACTTCTGCCGGTTACTGAACTCCCCACTCCTACGTATCAGGGTTGTAAGCGAGGTCACAAAGTCTCGGAAAGCCTCGGTCTCACCCTGCGTCCGTTTGCGAATTTCTTCATCCAAGTTACGGCGGTAACCTTGGGGGAAGAATTGCGTCTCGAACATTCGCTGGAATTCCGGGAATGAAGTCCATACGTCCCGGTTGTTGCGGTACCAGAGCAGGGCCTGACCATGAAGAAGCTGGGGCATCGCCTTCAATATGTCGTCAGGCGTCAGCAAGTATGCCTCACGCAGTTCCTCGAGTCGTTCAAGGAAGGAGACGGCATCACGCTTCCCATCAAACCTCAGGTTCCACTTCCGCACCATGTCACAAAGAGTGGAAGACGTTTTGACAACGTAGGGAGGGCGCACATTGAAAACTGAGGCAGCATGTCGGGGCATGCTGTAATCCACAACGCCATACGGGTCAGCCATCGAGCGCAGAGGCACGTAGTTGCAGCTCTGAACCCGCCTGGGTTGAGCATCGAGGTGCTCAGCCGCTTCGTCTTGGCTCGGCTGGATCGCAGGCTCCGACTGGGTGTAGCACTGGTTACCCTCGAGTTGCCTCAAGGTCCTCACCAGTGTGGTCAACGTGTGTTGGACAAGTTCAGAGTCTGCATCTGGAGCCAAACCAAGTAACTCCCGCAACTGACTGGATTCACCCGCATACGGGTTAACAGTCGAATAATCCTGTCTTCGGGGCGGCAGCTGGGCTGACATTGCACCAGGGAGCATGGTTAACCCTGGTTGATGGATCGGAGGGCCCCAGGCACCTGTCACCGCAAATGGTTGCAAGTCACCATAAGCGGTTGAAGGTTGATGGCCTAAGTGACTGTACGTCATCGAGGAAGGCAGTCGATGAGCATGACCACCAGAGTACACCATGTCAAATGGTTGACAGGTCGTAACGTCAACTTGAGTTCTGGGCATCATCACCGCTGTTGAAGTCACAGCGGTTGTGAAAGCCAGAGTCGTGGTGGTGGTTGTCAGTGCACTCGAACAAGTCACTACAGGCGCTGTGGTAGCTAAACCCAGAGATGTTGTCGACAGTGCCTGCATAGCAGCATGCTGCAGTGCAGCGACGGTTGTGGCTGGCGGGTCGTTCGGCATGACGTCAAACTCCAGCCAAATCACAAAAATTCAGAATCCCCAATGAATTCAAAATAAATCCAGACTGTTTTATTTATTTTTTTTGTACTAAATAAAACCACAATTTATCAATGAAAACTCAAAAAGGCCACTCCAGTATTATAACTAGTTGAAATATTCAATGAGCAGGTATACGATAACACCGTTATAAAAATCGGTTACTGTACCTGTCACCGAGCTCTCAATCTAACACACACTACTGTTATGATACGACTAGATATCAATCACTAGTTCCTGCCTTCGGGCGCCATGTTTGTGACGGATATTTCCTGGTAAGAGAAAAGATGATCGGTTACACTGGTACACCGAACCGCAGGAAATCACGTCACGGGTTGTCGGAGGCCTTGGAATCGCTCAGCTCGGTCGCTGGGATAATTCCAGGGGTCGAGGATCGAAATCACAGTAGTTATCAGATATTCAGATATGAGAGCTCAGTTATATTCAACCTAGATGACATTCAACTTAGGACAGACTAAATCTGGAAACACCATCTAAGTAAAATGCCCTCTGCTGTTTTCCCTAGCTCTGTGAGATGTTCAGCGTTAACACTAGTTACCCATAGTTAATGTTTACTCTAATCAAGAAACAACATTAAACTATTTCACTAGTGGCCAGTAATTACAGGAGCAGGACAGACCTTACACTCCTATCGCACAGCAGGTTTGGACAAGACTAAGCCTGTTACAACAGCAGGAAAATCTAGGACTTAAGCCAATGATACAAATCACCAATTACTCTAAATTGGTTTAAAGAATTTGGAAAATATCCCAAAAGGAAGACTAAATGATAATCGGCACCAAGATAATTAATTTAATTAGTCTTGGTTACAGCCAAGAGATGAGCATGATAGGTCTCGGAACCCTATCCTGCGACAGTTTCAACGCTAAGTCTGAAAACTGGCGTTTAAAATAAAATCGAAAGACTTTGAGAACAGAACGCTGTCGTACCTTTAATACCACAAGGTATTGGAAGACGACGAAGTCAGCTCTCGAAGGTGGTTGAAGTAGTGGACGGGGAAGCGACGCACGAAATGACTAACAATCCGAACACTAACGTAGCACCGACCAGAGTGAAGCTCTTATCAGGACCTCGTGGAGCTCACTTTCCGCTGGGAAAACCCACCAGCTGTCGACGTGAAGCTGGTTACAGGATCGAAAAAAGGTTCATCCGGTTGCCCTTTTTTTTTCCCGAGCGTCTGCCAGAAAACAGATTGGCGCGCTCAGCGAAAAGAAGAAGAAGCAGCGCAGGCTCTATCGTCGTCTGCATAACGCAGTCGTGATGATGTCTTTCGAGGTTATGTACGTTGTTTACAACAACAACAACCGTAGTTCCGTTCGCAAATATTACGTTTCCCAAGGAAGTGATCTAATTACATGTCCAACTAAGTGTTTATATTAGATTATAGTCGACGCTATACGGCTCAACACTTTGCTTTCCACATCAAACTCGGCGATCGGAGTCGGCAGTTATGGGACCGACTAGGTTAGCCTTCCGATGGTGATAATTAGGGTTATAACCATCCACCCCAACACCGTGAGTTACTTAATCACTCAAAGGGTTTAAGTTAGGGAATTAGCAGTGTTTATACTGATTGCCAACACTCCCTCCATAGGCTGGACACAGGCTAGGTAGGCCTAGGCCTACTGGTCCCATGACTAGGCCTAATGAGCCAATTCTTACCCCTGTGCAAATTAGGCTCATTACACGATACTAAGCAGTAAGCGTACGATAATTTTGAGTCGGCAAGGGGACGGCTGGTTGTCTGACTGAGACGTATAGTGAAGATCGCTTCGAAGTTTGATATCGCGATTGCGACCATCCTTGTTCGTCTCGTTATAATATTGCGTGGACGCGGTAAGTCAGAAGCTTGGCGCGAATCATTTATTGTTGAACATTTTAAAGTTTCGGGTTTCTTTCGGGTAGTGTGTCGGGTATCGTCAACCCGATTTCTTTCGGGTAGTAGGTACCCGCCCGACCCGACGTGTAATAAAAACCCGCCGAATTAAGCCTGAGACGTGTCGAACCAAGGCCACACTGTGTGGCCTTGGTCGAACCCGCCCGACCACTCGGGTTCACGTAATTACCCGAAGCTACCCGAATTTTCGGGTACCCGCAGACCTCTACTGATCACTCACTACCCATTGCACTGTTGAATGACAACAAGGCCCTAACTTCGGCCGCTGGAAAACATGCCTGCAGGCGACGAACACTGTGCAATTAACTAACATTTAAGGACAGTAGAACAACGATTTATCCGAACCAGGCGGCGCGCCTTACCGGTGTCCAAAACTGGCAACAAGAATTATTTTTAATCGCGTTTTTACTTTCAACTTTCGCAAAAAAACTATTTCACAAAAAACGTAATTGAAGTATATTTAATAACTTGCAATTAATTTTTAAAGAAACACGACATTATTTTAATACGTGTTATATAGATCATATTTCGAGTTTTCGATGATTAGAGAGTTGATAATCACGAACTTCAACTCGGTCAAGACGAAATATATGAACGATCGAATATTCATCGAAAGGTTGGCAACATACGCAAGCGCAGACTATCATATTGTCTTTCATTACACGGCTGTTTGTTGTCTTAAAACGCAGTGCGTGATTGGCTCGTTGCTATGACGACACACGGTTGTCATGGCAACATACAGTGCGACAGTGCGCACTGGACTCTGCGCATTGTGTGGGCGGATAGAAAGCAGAAAGACAGGAAGAAAGGAAGGAAGGAAGAGAGAAAGGAAGGAAGAGAGGATGGCGTTAAAAATTAAAAATATTTAAGTTGCGTGCGTGTTCCACAATCGCCAGTACAATGTTTTCTGTTTTCTTAAGTAATCAATAATGTTAAAATCACATCGTATTTTGTGAAATAGTTAAAATTTATTTAATTGCATTGTATTTAAAGTTATTTTTCCGTCATGTATAGTTTGTTTACCTAAAATATTACGCAGTTTAATTCTATTGGTACAGAAATTACTTCTCCGTTGTGCTGGCGCCGGCGCTATGCGTCTGCCGAGTTTTCCCTCGCTACCCCCCCCCCCCCCCACCCTGTTATTCTCTGTGAAACTGTGCGGGCGGCAAAATGTTTTCCTATGTTTAGACCGTGAATTTCGTAATTTTCGGACCTTAAAAACCTTGAAAGAGCCGTGAATTTTAAAATTCAGTTTGAGTGGGAACCCTGGTTCACAAATCTATTTTCTTTATTACAATAATAGCATTAGGCTAAAAACAATGTAATATGTAAATGTTTGTACCGTCCCAACTCAAAATATTTCAAGAAATAAATTGAAGTGAAAAAATACTAACTTATACGCAATTAACATAATAGCAAACATTAGAAACATATACAAATATAGTAACATAGTGAAATTGTTAATTATAAATAAAATACAAACCTATATAAAAATGGAAAATGTATTGTTTATTTATTATTATTTTTCATTAAATTGGAATTTTTATTAGAATGCATTTTATTTAGAATGCATTAAAAATTATAAATAATATAAAAAAAGAAATAAATAATATAATATATAATATGCATTTTTTAATTTTTGATAGAAACACAATAATTTTTAAGTTTCTGCTTTTTGTTTTATTGTTTGGTTTCCACAAAGCCAAAAGTAAAATACTAGAGTGGTTATTGCATGTTGACAATATACTGTCATGTATAATCAGTAAGCATGTTATTGTACTTTTATAAACTTTGGGCATTTTAGTTCTTGTTTTAGGAAATGATTCTATGACTCATAATTTTTCCAGCACTTTAAACTATGATAAAAATAAATTTAGTTTCAAGATTACAACCGTAACACTAGTTTTTCCAAGCTTAAAAAATTATAAATTTGACGTTCGCAACTCCCAAACTTAATATTTCTGAAGTTACATAAAATATTAATTACCTATGTATTAGAAATTTCTTATAAGTCTCAAAGTCTTTCCTTTTGTCTTTTCCTTTTTTTTGTCAATTTTTTTTTACTTAATTATGAAAAATAATCATACTTTCGGCTGGGACTTAAAGACATCTGAATTAGTTTAGAAAATTGAATCAGTGGGCAAAACCAAAATTTGTAGCAGACTAGTGTGGCTGACAGTAAGAACAGTCATCACTGCCACGCCTTAAAGCAAGTTGTTTCCGTTGATTAACCGCTACCAGTGAATAACTAAGATTGCTTTTCAAACCCAATTGCGAGTTAGCAATATCCTACATTTACCGTTTATCAAAGATCGGCAAATACGCGCGATAGTTTTTCACGGCCGATCGCGAGTTTCGTAAAGCAACATCGGCCGTTAATCCGCGATCGGCAAAGACGCGGCCATTCGTAAATTCCGCTAAGCTAGATTTGCCGTCTATTCGTGATCGGTAAATACGCGTGATATTTTTTTACGGCCGATCACGAGTTCCGTAAGGCTACATAGGTCGTTAATCCGCTATCGACAGATACTCGCTAGCGTATTTCGCGGCCATTCGCAAACAGCACTAATCTATTTTCGCCGTTCATCTGCATCTGGCAATTACGCGCGATGGTTTTCGGGGCCTATCAAGAGATTCGCAAAGCCGGATTTGCCGTTTATTTATGATCGGCAAATACGCACGATGGTTTTTAACGGACGATCGCGAGTTTTGCAAAGCTGGATTTGCTGTTTACTCGTGATCGGAAAATACGTGAAATCGTTTTCCGCGGCCGATCGCGTGTTTTGCGAAGCTACACCCGCTGTTTATTTGCGATCGCTAAAACAATCTCGTCCCGAAAAATTTCCCAAAGTAAATAAAATCCCGCCCGAAAATCGGGAATTTAATTTTCCCGAAAATTTCCTGAAATTTCGGGACCCGACTCATCCCTACTTGATCTTTAGTAGGCACAGACAATCAAATCCTTGTTGGAGAAAACTATTATAATTGTAACGTCAGTATTTTAAGATAAAATAATAACATTAATTTTAATGGTAGCTTTTATTGTTATAATTTGAATTTTCACGGGTATTTGCCATCACTGATTTAAAAAAATGAGAAGTTTCATGATGTTATGGGTTCTGGAATCTGTTCCTCTCATTTTGAGTGATAATTAATGTTACAACTTTTTGTTTTTATGTCCCCAGAAGTCAAAAATCAAGATTTTTCATATTTATATGTCCAATATATTGCAATTATATTATTCACAAAGGGATTTGTCGTTAAGAAAATATTTACCAAAGAAAAGTTGTTCATCGCTTTAGTTGTTCTCCACTTGATACTAGGGGTCTGCGGGTCCCCGAGTTTTTCGGGTCGGGTCGGGTCAAATGCCAGCCCAAGACATCGGGTTGGGCCGCGCCAGATACGTTACTCCCGCCGTTTACTCGCGATCGAATTTACGTGCGACTTACGTGTGTGCGATCGAATTTTACAGCCGATCACGAGTTACGCTAAGCTGCATTTCCTTTATTTACGATCGGCAAATACACACCATCGTTTTTCGCGGCTGACCGCGACTTTTACAAGGCTACATTTGCCGATTATCGGCGATCTGCAAATACGTGCAATCGTACTTCGCGTTAGATCATGAGTTTCGAAAAGCAACATCTACCGTTCATCCGCGACCGACAGATACGCGCTTTCGTTTTTTGCAGCCATCCACAAGTTTTTCATGAAAATAACCTCAAAAATATTTCATTAACTCATAGGAGAATGGATTTCTTCAGTAACCTAGAAATACTGCCTCTCAGAATTCGGAAATTGAAAACTTACACCCATACTTTAGCTCTGACCTTGCAATCTTCAACTTCAAATTTGTATTCATAGTTTATATTGTTTATTGGCATTATGCTCGTTGTGATAAAGTGTGGCTTTGTAATGATAATAATCATTGATTGTTATGGCTCTCATAGTTTTTTGGCTGAATTTGTTCACATATTAGTTTTTTATCTTAATTTCTTGTTGTAGGTTAAAATTGAATTATGATATATTTTTAACCTTCTAAAAATTATCAGGCCTCGATAGACAGTGGTAATTTTCGTCTATTAATTTTTTATTTAATTTTTTGATTTAGCTTCTTTTTAGGTTCTAGTTAATTCATACGAAAGTAATTATTTAAATATTTTTGGCCCAACCCGATTTTGGTCCGAGACCCGAAAGCCAAAATTAAAGGCCCGACCCGACCCGACCGGAACTTAAAAAGTCTGGCCCGCAGACCCCTACTTGATACCAAAAAGGGCATTAATTCACAAGCCTATTAAAAAATTGACTAGGCACAGGTGAAAATATTTATATCCATGATAGACTTCAAGCATTAGATAAGTGTTGTTAATCCCCCTGAAAGAATAGATTTACATTCCACCATTCATGCTAAAAAATCAACACTTGTTTGTAGGGGTGTGCGAGTACTCGAGAATCGAGCTTTTTTCGAGCCGAGTATACACTACTCGGCTCGACTCGACTTATTGCAAATTACTCGAAAGTTTGAGTCGAGTAGTTACCCCCGCCGTTTACCCGAAATCGGCACGTGCGAAAGAATATTACGGCCATTTTTCACAATGTCAATCCATCTTTAACGAATATACGTGAAACCTCGTCTCACTATCTTTTATAGTTTGAGGTTATTTATTATTACATCTCGTAAAAAAATTACTTTTGTTATATTTTAGAAACCATTCCAAATAAATAAAATCTTAGTTTTTTTTGTCGACAGTTACGTCAATAACAATGTACCTGTGTGAATAACTCAAAGGATATATTGTAATCATGAATTGAGTCATGTAATTGGTCATGGCTTATAATTAGTGTTTTCATTTTATTTCAAACCCCAGGTAAGCCTTAAATACAAGTTAGGCTTGAAAAAAATATCAAATCAAGAACTATTGTGAGTTTAAGTAAAAGGTTTTCTTTCTTTTGTTTTGGCATCATTTATTTGCATATCTGCTCTTAGTTCAACAACTCTTTTGAGTTTAATTACCTCGAAATTGTAATTTTTATTTGACTAATGATAATAATTTTTTTACCATTATGTAGAAACATGATGACTATTATATTATAAACTAAAAAAAACTCGACTCGAAAAAAGCTCGAAACTCGCGGGTATTTTTCAAAACTCGGCTCGACTCGACTCGACTTCAAAAATCACTACTCGCACACCCCTACTTGTTTGTCAAAGTCACAGACACGATGCCTCACATTTGCCCTAAATTTCTCCTGATTATTGGGGCAAGATTTCAAAATGGTCAAAGATTTTCAAGAAATTTGCAATAGGATATGATTTAAAAATGTTGAAAATATTTTCAAATCAGAGCACATTGGCACAATTTATTGTGCAGTGTTGGTATATCACAAAAATATGTTTCCTACAACCAGAGGCGGATTTGGAAATTTGCCGCCCCTGGGCTATCCAGATTTTGCCGCCCCCCCACGAACATACGCCATATATTGCAGCTCATTGTATTCTCAACAAAACGAAATTTTGGGTAGAGTCCGCAAGGTAAGAGAGCGCAAGCTGAAAAGAGGAATTTGCTTCCTTGACTTTTAGCAAACCGCGCGGCAAGTCTGTCTCACTCCCTCAGTCCTTAGGCTGTTTACATAAGGCGGGTTGCTCGCGCGGGCGATCAGGTGTTGCGAGGAAGCCGCGACCGTCCGCTTAGTGCGAACTCTACATTGTTTTTGCAGCGCTACTACAAGCCGCTACACTAAACATGTGATCACCCGCGCGAGCAACCCGCCCGGTGTAAACGGGCCTTTCCCGCACTGCCTCTTTGGTCTTTCTAGTATTGTACCTAGCAGCATCGCAAAGTGCACGAGGCGTTCACGCCAAGCTTGTCAAATTCATTTTCACTAAAACTGGACTGAACTCAACTGAATAGCAGCGGCGGCCGTGGCGGAGAGCGTGTGGTTGTTCGGGAAGGGGTAGCAACCCAGTAAGCTCACCTGATGGCGCCGGTGGGTGTGCGGCAACTTCAAACAATACCGCCATCCGCTAACAACGCCACTACCCCCAGAGCTGACAAGTAACAATTTGGAGGCAAACTCGATCGCGTCTCGGAATCCCGCGTTCTGTTTTCGGGAGTACTTGTAACAAAAAATAGATATTTTACAAGCACAAAAAAATAGATATTTACTAAAAAAAATAGATATTTTCTGGCATTTTGTGCCAGTAAAATAGATATTTTACTGGCACAAAATGTGTTTGTGCACATTTTGTTGCCAGTGCAATAATAAATTTTTTGTTTGCAATTTTCTAAATTTTTCTTTTGTCTAAAATTTGCCACCCTCCAAATTCTGCCGCCCTGGGCTATAGCCCTTTAAACTCATATGTAAATCCAGCCCTGCTTACAACTTAAAAGAGTTTTCATCATACTGTCCAGAAAACAGCCTTTCTTAGTTCTCTAAATAGTACGCAAAATGATCGTTTTTTGGATCATTTAGAATAGGAATCCTGAAAAAACATATGGTAAATTTTGCTGTACTCTAATGTCAAAATTTGTTTATGTTACGTTTGAAAGGTTTAACGATTTCTTCACTTGTGTTTGTAAACAACTAACAAATGTGTAAATGACGATGACTATTTTGGATAACCTCAAAATTATGTAGTCTAATTTTTTAACGAATAAATGGTTATTTATACATAATGATGAAAATAGTTGTTCATCACACGGAGCAAAAGTGTCTCCTTGGTACTAGATCGTTTTTCCAAGCTCGACTGCGCCTCGCCTGTAAATTACGATCTCGTACCAAAAAGAGCCACTTTCGCTCCTAGTGATGAAAACTACTATTTTTTTGTAATATGGTCATCAAACGTTTTTTCCAGAACTTTTTTCTCAATTCAATAACAAGTTTTTACACACAAGTATTTTATCAATGTTTTACAGAAGAATCAAATCGATCCTGTAGACTTCAACTGCTGTATGGGAGATTTACTATTTACTCAGTTCCGATACAAATTGAAAACATTCAGATCACAATGTGAGGTGAGTGAATGAACGAGTTGAATTCTGTGTAGGCTAAGTTAAAACATATGAGAGGGAGAGGGAGAGGGAGAGGGATGGGGAGGGGGAGGGGGCGGAAGAGGGAGAGAGGGAGGGGGAGAGGGAGAGAGGGAGGGAGGGAGAGAGAGAGAGAGGGAGAGAGAGAATAATAAAGATGGTAATCTATATATTAATCTATGTTATTAAAAGAATTTCTGGAATTTTGTACAGAGCAAATCGACCCCTAGAAATTAATTTTTCTACACATTTTTGGTATCAAATTAAAGCTATTACTCTCTAGATGTTCCTTTTGTGGGTTTGGAAAACATCCCTTGAAAAGCCTTCACACAGGAGGCTTTTGAAATTTCAGCGAAAGTGCTACTATCAGTGATAGAACCTGTGAACTTTTTCAAATTCACATTTTGTTTGTAATAAAACAGATGATCAAGATTTGTAATAGTTCCAGATATATGACATAGAATGCAGGGCAAGTAAATGTCATTGTGATTTTGATTTCTTAAAATACTGAAGTTTTTTTAAGACAAAAGAAAATAAGGAAGAGTATTTGCCATATTGAAACTAAAATCAACAGTCTGTAATCATCTTAATTTACTGTATTTCTTTTCTTAAAAAGAAACTCATAAATAAATAGGAGGTGCTCTGTAAATGGGATTTTATAACCATGGGCGGATTTCTGGGGGTGCCCCAGAAACTAGCAAAAATCAGGGGGTGCTCAGCACCCCCTGATTTTTGCTAGTTTCTTTGGCAGAAAAGGGGGAATCAATTTTCAACATAAAATTGGAATAAGCTATTACATAAATTACAACAGGGTTGTTGTCAAGTAAAATAAACAGATAGTTTTGCGTATGCCTGCAAACGGACTATTTAAATAGGAGTTTGATTTTTGAATTTGAGAATGAAATAAAGTTAGGCGACCTGGCACCCCCAAAAATTAAGACCTAAATCCGCCCATGTTTATAACAGACTATTGACAGTGAAGACACATTGATACATGTTTCAACACATTGATCATTGATGCATGTTTCAACGTTTTGAGCTTTCATATATCTATATTAGTTTAATGTTAACCTATAAAATTCAAGTTTTAAAATACATTGTAAATTAAAAATCTGTATTTTGTAAATGTAATTGGAATGGGAGGATATTGAAGTGTTATCGGTTAGCATACCTATTTTACTTGATTTTGAAATGTACCAATAACAATAAGCCTAAATTAATGAAGGATTTTCATAGAAAGTTATGTTATTTGTCAGGTAAAAATTTGCCAAACATGTAATTAAGATGTGGAACAAACAGCGGGTCTGTTTGAAAATTTAGTTCTTTGGCCGTTATGTGTGTTGAATAATTTGTTTTTACGGCGAAGGCTATATTATAAATGTTATTTTGAGATTAGTTCATCAGTAATTCAGTGGTTTGTCAATCTTCTTAACGATTATTGTTAAGACCTAACAAAGATGATTGCAAGAAACTGACGCGTAGATGTTGTGTACTATTAACTCAACAGAGACATTAAGATGCGCCAAGCAATAAAGATCTATATAAACTAACCCCTATTTAATGTAAAATGAATGTTGATGCACTGTCAAAATTTCAAAGTGTAGAACGTACAAAATTTTAAATATGGACAATTTTAAAGCAGATGAAATAAATGAACTTCTCAAATTCCGTGAGGAATTCCTTATACCCATATTGAAGTTTCAAGTACAAAGTAATAAGTTAATTTTAAAAGTTTGGCCCTGATGAGAAGTTTAATTACTGGCAATTTTATTCCACTGCTATGAAATAAAAGAATAGTAGGAAACTAAAAAAAATCAAAAAAATTCACACAGATCATCATTGAAAGGTATTTTACGCTGCAAAACTCCATACATAATCAACAGGAAACTAAAGCCTATTTTATTTACCAAGTAGTTTTTATGAGTCACGAAGTGACGCGGGCTGCTAGTTTTGTATTATTAATATTTATGTCACAGTTATGTCAAAAAATTGTGTTTAAAAGTTAATTTCTCCCATAAAAAAATCCTACAAATAAAATTATATATTATAAAAAATTTTTGTTGGTATTTCCAATAACCTATATAGGTATTGTGTTGTTTAATTTTCTTCTTAAAACCTGTGCATTTGCAAATTACAGACATTTAGTAAAAAAACAGCTAGGAGTAAACAAACACACAATAAAATTAGGCTCAGAAAGTTTTATGTTACTGTGCATCGTATGAACACAGGGAGAGGTCCTGCGCTTGTCAGCCCTTCACGAGTCAGTCGAGCCGCTGGTGGCCGACCTGCCAGAGGAACGACCCGACCCCAACGACACGTGCGACGTGACGGCCAGGTACACCAACCTGACGCTGGACAAGCAGCAGCAGGTGTTAGCACCACTGCAAGACGCAGTGGCACATTGGAAGGTCGCCTGCACACGCTTGACTGAGGTACAGGCAGAATTTAACTCATCGACATTGTTTTACTTTGGTATTGTTAACAAAACGATATTTATTTTTCATTAAAACACAAACACACACACACACACATACACACACACACACACACACACACACACACACACACACACACACACACACACACACACACACACTCACGCACACACGCACATGCGCACACACACGCACGCACGCACTCATCCCACTCCCACTCCCACTCACACTCACACTCACACCCACACCCACACCCACACCCACACCCACACCCACACTTGGCAGGCACCCTATCCGAAGACTTAAATCCTCTTGGGGATCCGTGGACACCTCTTATATGATTTTAACAAATGAACACACACGATTAAATCGTAGAACAGAATTTATAAATAGAGTTCATACCATACACACTTAATTACTAAGTTAATAAATGTTTGAGGTTATATCATTTTGGTGAAGTATGGGCTCTAGGCCTGAGTTGTAAGAAATCAGGGTAGGATGGGGAAATCAGCAGGCTTACCTGGTGGTTAAAGCTGCTGAAGAGGTTAAAGCTGCTGAAGAGCACACAGCAGTTTTAACCACCAAATAAGCCTGCTCATTCCCCTATCCTACCCTGATTTCTTATAACTTAGAAAAAGAGTTGTGTTTTCTATCTGAGAACTATAATAAAGTGCAAATGAGGACATGTTGTTTGCATCCAAGGACAATGTGTTTAGCATCCTATCCGAGGACATATTATACTCCACTCTTTCCCACCTCCTCTTCCACCCCTTATCAGTGAGAGAAACTAAAATTCATACGTTCCCATGTTTTCAGTGTTTTACTTGAGAGTAACAGGAAGTAGATTTAGTGATGAATTTAATGAAAAAAAGTCACTGTCACAAACAATCCAGTTTGTTATAAATTCAAACAATTGTTTTGCCGCTCTTTCCCCGGGGCATCATCAGTGCCATAGAAATCTGGTAAAAACATGTCTTGGACTTTTTAGTTTAAATATACCAAATCAACATCTAGCATGTGGTTTTAAATCAAGTACAAGCAACACATGTTTAATGTAAACAAAGCAGACGTTTTTGGATCCCAATGCTTTTTAAATGGCAGATATTTTATATTATTTCTCGTTTTATGGTGAATTTCAAGCAATTGAAGTATTTTTCCCGCCATCACGGAATAAAGACCTTTAATTTGTGCCCTCTTCCATCTTTCTACAACTTGCCAAACGCCCACAATTTTGACGCAAAGAAACGCCTTACGAAATTAAATATATGATATATATGTGTGTGTCTGTAAGCATCATAGCGCTCACAAAAATGGTCGGATTGGAATGAAATTTGGCACAGGCGTGTAAAGTAGTAATGATTTGGACGAGTTTGAAAACCAACCTGATTGGACCACTTGAAGGGGGGATAAAGGGGGATAAACCCGTCAAAAAATGGGTTTTTTTGTTTTTCACGTGGAAAAATAAAAGTAATCAAATTTTGGTAAGCACCATTGAATTCAGCTCGAAAAAACAAACAATTTAGTATCTTGAATCATTGCTCTATGTCCATTGGTTACCAAGATTTTAAAAGTAGTAAACACAGTATATTGTCCCAGTGTTAACCTTACGGGAAATAGGTAAAATTCTACATCTCGCTTGGTTCTCAACATATCTTAATAAATCTTGCTTTTTGGCTTCATCTAGATGAGATGTAATGGATTTTAGTCTACAATCCCCAAAATTTCCATTTTTGTGGCAGCAAACCTGCATACTCATTCCCCATGTTATTCTTATGGCAAATAAAAAAGTGCTATATATTCATAATTTCTAAACATATCTTGATGAAACTTCGTACATGGCTTCTTATAGTTAAGATCTAATAAATATTGAATTTAAAATACCCAGTTTTAACATTCCTGTTGCAGGAAACCTGCATTCTCATTCCCCATGTTATTCTTAGGGAGATTACAAAAACATGTCTTATCTCACTATGCTGGATGGAAATTTTTTTTGCATTTGAAATACGCTGAGTATGCAGGTCTGCTGCAACGGGGGTATTGTCATTTATGCTACAAGGGGCGGTGTTAACAGGGGCCTGGGGACTCTCTCTTTCTATCCTCCGCTGTTAACGATACTTTGATAAGGTGGTGAAGCTTTTAGAACTAAGTGGATTGTTTAAGATGGTGAGTTTTTTCATTATCCTACATAGCAGTTCCTGTTAGCTAACAGCATCAATGAATACTAGAGGCTTGAAGGGGCTAATAGCCCCTGAGCATAATCCTTCTTTTCTATAGTACAAAATACCTTCTCAGAAAATAGGCTTTTGGATCCACCAAATTTTGATTATATCTGGCATTTGGTTTTAATTAAACAAAGCAGACCTTTTTACATCCCAATGGTTTTTAAATGACAGCTATTTTACGTGATTTCTGATTTTATAGTAAGTTTAAAGCAATTTCAGTATTTTTCCTGAGTCCCTGGGATGGAGACCTTCAATCTCAGCCCCCTCCCATCATCCTGCAACCTTCCAAACGCCCACAATTTTGGCACAAAAATTTCCCTTACGTAATATATATAGATCATTTGGTATTAAATCTGCATCGTTATAACATAAACTAAACAATCGTACTTAACTTTTTATAATTTTAAAT
This sequence comes from Flexamia atlantica, assembly GCA_035578135.1. Taxonomy (NCBI): domain Eukaryota; kingdom Metazoa; phylum Arthropoda; class Insecta; order Hemiptera; family Cicadellidae; genus Flexamia; species Flexamia atlantica. The sequence goes on along the minus strand of JAQJVK010000001.1, from coordinate 46,211,635 downwards.
TATGAAAAACTCAAACCCTTAATTATTATAAAATCAGAAAATCTTAAATTTAAAATATTTGTTGTTATAGTACATTGAACGTACATAGTTAGCTGCATTTTGAAAAAAAATCCCACATGTCAACATCTACCATATGGCTTTGAATCAAGCATTAGCACCACATGTTTAATGTAAACAAAGCAGACGTTTTTCAATCCCAATGCATTTTAATTATTATTCAATCCCAATGATATTTTTCGTTATTTCTCATTTTCTGGTATATTTGGACATAATCTGCTAAAAAGATTCCCCTGGGACCGAGACCTTTCATTTGAGCCATCCCCCATCATCCTGCGAGCTGTCAAACTCTCACAATTTTGATTTTAAAAAATCGCTTACAGAATTAGTAATATAGATATTTAGAGATTTGGAAGCTATAAAAAAATAAAATAAAAAGTAACTTAACGACCTTTGTTTGAACAGCTGAAAATTCAAGAGCTTGGACAGAGGGTCCTGGCATTTTTCCTGGTATTGAAATTTTAATGCAATATGGTTCTATTTATCTTCCACCAGCTCTTTTTGAAGGTTAAAGAGGTGAATTGCGGACTATTTTGATGTAAGCAAAACAATTATGTTTTCTGTATAAAAAAAACCTCCTAGTTAAAGAAAGTTGTATTTAGTGTTTACACAACCATATTGATGTTCAAATTCTCTACACATAATTCAACCAAATCCTTTGGCCTACACATTTTACCTTAAATTGTTTCAACTTAACTCATGATGACCGTCAGTGACGATGCATTAACTCGGAGATAGAATTCTGTTGAATTTATCTACCCCATAGCCTAAGAGCAAAAAAGTCTACCATAGTTTTAAAACTAGATTTTAATCTGTATAATCTTATATTCCATCTTTTCTTATACCTCATTATTATACTCTAAATCAAGCAATGCTTGTACAGGAAGCATTTTTTCATCCAAGGATTTTTGATTAAAAAACATATAGTGTGGGGTTTTGGCCACAAGGAATTGACTGGAGCTGGTCACGAGACTGGGACAATATGGTTTCTGTCCTGCAGCCCTTAAAAGTGTATATTCTACTGTTATGGACATTTTTACCCAAAACATCAGATTGATATACAGTGGAGTCCCGATAATCTGAAATAATTGGGACCGGACCTATTTCGGATTAGCGAATATTTCGGATTAAGCGGAATGATCATTACAAGTAATAAAATGATTAATAAACAATGCACAGTTACATTATCTGAGCTCTGTAATGCAAAATCACGGTATTATCGTCTAAATTTACAATTCACGGCAATGTTCTGCAAGATAACTGCTTCAGTTCTTAGTTCTGAGTGAGTCCGATAGGTAGCAGCACACTTAAGCCCCGCCCATTACGACACTAGTGGCGAGTTGCATTGAAATGAAATGCATTGTACCTCAACAGCTGGGCTTACGGCTCATGTGGTTTTACCGGGGGTTTGGAGGGGGAGATCACCTGACTTATCTACAAATTCTATTTTTAGTGTATGCGCTACTGTATTTCCGCTCATACTGAGACAGAGTAATTTTGGCGTCGTGTTGTGACAGTGTTTTCTTACAATTAAGTACTGCGCTTATCTTATCCTAACTGTTTTATTTAGCATATTGTTTTATTCCATTTTTATTCTGTGAACGTAGTTAAATGGCTTCTAAACGAAAACATAGCTTGATTACATTACAAGACAAACTTGAAGTGTTAAAACGCCTAGACAATGGGAAAAGTGCGTCGAAATTGGCTGCTGAGTTTGGAGTGGGGAATTCTACAATCACCGACTGGAAGAAAAATCAATCAAAAATAGAACAATTCTGCATTTCATCAACAAGTAAGTGTACTGAATCCCTTGTAAGAGCTAAGACCACGCCACTGGAAAAGTTTGACAGTGCTCTGTTTTTTTGGTTTTCTCAAGAGAGAGAAAAGGGGACCCCGATTAGTGGGCCTTTGATTAAAGAAAAAGCCTTGCAATTAAATCGATTAATGAACGGAGATGAGTCTTTTAGTGCTAGCGTAGGGTGGCTTGATCGCTTCAAGAAGCGTCATGGCATCCGTCAGTTAGCCATTACTGGGGAACGGCTATCGTCCAATGAAACTGCTGCTTCTGAATATGTAGATACATTTGCTGACTTGGTCGCTGCGGGGAACTATTCACCGCAGCAAATCTATAATGCCGATGAGACGGGCCTTAACTTTAAGGCATTGCCTAAAAAAAGTCTAGCCGCTAAAGAGGAGAAAAATGTTCCTGGGTTAAAAATAAGTAAGGAAAGATTAACGGTTCTAGCTTCTAGTAACGCTGCAGGAAATCATAAACTTCCTCTTATGGTTATTGGCAAAGCAGCAAAACCAAGAGCATTTAAGAACATAAATATGAATGCCTTACCTGTTTCCTACAAAAACTCCAAAAATGCTTGGATGACCTCAAAACTTTTTAAGGAATGGTTTGATACCCAGTTTGTTCCCAAAGTTACTTGGTTTTGTAAAGAAAATGGGTTACCCGTTCGTGCTTTACTTTTTCTCGACAATGCGACCTCACATCCCTCAGAAGATGAGTTAGTTTGTGGAGATATAAAGGCCGTTTTTCTACCACCTAACGTGACCCCGTTGATCCAGCCCCATGGACCAACATGTTCTACAGCATCTTAAGCTGTCATACAGGAAAAAATTCAGGGTGGCCACTGCATCGGGAATTCGGGAAAACCGGGAATTAGCCGGGAATTTTTCAAACCGTGAATAAACCGGGAAATAACCGTGAATCTCGAGCGAAATCCGGGAAAACGCCATTTTTTAAAAGAACAATAATAAACATCGTAAACAAATCAATATTAAAATAGTTGACGAAAAATGCAAGATTATTTCGTCATCTTTATGCTAAGCAACTTCCAAATACAACTACTAATGCGCAACTGCTTGAAGCAGAATCACATACGCGTCAGTAGAAAGCGAAAGACGGCAAAGAGTGTCTAGTGTCTAGCGCCACCCTCAGCGTAAACGCCAATCTGTGGTGAAGATTGTTGGTCGACAGGATAGTGAATGACGTTGGCTCTGCCCAGTCCACCTGCAGGGGAGCAGACAGACAACAGTGATGGTGCAATAGTGCAGTCGAGGGGAGGGAGGGGTAGGCAGATAATGGAACAACAAATTTCTACGCAGAAGAATTGGGGTTAAAATAAAACGTTTTCTACGAAACTTTATTACGTACAGTCAACGTACTCAAGGATCATTAGTGATGAGTACCTATACTCTTAAAAGAAGTCGCTCTTATACCGCCAAGGGTTAATTTTTATTCGTATAACGTACTTCTCCATAAAAAGACGATTTCATTTGTTTTTATTAGGTATCGATTCTTGTTTAGTTGTGCTTTGAATAACCGCAAACTCGGTTGCAAAACTGACGAAAATAAAAATAAGCTTATAATTTATTATTCTGTTTTGCAAGCAAGAAAAACAGTCACTATTTCAACGAGAAGTAGGCCTTTAATATGCCTCTATTTAGTTGTGGCGATTTTCTAGTCAAAACGTACAAATGAACTTGAGTTTGGTATGGTCCAGTAGTTCGATTCTGTAAACTGCGGATCAATTTTACCGGCAAAGATTTCCGTCTTTCTGAAAGGAATAACCGCGAGATCATTGACGTGCGAAATATACAAGTATTGTATTTTTCAGTTTGTAATTATTATAACTACAGCCTGTTTCAGGAAATTGGTTTTTTTTTGTGTCGGCCAGATTCGGCTTAGGGAAAATCGAAGATAAGAAAGCGACAAAAAGTGGTCAGGTGTTCATGCGTATTGACTAGCGGCTCCACGAATGTCGATAAAAGCGTGGGTTATACTAAACTAAAAACGTAATTTTGAAGTGATTTATTGATAACGCTGAACCATTATCTTTGTACCGAATATTTTAAATTGTGTTTGAAATTATTTATCAGTAGTACCTCCTTTTACGTTTTCTTTACTGTTTGTTTTTCTGCATGATTAGTTAATTAAACTTATACTCGGGTAGTTGGCTTACTACTCGACTCGAAATGAAAACCCACTATTCGCCCGCCCCTACAAGATTTATTAAACGTATAATTTAAAGGCGTCCGATTCGTAAAATAATTTTTGAACCGACATAGCATTGGTTAGGCTTTGATTGTGATTTTTGCCGTAATTTTCCATCACTTATTATTAGTAAAAACAGTAATGGCAAATAAATGTTCGCAAAAATCAAAATCAAAACAAACTCACAGTCACCAACAATAAATTTCAAAAAAATCTGTACGTGATCTTGTCACCTGCCGTGTGTACGGCATGACGTTTCGCAAAAAGTACATTTAGTGTACCAAAATTAATTAATTGATAGACCAGCAAATTTTATGTTTAGAAGTTATTCATTGTCACTGTCACGAATTGGGTTTTATCTTTTCAATATCGACTTTAAATGGTGTTTAGTTCAACTTTGGTTAGAATTGGGAAATCAGTACAAAATCGGGTGCGAGAGTCAACATCTAATATCAATTTTGTTTTGTCGTCTTTCTGGTTACCGAAGTTTTTTGTCTTACTTCCTTTCATCCTTTCTTCCTTCCTTTCTCCTCCCCCCACCCCCACCACACGGATGGCGCATAATATAGTGCGCATAGCAGGTTGTCATGGTAACCACGTGTTGTCATTGCGTCGGGCCAATTAGCGGCTGCCACTGCCACTGCGTTGTGAAACGTGAATTCGGGCGGACAGCAATGTGAAGCAAGACAGGCCGATAGTCGGCGCGTGCGTACCCTTACTTTGTCAAGTTTTCGAACGATATCCATATTTTTGCGTCTTCCTCCACTTATCTAATTTATATGGTTCATAGTTCTACTACCTTAAGTATCGAATACGACAAGGAAGTAATTTAATAATTATCCGTTTGGTGTCATACAACGTACGGTACGTTACAAAATGCATTTGGATTACATTTTACAATGAAAAGTTGGTTTTGACAAAAACGTTTGAGGACTATTTATTTTCAAGTATTTTTTAACCGTTCTACGGCGAACAGTCTGCTGCCGCGTGAGTATAGGATCAATGCTGATTTGCCGTCTGTTGCACGTTTTGTTGCCTTGTATTTGCGTGTTCTGACTCATTTTGATGTAGGCCTATTTCTAGTTGAATTGAATACCGCCTGCTTTAAAATATTGCCGGCCGTTGTTGTTGCTACGGCCTTATTGGTTCCGTGATTGGGTTAACCTTGACTCCTCAGCGAGTCACTGAAATTTAAAAATGCAAATTACGAAAATGTGGTCTATTTCGTGTACACTCAAGCATTATCTATTACCCAGCGTAAAATACGTGATTTCGGCGTGTAATGTACGGGAATTATAGCCTGATTTCGTTAACACCCTGATTGTACAAGCGGCCGGTGGAAGCTCATCTTGCCTCTTGCGTTTAAACCTTTTTAAACTCTATTAATTAACAGGCTATTCTGTTTTTTTCCACATGGTTGATGGATTTTAGTAATAATATATAATAACTGTAAGACATTGTTTACTCTGTTGTCACCAATTAATTGGGATGACTATAATGGAGTTAATATGCCACCGGGCAGGGGCGAACCCAGGATTCAATTTCGGGGGGGGGGATATCCTGTAAGAAGGGGGAAGGGGGGATTTAGGTACTCACAAACACCTGTACTAATGTGATGATAGACAAATAAGGTCGTCGTGGTAGACGAATATCGTCGTCGCGGTAGACACATATATCGTTGTCACGTCGCAGTAGACGAAATTCGTCTTCGAGTCGCGGTAGACAAAAATCGTCTTCACCCGCGGTAAACGAAATTCTTCGCGTCGCGGTACATAAAAATCGTAGTCGCGTCGTGTTAGCCGAAAATGGTTGTCTATTCGTCCAAAATTTCTGTTCTCCAAAATTTCGGTGGGATATATCCCCTTTATCCCCCCCTGGATTTGTCCCTGCCACCGGGAATACGGCCGAAAATGCCCGTGAAAACCGGGAAAAAACCGGGAATGGAAAAATTCGTTTGGAGTGGCCACCCTGAAATTGCTGAGAAAAATTCTCTAAGATGAAGACGGAACACTCTCGTTAATTCAAAAGCTCAAAATTATAAATGTCAAAGATGTAATCTATTGGGTGGCAGACTCATGGGAATCTACTAGTGAACACCTGTTGAGGAAATCTTGGAGTAAACTTTGGCCAAGTCTCACTTTCGAGGACAACTCCAACCAACATCCAAACAATGTTAAACAGGTGCAGGAACTATTGAGAAATTTTCCTGGCTGCGAGGATGCAAGTGAAAATGATGTAGATGAGTGGATGCAAGCAGACGAAAATGATCATGAAATACTAAGTGACCAACAGATTGTTGAAATGGTTTTGGAAGAACTGGACAACACAACGGAGGAGCAGGAGAGTGAAGATGAAGCAGACGACAGCGAGCAGAAAGTGTCCCATTCTGACGCCGCGGCCGCCTTCGATGTAGCGCTACGCTACGTGGAGCAACAGTCCGCCGCGACCCCTGCGGATACTTTGTTTCTGAGGCGCTGGCGGAACTTCGCAGCAAGAGAAAGGCGATATTCTCTTCGGCAAAAAATTTAACAGACTTTTTCAAACCAATATAGTCTAGTACTGTAAAAATTATGTGTTTTGTTCATTATATCTTTGAAACGTAAAGTAATTTGTTATAAATAAACTTGTTCACTAATTTTTTTAGGTTTTTTTTAATTTTCGAAAATTCCCTGATTTTGGTTTCGGATTAAGCGGAATTTCGGATTAGCGGGTTTCGGATTATCGGGACTCCACTGTATTCAGGTTTATTTAGTTTCAACAGAGCAAAGCTTGGTCTCCTGGTAATTTTAGGAGGGTTAAAGATATACTTTCTCAGGCCTCCAAGTCGTCCTACTTTTCCTACTTTTTAGTAGGAAAGTAGGAAAATACCTACTTTTGACAAATTTGTCCAATTTTCCTACTTTTTCATAATGTTTTTGTTAATTTTGCGCGAAAACTACGCTAATTTGCCCTGTTAATGAAATTGACAAATTTATCTTCCGACGCTCTTTTATCTATATTATTAGTAAAACGGTTATATGATTGAATATTTATTTGCTAATATCAAAATTTTCAAATCATTTCTTAAAAGTACCACATCTTCTCAGTTTTATAGATTGTAAGAAAAAATCTTTCAAAATATAGTACTGCAACACTTATAGCACTGCAATATAAAAATACAGATTTGTATCATACAACATTTGTACAAATTATAAATAAGCCTGTTGATTTAAAATGTTGTTGATGTTTCACATGATTCAATCCTACATAATATATTAAAACTAACTGTTCCCAATTTAAAGACATTGATTTTGTTCGGTATTTTTGCTTTTAATTACTCCTTGCTGATGGTAACCCGCTTTACTGGGTATTTACATTAAATAACAGCTGTTGATTTACTTACATCGTAAACAACTATCAAAACAAATTATCTACTGTAGGTTCATATGGGAATTTTGAAAATCTCTTCTTTTAGGGGGTTTATTTGCTTTAAGAGAGTGTTTGTTTTGCGCTTCTATGTGCAATAGTTTGACCTGGGCGTTGCCAAATTTTAGTTTATAATTTTTTTTTTATTTAAGTAGTGTTATATTGTGCTTAAGCTGATTCAAGAAAATATATTATTCAAGTTAAATAAATTAATAAAATAAAAATATTCAAAAATATAAAGGCCACACCCCATCTAGAGTTTTAGTTAATTTGGTTGCAAAATTCAAACCTGGAAAATCCTGGAGGAGCACTTTTTTCTTTATGGGCAATTAAATTTAAATGTAATAAAAGTAAATTGGTTTACAGACCTGCTTTCAAGTAATCCAAATTGTTGCTAGTGGCAACGAGTTTTAACTCCTGTTTGGAGTCATCCTCAGGCCGTTTAAGGGCGTTTTTCTCTTCATTTGAAAATCGTCGTTGGTTTAAAAGTACGTTTGACACCTGTACAGGCAGACACAATATGAACAACGAAACACACTAAACAATTAATCATACTCGAGGAACAGACACTGAACCCAATATGAGCGAGGAAGAAGTCTAGACTAGACTTCTTAGATAGTCCCCTATATGCTTTAGCACCTTTGTTAATGAAGTCTTTTGTGATTTAGACCAAATGACATTTTTTGTCATACTGTTGAAGTCTATCCTTTGTTGACTGCAGAGCACTAATTTAGGCAGCTGATAATAGTAGTTATGCAACGATTGTATTATGAATGTCTTTAAACTACGTGTTCTAAATATCTCACAAGTGGCTTAAAGACATAATACTGTTACGGGCCTACGGGTTCTAAAATAATAATACTGGCGATTTCATAAACTAACTACTATTTATTGACTAATCTAGCAGTTACAAGGAGTTAATTTCCTATCTAAACCTAGCTAAGCCTATCTAACCTATCTCGAATACAATGAACTTAAATTGCTACTTACAGCTAGATATTCTAATAATCTTATTCGGTACTGTCACAGTCATTGTCACTGAGCACTGTCACTGTCACTGTCACTGGTCACTGGTCACTCGCTCGCAGTATTATCGAACCCAAAACTGACTGACATCGGCAGCGCAGCCTCCTTTTATAAGTTCCAACGTCGAAGGCGCTAGGCTCAGGCCTGTTCCGGAAGATTTGGGAAACACCCCTTTGTCAGCAGGTCAAAGAAGCCGCCGCGACGGCTCGCACCGCAACCCCTCCGCTCGCACTCTCTCGCACCTTTGGGAGGTTCCAGAACGGAGCTGCGGGCTTCCAGTTGTTCCGTAACACCACCCCCTCCTTGAGAATGTTCTACCCCAGAACAGATCCTTCCTGTTGCCTGGAGTCTCCGAAGATGATATTACTGGTTCTCAAAGGGTTTCAAAACCGAGATGGATGCTCTGTCGGTATCTGTACAATTTGCATCCGATAAATTGGATACAAATAATCAACTTATAGAGCAGATGAAGGCCGAGCTTTCTGCGGTCAAGAAGGAAAACGCTGATCTACACGCAAAAAATGTGGCATTGACGAGTGAAATGACTGATCTGAGGGACAGGGTACGGACCTTGGAGCAGTATACGAGGAAGAACAACCTAGAAATAAGTGGAATCCCGGTAACGCCGAATGAAGACATGACCGCCGTCGTCAAGGACGTGGGAGCCGCCCTGGGCGTGGAGGTGCTGGACAGCCAAATCTCAGCAGCGCACAGGATACCCAGCTTCAACAAGGACCGCATCCCGTCCATCGTGATACAGTTTACTTCTCGACTTGTAAAGGACCTTTGGCTAGCTAAGTACAGGGAGGAAAAAACTATTTCAGCTAAGCAGGTAAATTCCTCATTCCCTCAGCAGCATGTCTATTTGAACGATCACCTGTCGCCTGAGAACAAAGTATTCCTGGCTAAGTTAAAGCAAAAATGTAGGGATGTGGGATATTCATATGCATGGAGCCGGGAGGGTAAATTCTTTGTCCGTAAGTCCTCAGGGGATAAGTGTAAAAGGATAAACAACTACGATGAGCTAAACAGCCTAACATGAAAAAGTAAGACTAAAATGAGTAGGAAGTATTTCAAGTTTTGTTTATTCTAAGTACATCTTCCTGTATTTTTGAGATTTTTTTAAAGTTATTTAAGAAGATTATTTATTTTCTATGATTAATGATGATGTAAATAATTCGATCAACTTAAGCATGAGTACGTTTTTTGGGGCTGATTGTAGCAATTTTAATTTTATTTACACCAATATAAGGAGTATGAGGAAGAATTTTAATAGTTTTCTGATTGAATTCAGTAAAATAACGTCTAAGGTCCATTTCATTATTTTTAGCGAAGTTTGGATTGGATCCGATGAGGTTGGTCTTTATAATATTCCGGGATATAATACTTATTTTCAGTGTAATGATAATTATAGGGCTGGGGGAGTGTTATGTTTTATAGAAGCCTCGATTGTTGTACATGAAATTCCACTACAAATGTCAACTGCAGATTCTCTCTGTTTAAATATTAAACTGAATAAATTTAATTTTAAACTGTTTTGTTTGTATAGATTGCATAAATTTACTGAAAACGAGTTTTGTAATGAACTGTTACAATTACTGTCTAATACAGTTGGGAATGGAAATTTAATTTATGTAGGGGATATAAATATTAATTTATTAAGTAAGGATCAAGCTGCTCAAAATTACATTAGTTTACTTAATAATATTGGATTATATACTCTAGTAAATAGCCCAACACGAATAACAAATACATCCAAAACATGTATTGATTATATCTGTATAAGATTCAGAGATTTAAATAAATTTAAATGTGCCATTTTTGAAAATAGCTTAACAGATCATTGTTGTTTAGGATTGAAATTTATCGGCAGTAATACTCAAAAACAACAAAAATAGGGTTGACTCCATTCAATCAAGTAAAAGTATTTGTGATATGAATTTAGTTAAGATAAAATTAAAGGATGTGAACTGGAGTGAAGTGTACAGTAGCAATGATGTTAATGTTAGTTTTGATACATTTCATAGCATTCTTTCTGAGGTGGTGGCTAGTTGTAAAAAAAAGTATAACTTATAGTAACAGGTTGAGTAAGGCTAAGACTATCACTCCTTGGATAACATCACATTTAATAAACAAAATTGAGAAAAAGAAAAAACTTTATAAGATCTCTAAAAGAAGGCCATATGATCGAAACTTTATGGACTATTTTCGCAATTTTTGTTGTAATTTAACAAGAGAGATAGATTGTACTAAAAATCAATATTGGAAGAAGTTAGAAAGTTGTTCGGGAAATTCAGCTCAACAATGGAAAATTATAAATGGTTTAACTGGTAGAAGTAGCAATAAGAATGTGAGCAGAATCGAATTAAGTGACGGGACAGTTTTGAGTGAACATGTAGATATCGCATGGAACATCAATGATTATCTTATCGCGGTACAGACCGGTCAGGCGACCAGCCCCGGTGCCGCGGCCGGCGGCTCGGCTGCGGGGGACACGCTTCCGCCACTCGACCATCAACTGCGATCATTTTTTATCGAGCCTACCTCTGTCGAGGAAGTCATATTAACTATTAGAAACTTGAAAAATAAAAAATCTACTGGTTTTGACAGTTTTAGTGTAGAGCTTATTAAAACCATAGCTGACGAAATCGCTCCAGTTCTAGTCAATATAATCAATCTGAGTTTTGAGAAAGGTGTTTTCCCTGAAACATTAAAATACCCACGTCGCAGCAAACCTGCATACTCAGCGAATTTCCAATTACAAAATATCCAGTAATTAATCCATTAGGCTATTAAAAAAAGAAAAATAAACAAGTGATATACAGTAGAACCTCGATTAACCGTCACTCTCGGGACCGGGAGTGTGACGGTTAAGAGAATAGACGGATAACAGAAATTTAGCTATAAACCTGTTCAATACGTAGATTTAAAATATTTTTGAAGAAATTTAACCCTGTATAAGTGGGTAATACATATTTATATTTAAATGACATTCATACAATGGTAATAACAGACCTTCTAAACTGTATGTTGTGCTCATTCAGTGTTCGTAAGTGAATTGCATAACCTCAAATTAAAAGATAGTCCGTCATCTTTTAAATTCGCTAACACCATACATCAGCGTGATACTCGTAGCTGTTTCGCCCTTCCTCAAACGTTTAATAATTTTGATCTTTCGGTCAAGCCCTAGTACGACTCGTTTTCGTTTTTCGTCCATCGTTAACAATCAACAGTTACTGTTCTGCAGTTGATTAACAGTACGTATCTAGCTACATACTGTGTAACAGCAAACACTATGCAACTCTGAACTCCGAGGCGTGCCGTATAACCAAAAAAATCAACATACCAATGAATGAGTAATAAATAACTCGCTCACCCCCATACCACTCCTTGCGTGGGAGTGGTGATTTTCGGTGGAAACCCAAGGTCATTAGCCGCGGACAGTTGCGTTCGATCACAATGGCGCTTGCACTTTCTTCCGTGCTTTGCATGATGCCAATTTACAACATATTGCGAGCACGGAGGCAGTGACGGATAACAGAGAGTGACGGTTAAAAGAGTGACGGTTAATCGAGGTTCTACTGTATTTATATATTAAAATTATAGCTATTATAGCTTGTTTTACAAACCCTTTGTAAAAAAATATTGGTAAATGACTAAAGGCCCTTATAGACGGGGACAGTAAAACGGTCAGAAGACCGGACAGTAGAGACCTGTTCACATTGCTCCTCTTCCATTTAAATCAATGTTAAAATAATCGGAGCGATACTAGCGCTCCATAAATTTCTTCTGTCCGCTGAACTAATTTACTGTCTCCTCCTATCTATTAACATTGCGAGCGGTCAGTAAAAATACTGGACAGTAAAATCAAACATGTTTGATTTTTGGACAGAAGTCTGGACAGTAGAAAAATATCAAGCAACGTCGGGCATGGTCAAAACTTGGATGGGTGACCGCGCGGAATCGCGACGCTGCGCCGCGCCGGCCGCCGCAATTTTTTACACAGGGTGTTTTGAAACTGGATCCATTTGTTATCAGTGGCGGATCCAAGAGGGGGGCAAAGGGGGCAATTGCCCCCCCCCCCCGAGAATGTGGGGAAAAATCGTAACAAGAGTGTTCACGAAACTTGCGATCCGCCGCAAAAAACGCGCGTATTTGCCGATCACGAATAAACAGCAAATTCAGCTTTAAGAAACTCGTGATCGGCCGCAAAAAGTATAGCGAATAAAAACTAGCAATCGGCCGCGATAACGATCGAAACGGCTAAATAAACTTTGCGGAATTCGTGAACGGCCGCGTAATACGATAGCGCGTGTCAGCCGATCGCGGATAAATAAATAGCCGATCTAGCTTTGCGGAACTGCGATCGGCCGTGAAAAACTATCTTGAGTGTTTGCCGATCGCTGATAAACGGCAAATTTAAAGCTGGTTAAATCTTGGTTACGGACAAGAATTGTTGAAGAGAGGTTGAACGGACTATGTCTTTTTGCATACATCGTTGTGAATGTTGATAATGTAATCGAGCGTTATGCTAAGGTAGAAAAAGAAGTCCCGATCTAGAACTTATTATTTAGTTTTAAGTTTTCTGGAGAAAGTATTCAAGTATTGTAAATAATAAACTTATGGCTTGAACCTCTAAACAAGTCTTTAACGTGACGATAAAAATCTTCTTGATTTGGTTTTAAAATACCCCCGTTGCAGCAGACCTGCATACTCAGCGAATTTCAGATGCAACACAACAAATGGTATTTCAATCCAACTTAGCGAGATTTTACATGTTTTGTAATCTCCATTAGAATAACATGGGGAATGATTATGCAGGTTTGCTGCAACAGGTATGTTAATACTGGTTGGTTTTAATTCATTATTTATTACATCTTAACTAGAAGAAGCCATATACCAAGTTTTGTCAAGAAATGTTAAATAGTAAGATATAGAATTTTTTTATTTCCCATAAGGATAACATGGGGAATGATTATGCAGGTTTGCTGCCACTAAAAATTGAAATTTCGGGGATTTTAGACTAAAATACATTAGATCTCATCTAGATGAAGCCACAAACCAAGTTTTATCCAGATATGTTGAGAAATAAGCGAGATATGGAATTTTACTTATTCCCCATAAGGTTAACATTGGGACAACGTACTGTGTTTACCACTTTCAATATCTCGGTAACCAATGGACATAGAGCAATGATTCAAAACACTAAATTGTTTGTTTTTTTTGAGCTGAATTCAATGGTGCTAACAAAGATTCGATAAATTTTATTTTTATATGTAAAAAACCCAAAAAACCCATTTTTGGGGGTGTTTATCCCCCCTTACCCCCCCTTACTGTATTTTTATGTTAAAAAATCCGGTTTTGCATAACGCTATAAACCTGTTACACCCCTAAACGTAAACAAATAAAAATAAAGTTGACATAAGCTGTTCAAAATTTGTTTCTCCAGAGGCTATAATTTTTGTATGTTATAAAAAAGATTTATATTTTATTATTTATTTTGGTATAGCACTCATATATCTTACAATTTGTTAAAAGCCCCCAAATTTTTATAGCAAAAAAAAATCCTGATGTTATTATGCAAAAGGGTGGCTACAATATTCATAAATTGCACAAAAACATTAATATATTAATATATAATTAATATACAACCGGTTAAATAGTAATTCACTATTATAGTAAGTTTTAAAATAAATTTAGATAATGGATTTTTCAAATCACTGCTCCAAATGCATTCGTTCTTTATGGTAAAGATAGTAGAGGAGGTTTCAGTGATTGCTGGTAGATAGCGGCAGAGTCAACCCATATGATCAGCATAAGGAACAACTGTGAACCAGCCTCTACTGTCCGGTCTTCTGACCGTTTTACTGTCCCCGTCTATAAGGGCCTTTAGTGACAAAACACAAAAATTTCATATAATGAAGTAGGCAAGAATGTTTATTTTTTAAATTATATTAACATAACATTGTTTAAAAACCAAAATTCTAATCAATAAATTGATAAACTGAGAAATTACTCAAAGCGATTCCTTGAAAACCTCAGTAGAGAGTAAATGGGAAATTGACTAAGCCAACATTCTGCTGCCCTATTACTATAAAAACAGGGGGAAAATGAGAACTCGGAGACCTATGGACTTAGAGGAATGATTTAAAATAGCAAATTGTTTGTTTTTCGAGCTAAATCCAATGGTGCAAACAATAATTGGATAAATATAATTTTTCAATTTGAAAAACTCAAAAAACCCATTTTTGGGGGGTAAAATCGAGCCTTTACCCCACTTAGGATATGTCGATCTGGCTGTTTTACGAACTCGTCCAAGAGAATCTAGTTTTACATGTCTGTACCAAATTTTGTTGCGATCGGAGGATATTTACGAGAGTTATCGTGCTTACAGACACTCAAAAAATGAAAATTCTATTTCCCATATAAGCCCATGTTAAATTTTGAAACAAATCGTGATTTTTGCTGGAAAAATGCGTTTTAACAATAAACTCACTTCATATCCAGAAAGTACCCATAAAAAGCTGACAAATAATATAAATATTAATATGATTGCTGAGGTTACCCTGAACGGATTTTTTTTGTCCATTCTGTTCTGTTAAAACGACGGTAATAGCTTATTTCTAAGGAAATTCGCTAATTAAGTATTGTAGTACCGATTTGGAAAAAGAATAACTCAATCAAGCTCGACAATATAAGACCAATTAATCTGTTGTCAGTGTTCTCAAAAATTTTTGAAAAAATTATTAAAGTTAAGTTATTAAGATATTTAAACAATTTAAATTTTTTTAGCAGTAGACAGTTTGGCTTCATAAAAAATAAATCCACAGAAGATGCCTTGCTTCATGTGACCGACCAAATATATACCAATTTAAATTTAAGTAAAAAAACCTCCGGGCTCTTTATTGATTTTAAAAAGGCATTTGATCTAGTGAACCATTATATTCTGCTTAACAAATTAGAGTCAGTAGGTGTTAGAGGGGTTGCATTAAAATGGTTTGAAAGTTTTTTTGCAGAAAGAAAGCAGGTCGTTAGAATTGGAAACAGTTTCAGTAATCCTTGTGTTGTCAAATCCGGAGTTCCTCAAGGATCGGTGGTCTCTTCAACCTTATTTCTAATATTTATTAATAACCTATTAAATCTTCCATTTAAGGGTAATGTTAACGCTTTCGCTGATGACATAGCTTTGTTTTATTGCCATGACCAGGAACGAACAATTGGTGAATATATGTTGCGAGATCTGGTATTACTGAGGAAGTGGTGCGACACAAATAGAATGGAAGTTAATGTAAGTAAAACTAAATTTGTAAATTTCGATTTTCAAGGTTTTTGTTTTCCTTTTGACATAAAATACCATTCTATAACATGTGATCCTCATCTTAATTGTGATTGTCAGGTTATCGAGAGGGTCGATAGTATAAAATACTTAGGAGTCATATTTGATGAAAAGATGACATGGGAAAAACATGTTTGTGAATTGCATGGAAAATTAAGAGCTTCAATTCGCGCTTTTTACTTTTTAAGAAATTTCTGCAGCATTCAGCTGCTTCGAACATTGTATTTTGCTTTAGTGGACTCTCGATTGCAGTATGGAATTGTTTGTTGGGGGGGGGGGGGGGGACGTATAAAAATTTGACAAACTTAGAATAACTCAAAACTTTTTTTTACGAATAATATTAAGAAAAACAGCACGTGTAAGTTCATTCCCGTTGTACTTTCAATTAAAAATCTTACCAGTTCAACACCTCTTTATTTATAAGGTTTTAAAAATTTTTTATGTCCGTAGTGGAAATAGGGGAAATCTAAATTTATATTACAATACAAGAAATGTTGTTCATGGAAAGTTTAGACTGCCCAAGGTTAACAAAATTATGTTCAGACGTTCCTTACTGTATTTAGGGCCGAAATTATTTAATCAGGTTCCTGAAAATATTAGATTATTGAATAATAAATTTAAATTCTTTAAAAAGATACGAGAATGGCTTTTTAGTATTTTCGACGTTAGTCATTTGATTCACGTGTTGTCATAATCTTATGTAGTCAGTAAATACTAATCGTGGATATTGAGATAGTGTGTGTGAGCGCGCGAATTATACTGTCACTTTGACATAGGATCTCGCTGCTGGGCCATGCAGGGACAGAGCTTTGACGGCCCAGCTTTGCGGGGCTACCAGCCGCCTGATTGTCTCGGTACGAGTTCGCGGTGCACTTGTATATGTAGACCAGGTTCTTACTACGCGGGGCCATGCACGAATGTGTATATATGACCTTCTTTTAGTAAATATCCGTAATTATATTTTTCAATCTCAACGTTCTGCATTTGTTATGTTATCCAAAAGTAATATTTGACTTAAAGTAAAATAATACATTTGTTTTTTATTACAAATTTAGCATTAGTTTTTTTTTGTTATAAAATGAATTGCTATTGATGAAGATCAGCTTAAATTATTTGTTACAAAGTCTTAGTTAGTTTTGTTTGTATAGGTACATTAAGTCGTGTATAATATTATTTTAAATAAGCTAATAATCACCACAGTGAGCCTTATCAGAGGAGAGCTAGACTGATAAGAGTGAATCATGAACTAATTATGTTTGTTTACTGGCCACGCTACTGGAAAAGTGGCCAGTTTATTTCCAGAACTTCAACTTAATTTGCCAATGTAATTTTTTGATTGGAAATAAATCATTTATCATTTATCATTTATCAAACACGCAGACCACTACTAGGATGCCGGTCCCAGTGAAAATTTCTTCCACCATACGTCTAACTATTGTCCAGTCCAAGCCATCGTAGCCGCATCCTATCTTGGGGATAGCCAGTTTGTCAACTCCGAAATGAAGGAGCTTGTCCCGCATGTCTACAAGACTGTTTCTCAATGAGTTGTAAGAGGGTTTCGTGTTAGAGGTATTCTTAGTCACAAGGTAGAATAGGTGTTGGCCATTATTCTCAAGATGGAGTGCCTTGCAAATGATGGGTCTTTGACGCTCGAGCTTCTCGATCCTTCCAAACTTTTTCCTGAAAACAGTAGCTATACCTGGGGACATTCTTAGATCTTTGGCCACACAGTGAGCTAGGGCATACTTCGTTGGCAACGAGAAGATGTCCTTATAAGCCATTCTTATTGCTTCATAGTGTTCCTCCTTCCCACTTCCAGACATTCCATCCTCAAATCCCGTCGGTTCCGTAGAGAGGTTCCTAACTTGTTGCTCTTCTTGCTTTCCGTGGTCTCCTTTGTATGGTGTTAGGCGGTTGAAATGGACTATTTTAGGTTTACCTCTTGGGAGCTTTTTAATCCAATAGACCACATCATTTATTCGACTTAGAATCTCGTACGATCCCTCCCACGAACTCGATGTACTCCATCGTTACATCGTACATGTCGTTCGATGTACTCCAAGGTGTCCTCCGGAAGATCCGTCATGGAGTTCTTTCAGCACCTCAGGCACCCTTTTCTTTGGGACTATTATCTGAAGCCTTCGGCAACCTCCTTCCTCCGACTCAATCATCCGCTTTAACACGCCGTTGTCGACCAAAATCAAGTCCCACTGCGCCCAATATGTCTTCACATTCTTTGACAATGGAGCATTGTCCTGCCATGATGGTCTTCCTCCTTCTGCCAGATTCCATTTCATTAGGTGTGTCAGGTCAGGGTCTTCATGCTGATCCTTTGATAGCTCTTTGTTTTCCCATGCATGGTTGACAACAGTTACACGATTTACTAATGCACTTCTTTCCTCCTGACGTGAACAGTGCTTGCAGTTGTCGCCGCATGGTCTTCTGGAAAGTGCATCAGCATTTTTGTGCCTAGGCCCTGGACGATGAGTAGAATCAAAATCATACTCTTGGAGTCGCTCAATCCATCTCACAACCTGGCCTTCGGGCGACTTAAACTTCAGCAGCCACATCAGAGAAGCATGGTCCGTTCTCAAGAGAAACCTTCTTCCATATAGGTATTTGTGGAAGTGTTCAATTGACTTAACCACTGCCAGCAACTCTCTTCTTGTAACGCAATAATTGCGCTCCGGGGCTGATAGGACCTTGCTGAAGTACCCAATCACACGTTCTTCCCCATTCTGCAGCTGGGAAAGCACCCCTCCTATGGCTGTGTTACTGGCATCTGTGTCCAGTATAAACTTGCTGTCAGTTCTTGGGTAGCTTAGAATAGGAGCGCTACATGATCTACTCTTCAGCTCATCGAAGGCCTGCTGGCAGTCTTCATCCCAGATAAAATTCTGTTTTTCTTCAGTTAGTTTCGTTAGGGGTTTTGCAATATTAGTAAATCCTTTCACGCACCTCCTGTAGTATGCACAAAGACCAAGGAAGCTCCTTACCTGTCTTTCGGCACAGGCCAATCAGTCATCGCTCTGATTTTCTCTGGGTCCACAGAGACTCCTTTATCCGAGACAACTTGGCCCAGGTAGTTCACCTGCCTACGGAACAGATTGCACTTCTTCAGGTTTAGCTTCAAATTAGCAGTGCGAAGTCGTGCGAAGAAATCTTCCAGGTTCTTCAGGTGGTCGCCAAAAGATCTACCCAATAAGGTAATGTCATCTAGGTAAACCAGACATGTTTCCCACGAAAGACTTCTTAAGACGTTCCATTAGTCTCTCAAAGGTTGCAGGAGCATTACAAAGTCCAAAAGGTAACACTGTGAATTGCCACAGTCCGCTCCCAATCGAGAATGCGGTCTTCTCTTTGTCTTCTGGGGCCAACCCCACTTGCCAGTTGCCGCTTCTGAGGTCTAAGGTTGAAAACAGTTGGCAACCCCCTAAAATGTCCAATGTGTCGTCAATTCTTGGTAGAGGATAACTGTCTTTCTTGGTGACATTTTTCAGAAGGTGATAATCCACACAGAACCTTGTAGAACCGTCCTTTTTCTTCACTAACACGACAGGTGAGGCCCAAGGGCTGCTAGAAGGTTCGATGATACCATCAGTTTCCATTTCCTTGATGATTCTTTGGGCTTCCTCACGCTTGGCTAATGGTAGTCTTCTAGGGGCCTGGCGTATAGGTTTGGCGTCTCCAGTGTCAATCCGATGCTGGACGATATTTTTCCTTCCTCTAGATCCTCCGCCATACTCAAAAACGTCATGCCATCTTGCTATGAAGTTCCTGACTTCCGTTCTTTGTTCAGGTTTCAGCTCTTGGCAGGCGTCTGCAAACTCTACCAACTCCTTGGGAAGTTCTTGAGGGCTTGGTGGACAGGACTGTAGCTGGCGAACGATTGAATTGACAGCTACACAACTCCCAACCAAAGCTCCTTTCTTCACGGTTAAAGGAAAGCTGTTCAAGTTCATTAATCTCACTGGGTTACTATGCCCTGTGTTGAGTACTGGATATAAAAAAACAACGTCTTACAATACTTAAAAATATATTTACACTTATACTGTATTTACATACAAGATGGTAAATATACAATAATGGTGGATAATGGCGATCGATTTCGGTTGGTCACACCAACCATCATCAGGCCCAATGAGAGACTGGCAGATCTAACATGGCGTCCGTCCTCTTATCTTATTGGCTGCCGGAAGTTCCGTTGAAAACAGGTTTTTGAACGTACCACCAGAGTCAAAGTTCACCTGCTCCTTAATCAGTTTGTCTCTATTTTTACATTTTTCTTTAAATATATATAATTTTTCCCATGCATTCATTATATTTCCTTTTTTACAACATTTCATTATTTTGAGATTTTCTTCTATATTTCCTATGTTATGTCCATCTTCTAGTAGGTGTTTGGCGATATTGGATCTTTCCGGTTTCTTGTTTTTCCAGGCTGATATATGGTTCTTGTATCTTTTGACAAAGTTGACTGTTTGGCCTATATAAAATTTATCACAGTCATTGCAGCGAATTTTGTATATTCCAGCAGTATCAAATTTGTTGCATTTTTCAATTCTTGGGTATAGAATTTTTCCGATTGTGTTCTGTGTCTTGAATGCTATTGAAATACCTTACTTCTTGAATCTGTTTGCAATTTGCTGTGTCCTCATTCCAGTGTAATTAAATACCGCATATTTATTATTTTCCTCTTTTCTTCCATCTAATGTTGTGGTTCCAGAAAGATTCTATTGATTCTTGATTTTTCTCTTTCTTTTCATTGTGATTTCTTCTATGGTTCTTGACTGGAATCCATTACTTTTTGCTTTTGCCTTTATTATATTTATTTCTTTCTTCCTCTTATCTTCGGTCAGTGGAATCTTGTATACTCGGTAAAGCATCGATCTGAAGGCGGCAGTCTTGTGGCTGTTCGGGTGTATTGATTTATTATTTATTGTAGTGTCTGTCTGTGTGGGTTTCCTGTAATGTTGAATTCTAAATGATCTTTTCTTCTTATTAAAGTTAGATCCAAAAAGTTTATCTTGTTTTCCTCTTAGTATTCATTTGTAAATTTCAGGTTCGGTTGGTGGCTGTTGAATTTCTACATCATTTTGTCCTTTTCTTCTCGTTCTTTTTTGTTGAATATTATAAGGATGTCATCTACATATCTTGTATACTTCAAAACTTCATGATCTTTATATTCTCTAGTATTTTCTCTTCGTTGTGCTGTAGGAAAACTTCTGACAGTATAGCTGACAGTGGACTTCCCATATCTAGGCCATCGGTTTGTTCATGAAATCTGTTGTTAAACCTGAAATAATTCTGTTTCAAAACAGTCTTGAGCAATTTTACAATTTGATTTACATACATTCTTTCATGTCCATTTTTCATGAGTCTACATTTTAATTAATTCCACTGTTTCATTTACAGGTATGTTTGTGTACAAATTCGAAATATCAAAGGAAACAAGCCTACTATTTGAACTTAACTGAACATTCTTAACTTTATCGGTAAAATTATAACTGTTTTTCACATTATATTTATATTCAAGTTTTAAATCTTCATATAGCTTTCTTGATAATAATTTTGAAACACTGTATGTTGGGGCACACTGAAAGTTAACTAGAGGCCTAATAGGTACATCTTTCTTATGTATCTTCGGGATTCCCTTCATCACTGGTGCTTTTGAATTTGTAATGTTCATTTTCTGTCTGTATTCTTCGGGTATCACATTAGGACATTTTTGATGACTTCTGTGAGTTCTTTCTGGTATTTCTCAGTAGGATCCCTAGTAAGTTCTTTAAAATTATTTTCGTTTATGAAATTTTCAGTCTTCTTGATTTATTCTTCCTTTTCTAGGATTACTTTGCGTTGCTTTTATCTGCCTTTAAAGCTAGAGAATTATTTTCTTCTAGTTTCTTCTTTATTACAATACAAATCTTCAGTTCTTCTTTTCCGTTTTGGTTCTTGTAGGCTTTTATCGAAGGAGGCATGTTCTTCGTGATTTCTTGTCGTGCGGCACATAGATCAACATCTTTAAGTGGCCTTACGTTCGCTTCGATGTCCGTTGCAATTAAGTCGTCTTCAGTTTTCTTGTCGATGGAAAAATTGTGTTTCAAACCATATTCTAAGATAGTGTTTTCTTCTTTGGTTAACAGCATATTTGTTAGATTAATAACTCTCTTCTGGAAATTGTGTTGTGGATCCAATTCAACATCATTTTCATTTCTATACTGAAGCTGGATGAGTTTATCTAATTTTCGATTTATTCTTTCGTATTTTCGGCCCATAACTTCTTCAATTTCTTCAGTAACTAATTCATGCAAAAAGTTCCATACAACACTGCCATACTTCTTAATGAATTGCATTTGAATACTTTAAGATTTCATGGTGAGTTCTTCTTTTTCATGATATAGTTGTTTAATCATATTTTCAACAAATAATTCTTCTGCTTGTTCCTTTGTTCTTCGGGCAGCGATGGAGTTGTAGTTCATCTTAATCTTGGCGTTTTGTGGTGTTACTTTATTTCTGATACATTCCTTATTGAAGTAAATATCTGCAATCTTTGTGTGAACTTTGATCCTTACATCTCTATAAGACACTGCTATGCTTGCTTGACTGGCATCACTAAATAACTTCTTGATTAGCATGATACGTGTTGTTTTATTCACTGGATGTAAATAAAAAACGTCTTACAACACTTAAAAATATACATACACTTATACTGTATTTACATACAAGATGGTAAATATACAATAATTGTGGATAATGGCGATCAATTTCGGTTGGTCACACCAACCATCATCAGGCCCAATGAGAGACTGGCAGATCTATCATGGCGTCCGTCCTCTTATCTTATTGGCTGCCGGAAGTTCCGTTGAAAACAGGTTTTTGAACGTACCACCAGAGTCAAAGTTCACTTTCTCTTTAATCAGTTTGTCTCTACATCTTTACATTTTTCTTTAAATATATATAATTCTTCCAATGCGTTCATTATATTTCCTTTTTTACAACATTTCATTATCTTGAGATTTTCTTCTGTATTTCCTATGTTATGTCCATCTTGGAAGAGGTATAGGCAATCCATACGGAATCTCAAATCTGTAAATCTGGTCAAGAGATTGGACAGTTCTTCTAATCGATCAAAAACCCTCTTCACACCATCCATACAGCCACAAAATTGCCGCCTATAATAGTTTTGTTCACCGCCTGTTGTCTATCCCACTCAACGCCACTGATTACAATAATGAAGTTTGCATACTAAAACATATTGCTGTTTCTTACGGATATAAATCATCCTTAATCGACAAACTCATTCGTAAACACACCAACAAAAATAGGTTGATATTGGATGCAGAAAATAAAAAATATGTTAGTGCTGAATATGGTGTTGCTCTTAATAACATTTTAAGAAGCGAAAAGAATAAGAGCGACGTAGTCGTGGCATTTAAAACTTCAAATAAATTAGACTCAATGCTTAAACCAAGGAAACAACAGGCAATCAACAAATTAAATAAAACAGGAGTTTATAAATTAACATGCAACGACATTCCAAGCTTCTACATTGGCCAGACATCTCGTTCATTTGCCATCCGATTCAAAGAACACCAGCCTAAAATATCATCTAAGTCAGCATTCTCCAACCACTTAATTAATTCCAACCACAATTATACTGATATACATAACAATCTCAGCGTCCTCCACCTGTGTAACAAAGGAAAATACATGGACACGATAGAAGAGTTTGAAATATATCATGCTTCTAAAAAACAGCCCGATCATGTCCTAAATGAAAAATTGTCATTTGAGTCAAACATTATTTACAATACCGCCATACGCATCTTAGATGACAAAAGGACAGGTCCTGATAACAGAGGAGAGAGGGTGGGGGCTATCACTTCCGGCACACGGCAGTCATGACCTACCTACTACCGGCGCCGCACGTGTCCATTTGTTTTTTAATTTTGTGTTTGGCCAACAATGTACTTAAGTGTTCCGTGTCCCGTGTACGTGTACGTGTGTTTATGTTAACTTTTATCGAAATGACGACCATATCCAAGGATATGAAAATCAATGCAATGGCATTCTGACGACCTGAAGATGTGTTAATTATAACACGAAACAACTGTAGTCTGCCAACTACAATAGGGTCACTTGACGGATACAGGTAATTTATACCTTTTGTTGTAAAAATCAGTGATCCAGAGGCTACACCATCAAAATGAAAGTGGTGTCTGAGCTCAAAAGCAAGAGCTCTTCTGGTATGGATGGGATATCCTCAATCCTCCTAAAAAAGGTGGCACATACACTGGCATCACCCCTCAGTGATCTCATAAATCAAGTCAAGTCAAAAATACTTTATTCCAAGAAAACAGATTACAGGACAATATACATAGTTATATGGAAATTTTCTTCCGCATAGACTGTTGATCTGTGTGTGGAAGAAGAGTTACAGTCAGCAGAGTCCTTTAGTTTTTTATCACTTGCACAAAACAATTTATATATATATATATATATATATATATTTATTTATTTTTAACATTTCAGAACACAGTACCCTGTTTTAAAATTATTTAATTAGACCAACATGTTTCGAAGCTTTAGCCCATGGTCACGGTCTTTAAATTATCTAACCTTATATAAACATATTTATATAGAGTTTTTATAAACACATTGCCAAATAAATTCGTCAGCTGTTTTCAGATAGACTTGATTACTTTTATCTTTGGGTTCTGGATGTTATAATTTTTTCATATATTAAATTCTTCTTGTTTACTTGCATTTTGTTGATTATATTCTTTGGATCTTTTTTATTATGATGGTAGATATGGAATTCTTCTTTGATATCTAGTTTTCTGCCTTTTATTCCATATTCCAAAATTTCTAAGTCTTCTTCTATGGTTTTAAATTCGTGTTTCTTTATCAGCATATGCTCGGCTACGTTTGATTTCATGCTTGTCATGTTTTTGGATCTATAGGCCTGGATATGTTCTTTATATCTACTGTTAAACGATCTTCCGGTTTGACCTATATAATAGCTGTCACATTCTGAGCACTTGATTTTATATATCCCTGATTGGTTAAAGTTTCTTTTCGAAGGATCGTTTCTTTTAGTTTTATTTATTTTCTTGTTTAATATATCCAGAATGTTGTTTTTGGTCTTGTAGCTGATTGCATAGTTAGATTTGTGGAAGGTCTTGTGGATTGCTTTATTGAATGTCGTGTTGTATGGCATGCAGATGAATTCTTTTGGGATATTTTCCTCTTCATTTTCTTTTTCCTTTTGTTTCTTAATTTTATGTCTTATCATATTATCTATTATTTTTGGTTTATATCCATTTTTTATAGCAAGATATTTTATGATATTTTTTTCTTTATTGAAATTTTTGGGTGTCATTGGAATGTTGAGCAATCTGTGGATCATGGTGTGAAATGTATTCATTTTTTGTTGCCAAGGGTGGTTGGAGTTTGCAGGAATTATGTTATTGGTTGTGGTTTGTTTTCTATAAATTTCAAACGCGTGTTTATTATTTTGTTTTGATATAGTAATATCAAGAAAATTGATTTGCTTTGGTTGGATTTCTTCAGAGAATTGTATTTTACTACATAATGAATTAATATAATTTAATAAATCTTTTGCTTCTGATTTATTCCCCTCAAAAAGACAGATGACATCGTCCACATAGCGGAACCAATATATTATTTTATTTCTGAAGGGATTGATATCGTTAATAATTTGTTTTTATTCTAATTCGTTCATGTAGATATCTGCAAGGAGGCCTGAAAGAGGAGACCCCATTGCTAGACCGTCTTTTTGAATATAGTGATGTGATTTGTATGAAAAGTAGTTTTGTGATACAGCTAACTTTGTTAATTTTACTGTATCTTCTATTTCTTTTTTGTTTAACGTTTTGTTTTTGGTTAGTTCTGTTTGGAGAATTTTCAACGTTTTATCTGTGGGAATGTTAGTATACATGTTTTTCAATTTAATCTATTTCTAGTGGGATAATAATGCTGAAGGTTAGTAAATATTCCCTCTTTGTTGTTTTTTATGAATAAAAGAAGAGATTTAATGTAGATCTGTCTAATATTAAAAACATTAAATTCAGAAAAAAGTTCAAGAGTTGGGTACCTAGGTGGTTTTTTTTAATAAGATTTTGATGAGGGACCTCTGAGTGACGGCCAACGGCTCCAGAGCTGCGGAGGAGACTCCACCCCGCGCCAAGACACCGTACTGTAGCACTGACTGCACGTGGGCGAAGTATACAGTCCTGCAGTGCTCCGCGGTCAGAACCCTGCTTAGCTGCCAAAAAGCGTATATGAGCGTCCAAAGTCTTTGTTTTAGGTTCTGAATGTGTGGAGTCCAAGTGAGTCATTTATCTATTACTACACCTAAGTATTTGTATTGCTCCACTCGCTCTACCACTTCGCAGCCACAGGCTCCCGAACGCGGATCATCACAGGAATGCAAATAGAGCTGCCTAAGATCAGGACCTTGATCATGAAAGCAAACAATCGGCAAACACTTAGTTTTCGAGATATTTAATGTTAATGAGTTATGATCCAGCCAGTTTTTAATTGTAATCAGGTCCAGAACAGCCAGCTCATAAACGTCCTTTCACGTGCAGCCAGTAGAGACCACAGCTGTGTCATCCGCGAAAAGAAATAGTTTACTACTTAAAGAAAGATGTGAAATGTTGTTTACGTAGATTAAAAACAATAACGGCCCAAGATTACTTCCCTGTACTACTCCATATTCAATAGGTGTGACGTCACTCTCAACTCCATTTATTGACACAATCTGAGATCGGTTATCTAGGTAACTCGCAAACCAGTTTAGAGTTATCCCATCAATTCCCACGTAACGTAATTTTGAAATCAGCTTCTGCCTATCAATGGAGTCAAATGCTTTTGCCAAGTCAAGAAAAGTTATGAGGATTTTGTTTTTTGACGCAATATGGGAAGAGATGTACTTTGTTAAATCAAATAATGCATGGGAAGTGCTTTTGTTAGGCCTAAAACCGTATTGGTCAGAAGATAATATTTTTTCCTTCTCCAAATAGTCACTTAGTTGAATTTTGACACATTTTTCCAAAATTTTAGAAAAAAAATCCAAGTAATGATATTGGTCTGAAGTTAGAGATCAAATTTGACGGCCCCGCTTTATGTATGGGTATCACCTTGGCTATTTTAAAAACACTAGGAAACTTACCGGTACGAATACTGAGATTTATAATGAATAATAGTGGCTCAACAAATAGATGAACATGGCTTTTATTAATTAACTGTGCGGGAATCCCATCCCACCCAGGTGCAGAATTCCCTCTAATACTAGCAATTATACCCAACAGATCCACTCAGGTGACTGGTCGTAGATGAAACTCGGCGTCAATGGCGTGGTCAGAGTCCTCAACTCCAGCAGCTCCACTAGGACGCAGCGCCGCAGCCAGCCGAGCCCCCACAGAGGAGAAATATGTATTAAAGCTGTTGCATAGATCTTTGGTTAGCTGAGGGGAGGCAGTGCTGTCGCGAGCTAAAAAAGATTCTATAGGAAACCTTCCTTTATCCGTTGGGCGACCTGCTACTTCATTAACAACCTTCCAAAACTTCCTGGGATTTCCTTGTGATTCATCAATTTTTGCTCTATAGTAACTAAATTTTGCTCGCTTAATAACCGAGTTCAGAATATTTCTAAACCTGATGTGATTTGCTTGAAGTTGAATGTTAAAAGGTTCCTTTTTTAGCCTTTTGCTCAATTTATCGCAGCCTCGGATTGAATTGATTAGGCCCTTAGTTATCCAAGGTTTGATTTTACTTGAACGAGCAGATTTTTTTAAAAGAGAAGTATGACTATTTACGATTGAATCAATAGCATTTATAAATATCTCTGAGGCGAGATCTACATCCTCGCAATTCAGAACGGTATCCCAATTTTGTTGTTCCAAACTCTCCCGTACTTTGACCCAATCGATGGTTTTAAAAAATGAGGATGATTTATGATTTGAATTACCTGAGTCAGTAAAAATTTCTAAAGCGATTAAGTAGTGATCTGTAATATTTGTATGTACTATAGCAGAGGAGACACTAAATTTAACAGGTAATTTGGCAAAAAAATGATCAATACATGTATTACTCGCGGGTCGTGTAACTTTATTTATGCAAGAAATGAATCCTAATTCATATAACAAATCAAGATAACGTTCTTCGATGGAATTACTTGACGGGTTTAAAATATCGCAATTCGTGTCACCTGCAATAATTTTTAAAGTATCATTTTTATTACTACCGGAGTAATATTCTCTTAGACCGTTAAGAAATTGAGGTAACGAGGAACTGGGACTTCGATAAGTACAAAGGAGTTCGCATGGTCTACTGGCCCAGTCAAAGGTCAGTGATAGGCTCGTAGCGACGCCGCCAAGCAACAGCTGACTGCAGGACACTGATAAGCAATCATCAATGTATACAACCAAACCATCACTTTGATTAAGATTGTTGTGTGACTTAAATGCATTGTAACCCGTGAGGGGTATTATAAAGCTTTCTTCGCTCACCCATGCCTCGGTTAGGATAATGCAAGATACTTTATAATTTAAACCTTGTAAAACAACAAGAAATTCATCAAAGTTCTTTTTAAAACTACGGATGTTTTGATGAACAATACTCAAGGAAATCTGACTACAGTTTTCATTTTCATTGAAATTAGAAATATTTATAAAATCACTAATGCCATGACAATCGTAACAATTAACTACCTCTTGAACTTCAGTGTTTGGTATTACCATTATCTAGGTAGCACTGCCGACGACATCCAGCGATTATCTAATATTGGTAAAATAAATTAGCCGCAACACAAAAAAAAATATATAAAAAAATAAATAAAAAAATTAAAAAATTTTGCCTATGCTTTGTGATTTAAAAAATTTAAAATTAGTCATTGACCTATGCTTGATAGCTGACTATTGATATACTGTATAGTAAAATAAAAATCATTGAATTCGCTAAGAATGAGAATGCAGTATTAAGATAAACTTCTGATCTTATCTAGATTAACATGTCATAATTTAATGAAAAAGACAATCATTAATAGTTTAGTATCTTATGCCTCATTTCAAATTCTTGTTATGATTAATTTCATAATGAAACAGTTACTTGCACAAAATGCACAACATTATTATTTTCATTTGTGCTCTTAATCTAAAGTAAGTGGACTAATACAAACTTATTTGATATTGACTAATTAAAAGAATCAAAATCTTGCTTATTTCTAACCATATATTGCTAATTAACCCTTTGGAGAACTTGTTAGAGAGATGCATTAGGCCTAGGAATTATTTCCAATAAGACATTATAATTCTTGATATAAGTATTGTTATGTGATTTTTTAGGTCATAATATAAATTCTGATCTATTTGCAGCACCAAAAGCGGAATCAAAGTTTAATGTTAAGATACAAAAGTTGACAGACTTGCTGTTAGGTGTTAATGTGAAAAATAAAATTATTGGTTCACAAAATTAATTAAATAGTGATTTCATGACATTTTGTGTTGGACATAGTGCGAACAAGTTAATGTAATTTTTTTAAAGTAAAACGTTTTTTGTTGGAGCAATCTGTTTTAATTCGGTAGTTACTATATGGAAATGTAGTGAGTTCTTACCTTTCACTTATCAACAGCTATTGCGAAATTCAGAATGACCAAACTGTATTTAATTTATTTATAAGGCGGTGTGGGGTGTAATCAATAAAATAACATGTATGTTTGTGTGAAATTGGTAGCTGTATATTGACAGAAAACACAAAATTGGCATGAGTTGAATGAAATCTATAAATTGTTTTGTTACAAAAAGTATATGTAGTAAATAGAATAACATAGTTTGTATGTAGAAGTGTGATAGAAAAGTATCGATAAGAGACAACTAAATTGATGAGACATTTATGCTAATTAGTTACATTTTACAATTGAGCGAGTTTAGTGCGTTGTCAGACACGATTGGAGCAGTTCATGAGTTGGTGGTGGGTAACTTGGCGCCTTGGTCGCTGTTTGACGCCGACGGTGGATGCGTGGTGGCCGGAGCCTTGGAAGGTGATGTTTTGTCATCAAAGGCCTCTAGGGTAGTCACTCGGAATGGTTGACCGGTCGGTGTCCTCTTGGCGAGAATACGGCCGTCCTTGGTCCAGACTTTGGACAGTATACCCGTCTTGACGAGAGCTCTGGCTCCGTTGAAAAGGGCGCGATTTTGCGGTGTAAGGTGGTCATTCAAATAAACCTGGTGACTCTGGAACGCATTGTTGATCTCATTGGCGGTCAGACTCCCCTTGCTCCACCTAGCAGCAATCCAGTCGGTTTTTATGGAACGTGATACAAAAGCTACAAGTATTGAAGGTGGGTTTTTGTCTCCTTTCCTGTTAGGTAGCCTATGAGCGGTTGATATGTCGGAGCGGTAAAAAGTCTAGCCAAGCCTATCAGCTATAATCTTTAATATATCATATATATTTTCTCTAATTGTCTCAGGAATACCAGTGATGAGTAAATTATTTTTCCTGGTTTGTTGCTGCAAATCATTTAGCTCGGATTTTACATTTTTTATCTCGTCCTTAAGTTGAACGTTTTCCGTTTGAAGCTGGTTAAGGTTAAGTTCTATTTTATCGGTTCTCTTTATAACCTTACCTACACTTGACTTTAGCGCAGAGAACTCGGTTGTAAGTCCCTGTAGATCCTCTTTGACTGATTTCAAAATTTTGTCGTTTTGATCCCAGCGTTGTCCAGTGTCTCGCCGGAACGAGGCTATGGCTTCCAACACCGCGGAGACGCTCGAGGGTTCTTCTCTATCCTTCCCGGATAATGATTCGGTATCCGAGGCACAGTCCTCACATTTCCAAGTTGATCGCAACTTGGATGAATCATTTAGCTCTGGAATTTTTCCTGAACCACGCAAAATGGCAGTTGTAACACCAATTCATAAAAAGGGAAGTTTAGAGGATTGCTCTAATTACAGACCTGTCTCAATCATCTCGACATTCTGTAAAATAATTGAGAAAGTTGTTTTGAGACGGATTTGGAACTTTCTAAAAGACAACAATGTCTTGTTCGCTCATCAGTATGTGTTCACTAAGGGAAAATCCACTGTAAATGCAATGTTTACAGTAATCCAGCACGTCGTGCAAGCATTAGACACAGGAAATGATTCCTCTGCTCTCTTTTTTGATCTTAGTAGGGCTTTTGATCTCGTTGACCATAGGATGTTGCTTGACAAAATGTACAGGATGGGAATCAGAGGTGCAGCTCACAAATGGTTCCATTCATATCTTACTGGTAGATTAAGTCTTGTCAAGGTGTCATCAATCAATGATAACAGCTGTTATCAACAACATTTTTCTGATAAGGGAATTTCATTTCAAGGGGCACCCCAGGGTTCAATTTTGGGACCAGTTTTATTCCTGCTTTTCGCTAACGACCTCGGACAAGATTTAGTGAACTCTAATCTGTGTATGTATGCCGATGACATCTGCATCACATTTTCCCACCCACTGAGAGAGGGTTTGGAAATGGGATAATTTCTAAAAGGTAATCTCTTGCTTGATTGGCTTGATCGAAATGCTTTGTCAGCTAATATTTCCAAGACTGCTCTCCTAGATTTTAGTATTAGAGACAATCCAAATGACGTTCCACTTAGTATTTGTCTGGGCAATGAGTTGGTTGAGTCCGAAACCGAGACTCGCTTTCTTGGAGTGATTGTTGACTCAAAGTTAACCTTTGAATCACATATTCATCTTGACTGCAGAAAGTTAAGCCAAGGAATTTTTATTCTCAGAAGACTTTAGAGATTTTGAGTCTCCCTTCCTGCTTCTTACAGCTTACTATGGAATCATCCATCCATACATGACATATGCTGTTGCAATATGGGGGTCAGAAACGACTCGATCAAAGGCGGTATTTCGATTGCAAAAAAAGGCTGTTAGGGTTATATTTAAAGTCCCAAAACTCGATTCATGCAAAGATTTATTCAAGGCCAACAAGTTATTAACATTCCCCTCAATTTATATCCCGGAAACACTTTCTTTTCTCCGACAGAACTTCTCTACCTTTAATGACTCTATACCAATACATTCTTACAACTCAAGGAGCAAACCAAAAGGCGTTTTGAATATCCCCCTACATACAACATCATTCTTTGAAAACCACCTATATTTTTCTACCAAAATGTTCAATAACCTGCTTGACCTCAAGAAAAACTAAACAAACCCTATTAAATTTAGGAGAGACTTGAAAAAGCTGCTAGTTGGCAAGGCTTACTATAGTGTAAACAATTTTATGTGTGATAAGACCCTTATGTAATATGTACATTTTTTTTCATAGAAGTACCGTTATTTTTATGTATTTACAGTAGAGTCCCACAAACCCGGACTAATGTGGACCGAACAGAGTCCGGGTTTGTGAAAATTCCGAGTTATCGGGAAATGATTAAAAATAAGAAAAAATAAGAATAGTTTCTGTTATTTCTATAGGAAATCATTTATTTATTGCATAGTAAGAAATACAAAAACTACATTGTCAGTTACAAAAAAACTTAAAGAAAAACCAAAACTGTTTTATATGTGTCACACCGTGCTCTGGCCTTGAATCTCAGTGCACTTTATTGCTCTGGTAGGCTTTCCGAGTTATCCAGAATTCCGGGTTATCGAAGTCCGGGTTTACGGGACTCTACTGTATTTGTATTTGTATTGACTTGGCATATGCATGTACTTGTCTAAATGCTCAATAAAGTGACTGTGACTATGACTATGACTACTATGACTATCTTCTAATAGGTGTTTGGCGATATTGGATCTTTCCGGTTTCTTGTTTTTCCAGGCTGATATATGGTTCTTGTATCTTTTTACAAAGTTGACTGTTTGGCCTATATAAAATGTATCACAGTCATTGCAGCTAATTTAGTATATTCCAGCAGTATCAAATTTGTTGCATTTTTCAATTCTTGCGTGTAGAATTTTTCCAATTGTGTTCTGTGTCTTGAATGCTATTGAAATACCTTACTTCTTGAATCTGTTTGCAATTTGCTGTGTCCTCATTCCAGTGTAATTAAATACCGCATATTTCTTATTTTCCTCTTTTCTTCCATCTAATGTTGTGGTTTAAGAAAGACGCTATTGATTCTTGATTTTTCTCTTTATTTTCATTGCGATTTCTTCTATGGTTCTTGACTGGAATCCATTCCTCTTTGCTATTGCCTTTATTATATTTATTTCTTTCTTCCTCTTATCTTCGGTCAGTGGAATCTTGTATACTCGGTAAAGCATCGATCTGAAGGCGGCAGTCTTGTGGCTGTTCGGGTGTATTAATTTATTATTTATTGTAGTGTCTGTCTGGGTGGGTTTCCTGTAGATGTCGAATTCTAAGTGATCTTTTCTTATTATTAAAGTTAGATCCAAAAAGTTTATCTTGTTTTCCTCTTCTTATTCATTTGTAAATTTCAGGTTCGGGTGGTGGCTGTTGAATATTATAAGGATGTCATCTACATATCCTGTATACTTCAGAACTTCATGATATTTTTTATATTCTCTAGGATTTTCTCCTCGTTGTGCTGTAGGAAAACTTCTGACAGTATAGCTGACAGTGGACTTCCCATAGCTAGGCCATCGGTTTGTTCATAAAATCTGTTTGTTAAACCTGAAGTAATTCTGTTTCAAAACAATCTTGAGCAATTTTACAATTTGATTAACATACATTCTTTCATGTCCATTTTTCATGAGTCTACATTTAATTAATTCCACTGTTTCAATTACAGGTATGTTTGTGTACAAATTCGAAATATCGAAGGAAACGAGCCTACTTTTTGAACTTAACTGAACATTCTTAACTTTATCGGTAAAATCATAACTGTTTTTCACACTATATTTATATTCAAGTTCTAAATCTTCTTATAGCTTTCTTGATAATAATTTCGAAACACTGTATGTTGGGGCACACTGAAAGTTAACTAGAGGCCTAATAGGTACATCTTTCTTATGTATCTTCGGGATTCCCTTCATCACTGGTGCTTTTGAATTTGTAATGTTCATTTTCTGTCTTCGGGTATCACATTAGGACATTTTTTTATGGCTTCTGTGAGTTCTTTCTGGTATCTCTCAGTCGGATCTCTAGTAAGTTCTTTGAAATTATTTTAGTTTATGAAATTTTCAGTCTTCTTAATGTATTCTTCCTTTTCTATCAGTACTATTGCGTTGCTTTTATCTGCCTTTAAAGCTAGAGAATTATTTTCTTCTAGTTTCTTCTTTATTCCAATACAAATCTTCAGTTCTTCTTTTCCATTTTGGTTCTTGTATGCTTTTATCGAAGGAGGCATGTTCTTCGTGATTTCTTGTCGTGCGGCACATAATCAACATCTTTAAGTGGCCTTTCGTTCGCTTCTATGTCCATTGCAATTAAGTCGTCTTCAGTTTCCTTGTCGATGGAAAAATTGTGTTTCAAACCATATTCTAAGATAGGGTTTTCTTCTTTGGTTAACTGCATATTTGTTAGATTAATAACTCTCTTCTGGAAATTGTGTTGTGGATCCAATTCAACAGTATCTTCATTTCATTTCTTAGCAGTGATGCCAGTCAAGCAAGCTTAGCAGTGTCTTATAGAGATGTAAGGATCAAAGTTCACACAAAGATTGCAGGTATTTACTTCAATAAGGAATGTATCAGAAATAAAGTAACACCACGATACGCCAAGATTGAGATGAACTACAACTCCATCGCTACCCGAAGAACAAAGGAACAAGCTGAAGAATTATTTGTTGAAAATATGATTAAACAACTATATTGTGAAAAAGAAGAACTCACCATGAATTCTTATAGTATTCACCTGCAATTCACTAAGAAGTATGGCAGTGTTGCACAGAACGTTTAGCATGAATTAGTTACTGAAGAAATTGAAGAAGTTATGGGCCGAAAATATGAAAGAATAAATCGAAAATTAGATCAACTCATCCAAATTCAGCATAGAAATGAAAATACTGTTGAATTGGATCCACAACACAATTTCCAGAAGAGAGTTATTAATCTAACAAATATGCAGATAACCAAAGAAGAAAACACTATCTTAGAATATGGTTTGAAACACTATTTTTCCATCGACAAGAAAACTGAAGACGACTTAATTGCAACGGACATTCAATCGAACGTAAGGCCACTTAAAGATGTTGATCCATGTGCCGCACGACAAGAAATCACAAAGAACATGCCTCCTTCGATAAAAGCATACAAGAACCAAAACGGAAAAGAAGAACTGAAGATTTGTATTGGAATAACGAAGAAACTAGAAGAAAATAATTCTCTAGCTTTAAAGGCAGATAAAAGAAACGCAATAGTACTGCTACAAAAAGGAAGAATACATTAAGAAGACTGAAAATTTCATAAACGAAAATAATTTCAAAGAACTTACTAGAGATTCTACTGAGAAATACCAGAAAGAACTCACAGAAGCCATAAAAAAATGTCCTAATGTGATACCCGAAGACAGAAAATGAACATTACAAATTCAAAAGCACCAGTGATGAAGGGAATCCCGAAGATACATAAGAAAGATGTACCTATTAGGTCTCTAGTTAACTTTCAGTGTGCCCTAATATACAGTGTTTCGAAATTATTATCAAGAAAGCTATATGAAGATTTAGAACTTCAATATAAATATAATGTGAAAAACAGTTATGATTTTACCGATAAAGTTAAGAATGTTAAGTTCAAATAGTAGGCTTGTTTCCTTTAATATTTCGAATCGTACACAAACATACCTGTAAATGAAACAGTAGTATTAATTAAATGTAGACTCATGAAAAATGGACATGAAAGAATGTATGTAAATCAAATTGTAAAATTGCTCAAGATTGTTTTGAAACAGAATTATTTCAGGTTTAACAACAGATTTTATGAACAAACCGATGGCCTAGCTATGGGAAGTCCACTGTCAGCTATACTGTTTTCCTACAGCACAACGAAGAGAAAATCCTAGAGAATATAAAAAATATCATGAAGTTTTGAAGTATACAGGATATGTAGATGACATCCTTACAATATTCAACAGCCACCACCCGAACCTGAAATTTACAAATGAATACGAAGAGGAAAACAAGATAAACTTTTTGGATCTAACTTTAATAAGAAGAAAAGATCACTTAGAATTCGACATCTACAGGAAACCCACCCAGACAGACACTACAATAAATAATAAATCAATACACCCGAACAGCCACAAGACTGCCGCCTTCAGATCGATGCTTTACCGAGTATACAAGATTCCACTGACCGAAGATAAGAGGAAGAAAGAAATAAATATAATAAAGGCAATAGCAAAAAGTAATGGATTCCAGTCAAGAACCATAGAAGAAATCACAATGAAAAGAAAGAGAAAAATCAAGAATCAAGAGTGTCTGTCTGAAACCACAACATCAGATGGAAGAAAAGAGGAAACTAAGAAATATGCGGTATTTAATTACACTGGAATGAGGACACAGCAAATTGCAAACAGATTCAAGAAGTACGGTATTTCAATAGCATTCAAGACACAGAACACAAACGGGAAAATTCTACACCAAGAATTGAAAAATGCAACAAATTTGATACTGCTGGAATATACAAAATTAGCTGCAATGACTGTGATAAATTTTATATAGCCTAGGCCAAACAGTCAACTTTGTAAAAAGATACAAGAACCATATATCAGCCTGGAAAAACAAGAAACCGGAAAGATCCAATATCGCCAAACACCTACTAGAAGATGGACATAACATAGGAAATATAGAAGATTTAGAATTTTAGATATAGAAGATTGAGATTCAATAAATCTCAAGATAATGAAATGTTGTAAAAAAGGAAATATAATGAACGCATGGGAAGAATCATATATACTTAAAGAAAAACGTAAAGATAGAGACAAACTGATTAACGAGCAAGTGAACTTTGACTCTGGTGGTACGTTCAAAAACCTGTTTGCAACGGAACTTGCGGCAGCCAATAAGATAAGAGGAGGGACGCCATGATAGATCTGCCAGTCGTCTCTCATTGGGCCTGATGATGGTTGGTGTGACCAACCGAAATCGATCGCCATTATCCACCATTATTGTATATTTACCATCTTGTATGCAGGGCCGGATTTATGATTTTGCCGCCCAAGGGCCCAAAGCATTTTGCCGCCCCTCCCTCCCAAACGTGACAATTTGCCAGACCTTATCATAGGCGTAATTCGTGGGGGACAGCACTTGCTCTGCCCAATAATTTGGGATTGTAATTTATTGGCTAAACCTGAATTGTTTTACATAAAAAACAATAATTGTGTTTGTGTAGGGCCTATATGTCTGCTGATACCAGCTGGCGAAAGGCCTCACAAAATAAAATTATACAAATAAATATTGTGATGTTTTTCAATTTAATATCCATTATTAAAAATTTACTAACAACACAGAAACATTTATTTAATTTATGGCCAAAAAATCTTTTGGTCGCATTGCCACGGTCTGAAATTCTCTCGGTTGTTTCGCCGCGATAATTTTTCGGCCAGTTCGAAGCTACCAAAGCCTCATTATCGCCTTCTTTTTATCTCGGCCTTTTCGTAGTCGAGAGTCTCTCTGTTAGCTTCTTCCCTATAGGAAAACTTCGCTAAAAGTCGGGAAAAGTAATAAATTTAAACGTTTGGTCGGGAATGTCGATAACTTTAGTTAAAATTAAACGAAATATAGCCGTTTTCATCGTTGGTACCGTCATTGTGGCCGGCAAACCTCTCGATCTAATCACAACAAACAAACATTTCTGTTATGTATGTATTGTGGCCAGAAAACAGTCGTTTACATCGCGGCTGAAAAATCTTGTTTTGCGGCCGGAAAATTGCCTGCTTGAATCGCCGCCGGCAGATCTCTCGGTCGACAAGGCTCTCGCTCTTTTCGCGGCCATCGCATATGATGGCCTTGTGGCCGAAAAAACGGCCATTTTAACAGCGGTTGGCACGCATGAATCTTGGTCGTTTCATGGCCGACAATCGCTATTTTACAACCGCTCTTTTAAAGGAGCTGTCATGACTGATTTCATTGATCGTGCATTTTTTAAATAGTCGGGAGATGTAAGGAAAAGTCGGATAATCATCATTTGTGAAATCTGGTAAACAACCTGCATGGATTTTGCAGCGACTGGCAATAACAGCTCATGTTTAGGTTGTATCGTGGCCTGCGAACATGGGTTGTTTCAAAAAGCTTTTAGCCATTTGTTGGCCGTTAAATCGGTCGGTTCTATAGCGGTTGTAAAACCAGTTTAGTTGTATTGTATATGAAAAATCTCGATCGTATTTTGAGACAAATACCTCGATTATTTGCATCCGACGATTCTTGGTTGTATCACAAAACAAAACAAATCTTTAGGATTTTTAGCGATCGGTGAAATTCCCTCGGTCATTTCGCGGCAATAAAATCTAACGGTTGTAACGTAGTCGGTAATCTCGGTTGTATTATAGTGGACGTATACTCGTTAAATCTCTTAGTGGTGTCGCAACCGCGTTAAACCTCTTAGACCTGATTTCAAAGCTCTCGGACGCTTCACGGCCGTAATTTTTTCGCATATTTTTTTTACAAATTAAAACATATTGCCCTCCCCGCCCCTCCTTCTTATGATCCGATTCCACCATTACCCCGAATAATGAACGGCTCAACACCAGCGCCCAGGCAAAAAAATAAGCTTTCGCACCCCACTCGCCTTGAGTAAATCGACTGCCACCCTTCCGAACAGTATGACGCATTACGCAAAATAATAGTGTAGTCTGATATGAAAATATTATCTAATGTACTAAAAAACTTCTCTCCGGACTTTTTATAGTTTTATTAGTGTTTGAATCTGAGAAAAAATGAAAGCATTGCAAAAATCGTTCTACATTATTTTAGTAAATATTTAATTGGCCTTGAAAATTTGCCGCCCCTAGAAATTTGCCGCCCTGGGCCCGGGCCCATGTGGCCCATGCCTAAATCCGGCCCTGCTTGTATGTAAATACAGTATAAGTGTAAATATATTTTTAAGTGTTTTAAGACGTTTTTTATTTACATCCAGTGAATACAAAAACACGTATCATGCTAATCAAGAAGTTATTCTATGTTGAATAGCGACTTTGCAACAAAAACACCACGACCAAGTTGGTTGTCATCAACTTGACCAAGTTGGTTAATTACAGGTTCCAGCAATACCGTTTGACCGTAAGGGCATTCTCCTTCGATCGTTGCCAGTGCTCTAGCTTGACTCCGTGCTGGTAATGTCATATCCTCCAATAAAAGAACTCGTGCCGAGATATCTTTTCCTTGGCGGAGTATGACATCTTCTTCCCCAAGAGTTGCTATACCTCTTGTCATATCCAACTTCAATCCATACTCCGTCATTACATCCGACCCTAGAATAACATCCTCATCTATGTTGGCAACCAGAGCGCAGTGTTTAAAATTACATCCACTGCTGTGAAAAGAGGCGACTGTCTCACCGTATACGTGTGCTAGTTGTCCACTAGCTGTTCGAAGGGACCAAGAGGTTGACGTGATATCCTTCTCTGAGACAATATTAGGGCTGAGGATGGTCACGGTCGCACCCGTATCCAGTAGGCAGCTCCGGAGTTGGCCGTTGACAAATCCGTTGATGTAAAAACCGTTCATCCGATTTTCAAGTGAAGCAACTTTGACACTTTTCTGTGGGGCCTTATGGTTGCGGGTTGACAGTCGCCCCTTCCCAACCCTCTTTAGTTTTCCTCCTTTGACTCCGAGAGATTGGCTGCTCCTGGAATGGCCCAGTTGTCCGCAGTTCCAGCAGCGGATCTGCTTCCGTCTGGTTTTCAAAGCCTCAATGACCTTTTTCACTAGCTCATCAAGGTCAAGAGAGGTCGTAGGCTCAGCCTCCACCGCTCGGACCCGTGCCTGCCCTCGCACTGACTGTCTGACGGCCTAAAATTCGAATGCTTGAGTGAGCGCATCACTTAGAGTTTTCGGCCTGGCGAGCTTCACAGCCTGCTGAGACTCAGGATCTTGCAGTCCGTCAAGGAATTTATCTACAGATAAGCTCTCGCAGACATTGTACGGAACCGATGGATAAGCGTTTCTTACCAGGCGGGCAATATCAGCCTCAAATTCTTGAAGCGACTCACTGGGAATCTGACTCCTGTTCCTTAGCTGTGACCGGTAGAGCTGGTCCATATGCCGATGCCCGAACCGCATTTTCAGTTTGCTGACAAGCTCTTTATAACTGTGCCGCTCCAACAATGGCATGGCCTGTAGGACTGCTAACGCATCGTCCCGTAGAGACAAGCACAGAACAGAAGCCTTAGTCGCCTCAGACCACTGATGAAACATAGCCGCCGTCTCTAAGAGGGTCATGTAGTCCTCCCAAGGGGTTTTACCATCAAAGACAGGAACGACGTTGTGTGGGTTCATGGTTGCAACAGTTGACGGCGTCTTGAAGCCTTCACCGGTGCCTGCCTGCCGAGATTCAGCAGTATGGATAGGGCTGGTCGATGACGTAGACACGAGGCTTCCCGATGTGTCCATATTTAACCTAAGCTTACTAACTAACTTATCCTCTAAGTTTTTCTCAATAGAATCTACTTTATTATCAATTTCACTAATTTTCCCTCCCAACCTATTGTCCATTTCGCTCATTTTCTCGTGTAACACTGAAAGATCATTTTACAAACTAACGACTTTATTAGAATAATCTTCTAGTCTGTTTTCAATGCTTTTAATTTCAACCTTTAAATTAGTTTCTAGAGTTTTATTTGACTCATCGATCTTAGTTTCCAATGTTAACATTTTAGTGTCTAGAGTTTTATTTGAATCATCGATCTTATTTTCCAATGTTAACATCATCTTATTTAAATCGGTAGTTTCAAACAAAAAATTGTCGGGATCTTTGCATGCATCTAACAAAGCCTGTCTAAGACGTTGCTGAAGTACAGTTTTTGTTCCGGAAATATCAAGATCCCGTTCTTCCAATTCTTTTTTTAGATCAGCTACTTTTAACTCACAAAGTTTTAGTTTTCTACAAGCCATATTATTCAATACAATATTAACAATTAACAAAATAATCTCAGAACCTAATATAATTGATTTAAAATGTACTAAGTCTACCTTTATTTATTAATCTCTCGTAAAACAATGAATAAAATACCAAATTGCTTCAATAACACTACAACACAATATAGTAAATTAACCAATGCCGCAAAAATTAATTAAAAATCTATCTCTACAATTATTTTTCAATGAAATCGCCAAATATCTACACTTTTGACACCAATTGTTACAGGCCTATGGGTTCTAAAATAATAACACTGGCGATTTCTTAAACTAACTACTATTTATTGACTAATCTAGCCAAGGAGTTAATTTCCTAAATTACAAGGAGTTAATTTCCTATCTAAACCTAGCTAAGCCTATCTAACCTATCTAGAATACAATGAACTTAAATTGCAATGGTCGTAGATAAAGATACAGTACACCTCGGATTATCCGGACCCCACATTATCCGGATCCCGGATTATCTGGACTGGTCTATCTGAGAAATCCAAAAATTAAAACCACGGCAAAAACGTGATTTTTAACGAGTTTGCGAGTAAAATGCGCTGCCTAAAATGCAAATGTAGCCTAATACAATGCTGTAAGCATTTGGAAACACAATAATTGAAGGAGTCACATTGCCTAAAAAGTACATAACAGGCCCTCAGGCCGGAATATAAGTCAGTGACTGGAAGAAGGATCGAGCGCAGTTAGAAAAATGTTATGCGGAACAGGCTTGAAAGACTATCATGTTTTACAGTCTTGATACGCCGTTTGCAGCATCAATTTAGCAGGGGCTAAGGTACTTGATCGCTTTTTAGGCAATATTGTAATGACCTCGGATTATCCGGATTTTTTTCTATCCGGATCGGTGTTCCGCCACATTAATCCGGATAATCCGAGGTGTACTGTATTTTTGTGCCAGTCAAAAAGTGTGTAATTTGAGAAAATCTCTGTTCTACATTAGCATTACCATGGGGAATCACCAAAACTGCTTTGAATATCTAATAAGTCTAGTCTAGCCTTCTTCCTTGCTCATATTGGAATCCGAGGTCTTGTTCCTTGAGTATTATTAATTATTCAGTGTGTTTCATGGTTTGTTGTTCCTAATGTTCGTGTCCATCTGTGCGTGTGTCATATGTACTTATAACCCAACGACGATCTTCAAATGAAAAGAACAACACCCTTGAACGGCCTGATGATGATTCCACAAGGAGTTAAAACTAGTCTCCACTAGCAACAACTATATAATTTTACTTTGTAATATTAATTTGTATACAACTGAAATTTGATCATGAACAGAAAAAAATTTCTTACTTAAGAAAATACAAGTTAGGGCTGATTAACTTATACATTTTTCAACCTGTCATTCATTACTGCTACTTCCCCTTAATATTTTTTATGACATCTCTAAGTTTATTAGTAAATCAGGGAATGAGTTCCTTATACTTCCATTATAATTGGAGTTAACAGTAGTCATTTTTTAACATCTCAACTGAAACTTTATCCGGCCAATTAGGTCGGAATTTTTTTAAACACGAAGTAATTGTGTTTAGAGTTGTTTTTAGTTACATACATTACTGTATTTTGATGAAACGATATTCATTAAAAGCTTTTGCAGGATTTTTGTTCTTTGGTTACATAAAACAATAATACAAAATGGTTTATTTTACTTAATTTTTCGTCAACAATCCAAATCTTGCATTATTATGCGACCGCTGTTTCGAGGTTTTGATCCCTCATCAGGCTTTTTCTATACAAAAACGTCACTCCTGGGGTGTCCTCAAAGTTTTTTGACAAAATTTTTGTATAGAAAAAGCCTGATGATGACGAGGGAATAAAACCTCTAAACCGCAGTCGCATAATAACGCAAGATTTGGATTGTTGATGGAAAATAAGGTAAAATAAACCATTTTGTTTTTCATTAAGCAATCCAGGGCCAAAACTCACACAATAAAACAATATCCTACTATTTTATGGGGTTTTTGTGATGTTCCTTTGTTCTAAAACTTACTACAATTCAGCAAGAAAGTTCGATATTTTACATGGAAGAAGGTCCTACTTTTCCTACTTTTTGGCTTCCAAAAACCACTTGGGGGCCTGCTTTCTCCTTTTAGTATGAGTCAGAAAAAAAATACTCTAAATATTTTACCACTAATTTATTTCATTTCTGCTGTGCCAGATCTAAAATCTTCTCTCCTATAAACATAAGTTTTGCAGTTGTGACGTCCAGGCGGTCAATTTGCCCTTCGATCATTTTTAGAAGCGTATAACGGCCCACAAATTGCAACTGATTTCCCCCCAAAGCACTGTAAGCTATATGAGCTTTATTCTAAATTGTAAATGATCAATATAAATCTGTCCCTAATTCCTCCTGCTTGTGGTGACATAACAGTAACTGCAAATTTATTTGAATATTACTGATGAATTAACTGGAAAACTGTGAATTAATATTTGTAAATAAATAACAAGGTTTCTTCTCCCCTAATTTCCCCCCAAAATTAAGTGGCCTAACACATTATTGAATTATTATTGTACTTTACCCAAAACCTGGAACATCCCGCGCTGCACTGGCATAGTTGATCCACCGGCAGGTGACCTACAACGGAGGCTCTCTCCTTACCTTTAGCCGACGTCACCGGGTGCGCATGCGCGGGTTTGAGTCCTTTGACCTACGATGCTGGCTGTCTGGTCTCGTTGTAGGTGATGTGGGGGGTATCCCCACAGCTCTCCCCCGCTCCCAAAAAAGGAGGCGAAGTCGGGGTGACCGGCCACTGGTAGGCTGAAACGGCTAAAAGGTCACCTGGTTTTGGTTGGTTGGTAATGGTATACCAAAGTATGAAAGGTGGGGACCTGTGCTGGAAAGGGGAGGAATTTTAGGCGTGTTTTGATGATGCCGCACAGTAAGAACCCCTAGAAAATGTTCCAAGCCCCCAAATTGTCCATGCTCATTATACATTATACATTACTTGAAATGGCGACCTACCCAGGTAGGTATTTTAACCCACGTATGAATGACAGATGAGTTTAGGATGATTGTAGCGCGATCTTGTAGTCTTGTTACAGACCGAGGCCTTGTTTGCACGACGACCAGACAGTAGGACAGTAGAAAAAAATTCTTTTGTTCTCTTTTGTTTAAAGGTGTTACTGTCCACTGTACTGGGCGTCGTGCAAACAGGCCCTAAGGGCGACATGTCCCTTAAGGCCCGTTTTCACGATGCCAACTGAGAAGCCAATCGGCATAAGACATACCAATGCCAAAAATGTATTTGCAGCGTGTGTACACTTCTTAAATAATATTTATTAATGAATATTCAAAAATTAACTATAAATTGATCCAATAATTATTTTTAGTCATTTTTAGCATTGTGTCGTCACGGCTGAAATGTGCACTTGCTGCAAATAGATTTCTGATATTGGACTGTCTTGTGCTGGTTGGCTCTTCAGCTGGCATCGTGAAAACGGGCCTTTAGACAGGACTGTTAACTAATAGCCCAACAGCCAATGGCAACTAGGGGACCTACA
Source organism: Flexamia atlantica (assembly GCA_035578135.1). Taxonomy (NCBI): domain Eukaryota; kingdom Metazoa; phylum Arthropoda; class Insecta; order Hemiptera; family Cicadellidae; genus Flexamia; species Flexamia atlantica. Next base: position 46,167,251 of record JAQJVK010000001.1, on the reverse strand, counting down.
GTTTAACGTGAGATCCGAACCACAATTTCGCCAACTTCCCTTACGAACTGGTCTAATTATGGCAGTGGTCTTGTGTATTATTGTAGTATTCACCCCACTGATTGTAGTTAATCCCCACTAGGGAACACCACATCTACAAGCCATCACTTATAACTATCCACAATTTGTGACTTCCAAGTTGCTGGATTATAGGACATCCACCGTTCCAGTCTTCAGTTTACAGACACCCTGAATGAAAAAACAGTCATAAAGAGAGTTTGTGTTCAGTTTTTTGTCTAATTGATTTAAATAAAAAAATTTATTCCGTATTTTATTCATGAAAGTTTGTTTTTTTTTAGAATAAGGAATTAAAACCTACAAAATATGATTTGAGAACAACTCTGAAGAATCTGCAAGAAGCTGCTCTTCTAATGAAACTTTACTGTGATGAGGTTAAAGAACGTGAACTTTGGCATCTTCTTTATAACTTGGCTAATTTGACAGGTCATGGGGAGAGCCTAGCTATTGGTAAGTAACAAAATGTTAGTGATTTGCAATCTAGAAATTTATGAGAAAAGAATTTATGTAGCTGTGAAAATGATCGCTTGTAGACAGCGGGTAAGTAGGCTTACAAAAAAAACAAACTTCATATTTGACAAAAGTAACCTTGCCATGAAAACTATACTGCAGAAATGGCAGGAGCAAGTGTGCTGTAAAAGACTAAGACGAAGGAAATTCAGAGGTAACTTTGGTGAAAAAATGATTTTGCTTATAAACAGCAGGAGTAATCATGCATGCCATATAAGCAATCAATCGTATTGGCATTCTCAATTGGGTGAGGTGAATAAAAAGTAGTACTTGCTAGAACTTGGCTTTTTCCGAGTATTTACTAGGTTTCCAGTGAATAAAAATGCTAGTTCGTACTAGCCCACTAGTACATACTTCGCCTTGGAGGTGAATAAAACGCTAGTTCGAACTACCCTAGTACGTACTACAGGGCCGGATTTAGGACTTTTGGGCCCCTAGGCTCACTCAGTGGTGCGGGCCCCCAGGGATATAGTGTCTAACCGTCCGTTTTCAGGAGGACATGTCCTCCTTTTTAACCATTGTCCTCAGTCCTCCCCGACTTGTCGGTCGCATTGCGGCATACAGCAGCTAATGGGCTCTTTTGTCAAATCTACTGACCAAACTGCGGCCGGGAAATCTATACCTGGTCGTTTATACCGCACCTGGTAAATCTGTCGGTCGAATCGCGGCTGTCAAATCGTGGTCCTCGGTCATAGTACCGCGGCTGGCAAATCTCTCGGTCATATTGCGGTCGGAAAATCGTGCAGATTCTTTTCGTGGCCAATAATTTTCTCGGTCGCATCGCGGCCGGTAAATCTTTCGGTCGCGTTGCGGCCGTCTGTATTTTACATCAAAGATAGTGCTCAAGTGTTCAATTTAAAAGCTACATTACTGATTTTACTGGTCGGGGTTTTTTAATGGTCTGGAAAAGTAAGAAAAAAGTTAGAAATGAATATGTGAAATCTGGTCGACACCCTGCTTTAAGTTTACAGCTGCTAGCAGATTTCTCGGTCACATTGTGGTAATAACAAACAGCTCTTGGCTAGGCTACGCTATATCATAGCCTGAGAACAACGGTCGTATTGCTGTCGGTAAATCTCTCAGACCTTTCACGGCCTTCATATATTTGGGAAAGATTTTTCAACAAAATAGCGTCTAACAAATTCTAAAGAGGAGGGGAGTCAAAATCGATCAGAGGTCTGAAAATCTTGCCCCCCCATTAAAATTGCTGAATTTAATCCCATGAATATTATTATCCTGTCATGTCGGGTTGTCTTGCTCCCGTATGGCCTGTGGTGGAACCAAAATTTGTGTCTTCAATCGTAGACTCATATCCGGTTCTGCAAGCTCTACAAGCCTATTGGGTAAAATATAGCTTAAATGAGGTGTGAGGAATATAATTCTTCCTCTGATTGGCTTTCATTAATTTTGTACTAACTGCAGGTTATGTTTCCGGTCCTCAAAAGACGTCACAATTTGTTTACATTTTCGACTGAGATAACCTGAACACTATTATTATTCTCTTCTCTTTACCACTACAGACCTCTCCCCATTCCCCCACTTCGAGAATTTTGGGGCTTACAAAGCGGCGCCTTCCGCAACATCTGACCTACAGTGGAGTTTTTGAGCTGTCTGCTACTCGTATTTAAGTACTTAAATTACGTTGTTTATATTTCACGTTCAATTAGGATAACAATTATTAATTATCTTTTTATTCTTGGACGAGGTTTATTGATTACCAAACGATTATAATTCCTGGATAAAAAAATTTTATAATTTTGTGTGGCGCGGGCCCTCTTGTGGCGCGGGCCCCTAGGCGCGCGCCTATGGCGCCTATGCTTAAATCCGGCCCTGACGTACTACATCATTTAAGGAAACCTAGTTCGTACTTGGCTTGTCCGGTGAATGACATGTGATCTGTCTAGTAATTACTCCACTTTTTCCTAGTCTGCTTGAGGGCATGCTTAACTTTTGTCAGTTGCGAAGATGGCAACGTTCTTTCCAGTTCGTAACAGGAATACATTCCCCAAACGAACAAATATAGGCAACTGTAAATAACTGCTGAGGTTTGATGATGAAAATGTTGATTTTTTTACCAATGAGGGAATGATAAAAATTACATTCCCAAAACTTTACATTTTGTTTAAAGTTAACAGTTTAATTGATTATGATTTCCATAAATATTTAAAAAGTACTAACAGCGCTCGAAGTTTATAAAAACATTTTTCTTATTTCATTCACAAATAATTACTTAACTTTTTACCAAATCAAACGAAATAATAAAATAATAATTTTAAACCGAGCTGCCCACAACATTGGTAATAATATTTATGTATAGCATTGATATAAATATTTAAAAAGTACTAACAGCGCTCGAAGTTTATAAAAACATTTTTCTTATTTCATTCACAAATAATTACTTAACTTTTTACCAAATCAAACGAAATAATAAAATAATAATTTTAAACCGAGCTGCCCACAACATTGGTAATAATATTTATGTATAGCATTGATAAGAACCTGTAACAGGACCTCAGTGGCCTGAAAAGTAGCAAAACATAGTTTGTGTTTTATAGTTTAAAGAATGGTTATAACCTTTGTGTAATAAGGTAATGTTAAAATGTTTTTTTTTTTTTTTTTTTTTTTTGGTTCAATAAATAAGGTGTTACGGTTATGTTAATTGTTTATTTATACATCTTAAATTTATTCGATAAGAATATTTGGACAAAAATTAACACATGTTACTTCAGTATGTTAGGAATATTGTGTTCATTAATATATTTGTAAATTTGTAGCTGCTCAGGATTTGGCTTATTATTTTTGATTATATATATACAGTACACCTCGAATTATCCGGATTAATGTGGCGGAACACCGATCTGCATAACAAAAATTCCGGATAATCCGAGGTGTACTGTAAATATGAACACTTTTCGCTTAAATAGCGATCACATACCTTAGCCCCTGCTAAAGTGATGCTGAAAACGGCGTATTAAGACTGTACAACATATTAGTCTTTCAGATTTTACGGGGGTTTAATTTTGAAACAAATTTAAGGATGAAACTTCAATAATCATACGAATACAATGTTAACTTTTACCCAGCCTATGGTGTAGGATTGTAATAAAACGCCAGATTAAAATATTTAATTTATTAAAATTAAATAGTCATAATTCAAAATAACTCAAACTTCTAATAATCATGATAACAAGTTTAGTATCTCAAAACTTATTACAGTATCTCTTCTTAAGTAAGAGTGTAACACATCAAATGACAGCAATAAACTAATCCACAAAATTGCGTAGGCACGACTTTGTTGATTACTGATAGCACCCCAAGTAGCAATCCAGAGAACTACGTTCACAAAAACGCTGTAATGTACTGTTTAGGCAATGTAATTGCTTCAATTAGTGTGATTCCAAATGCGTGCAGTGATGTAATACATTTGTATTTTACTTTTAGGAAGCACATTTCACCCGTAAACTCGCTAAAGCTTGTTTTTGCCGTAATTTTAATTTTTAATTTCTCGGATGGACCGGTCCGGATAATCCGGGATTCTGATAATGTGGGGTCCGGATAATCCGAGATGTACTGTATATATTTATGTAATATATATGTCAGAACTGTTAATAAATACAAAAATTCGGTTTATGTTGACACCTCCACTTGCTTGTTAACACTCACATACAGGTACGCAATACACACAACACTATGCACATACTCCTAGGATAAATGCATTTATTCACGCACACATTTGACCACACTTAAGAACACTCAGACCACCTTTGCCATCATACACCCATCGATGCATACATCCACGTCCACGCATATGTTATAACTGGCGCCAAATCTTAAGGCCCATGCCGTCAATAAGACAATGTTAATTTTAGCATTGGAAATTGGGCATATGGACGGCGTGGGCCTTAAGATTTGGCACCGGGTATACCAAAAACATACTCCCAATCACGCACAAACAGTTATGCGTGCATGTACCCACAGAAGCATAGTCTCATTCTCACAGTCACACTCACTCACATTGACCTCCATACAAATTTTATTCGTTTTGTTTTATTTATTTGCTTTTTTATCATACAAAAGTATAAGGAAAAGGGTAGGGTTTCGTTTATTTTACAAGTTGGTAAATACTATGTATTTTTCTTGGTACCTTGATATCTTGGACCTCTCAAAAATCACCGAGTTAGTTTTTAAAACCTTTCCTCTCCTCCTCTCCTTTTGAAACACTTTCTAGTACAGTGCATTTAGCTCAAAAACAGGCCTTAGGTCACCCTTCAAAAACACAGAAGAAATTTGCTTGGAATATGTGCAGGACACCTCCCTTGCTTTGGGAACAAAAGTCCCAAAAAATCCCGTGACGGGTTTTCCGCCATCTTGAAAAAAACCTCCGCCATATTGGATTTTGGTAAGCTTCTAGTAAAACTTCAATCAAGACAAAACCAGATGAGCCAAAGTATTGAATTTGATTTCATCTTGTTCGAAAATAAATTTGCTTCAAGAAAAGTATAGTTTTTGTGGTAATGTAATGGTATAAAGCATGGTTTAGACGCGATAAAGTGAAAAAGTTATAGTTTTTCCCGAAAAATCAAGTACACTCTTATAAATTTGCCGCATTTGTAAATGTATGATATTTATAAATACTTAACTTTAACCGATTAAAAATATCACAATAAAATTCTGAACAAAATTTACTACTGTACAGTTTTCAATTAGTTCTCTAAAGCTACTCCGGGGACAAAAGAAAAATGAAGTTTAAACGCGAGCGTTCGGTGTTGCGTCGGTTATTGGATTTGTGTAAGCTTCTAGTAGAACTACAATAAAGTCAAAACTAAATGTCCCAGAGTATTGAATTTGATTTCGTCTTGTTCGAAAATTAATTTCCTACTAGAAAATTATAGTTTTTATGGTAATTTAATGGTAAAAAACATAGTTTAAACACGATAAAGTGAAAAAAATTATAGTTTTTTCCGAAAAATCAAGTACACTCTTTAAATTTTGCATATTTTTAAATGTGTAACATTTATTAGTACTTAACTTTCACCGATTAAAAATATTGCAATGACATTTTGAACAGAATTTACTACTGTTCATTATTAATTGGTTCTCTAAAGCTACTCTGGGGTCGAAAGAAAATTGAAGTATAAACGCGAGCGGCGGTGTTGCGTCGGTTATTGGATTTGTGTAAGCTTCTAGTAGAACTACAATAAAGTCAAAACTAAATGTCCCAGAGTATTAAATTTGATTTCGTCTTGTTCGAAAATTAATTTTCTACTAGAAAATTATATTTTTATAGTAATTTAATGGTAAAAAGCATAGTTTAAATGCGATAAAGTGAAAAAAGTTATAGTTTTTTCCGAAAAATCAAGTACACTCTTATAAATTTGGCATATTCTTAAATATGTAACATTTATTAGTACTTAACTTTCACCGAATACAAATTTTTAATCAAATTATTATTATTATTATAAAATTATTAAAAAAATTGCCTACATGAAAGCTTTAATTTTAGTCCAGGCAACGAAAAGGTATAGACGGAAATTTTCGGAACACAATTTTTGACTTAGCAGCTTTGTTTGGACTAGTTAGGAGGTGAAAATATCCAAAGTCCTCGTCCTTAGCCCTTGGGCGGAGGGAGGGAGGGGGGTCTGAAGGTACAATTTTTTGTTTTTTGCTAAATATCTTGAAAATTATCAACTGTCAGTGCTCCCTATTCAGTAGGAAAATTAAAGTTTCTGAAAGAAACGTATATAACATGTCTAGTTTGGTCGAACCATTTACAAGATAAGCACTAATTTTATCATTATTTATGCAAATATTCCTTCTATGAGAATTACATTTAAATTTATGTGTAACATATTTGCCCAGTGGGGCAACGCTTTTTCACCTAAAGTAAAATGAACAACACTCAGAAAATATTGAAAAAATTTACAGTAATTTGATACCCCTGTCATAAAAGTTAGAAAAAATTAAAGGTGTAGGCGAGCTCACAAAACGTTGTAGAACCCCGAATATTAGTAATAATTTCTTGAAAAATCTATCATACAGTACTTATATTTTTGATATAATTTAAGTATAGAAAGATCTTTCCAAATCTGAAATTTTATCATGTTTGATACATAGTTTTTACCTAAAAGATCCAGACATTTTTAGGTAAAATCATCTAATGGTATGATGCTTTCCGAAAAGAATTGTTTGAGGAAGTTTACAGACATGGAAAAAATTGGTAATTTTAAAGAAAATATAAGCCAAGTAAGAACTTAAACTATAAAATTTTAAGATATATGCTGGACACATTTTTATTGCCTATTGCACATCAAGCTTACACTAGACAACGTAGTATTTTCCACTTGTAACATCCCGCTTGCAATGGTCATGGAAAAATTACTAACAATAACTAGCAAATGTATTTATCCTAATTAATGTAAGGGTATCACCAACTATAACAACCTGCAAAATATTTTCGGATTCCAAAAATTAAATAAAGAAAAAATTAAAATACTATTTTTAATCATTGTTCTACTAATTTGTAAATACACATTAGCACTTACTTATGATTTTGGAGATGATATAAAAAAAGAAGTCCTAAGTCTATCCTGCTAACAGCAAACTGAAAATACCGTTAACACCTCTTAAGACCGTCCCGGTCTTACCGACCAGGCCCGCAGTGGTTGCGTATTTTAACCGGAATATGAGTAAAGGGTGAGTGCAGGATTATTGTGGCGCGATCTTGTAGCCTTGTTACTGACTAGCGAGTGCAGAATCCTATACTCTTATACGAGTAGTGTTATCTTGTATGTATGCTTGCTTGCTTGCTTGCTTGCACAACGATCTCAAAAACGGCTCCGAGGATTTCCTTCAAAGTCTGAAAATTAGTAATTTATGACTCAAAAACGTCTTTTATGCAGATTACTTGGCCAGAGAAAATCTAATAACGTAATAAATCGAATTTTAAAGTTGTAAAATTTTAACATTGGCCTTATGGGTTGCCGTGATAGCAACGAAAATAAACAAAAAAGTGTAAACAAATGAAGTAATCATAACAGCTGTTTGGAATATACAGCCATTAAGGGAAAATACAGCAAGTGGGATGAAGAGACCATGGAGCAATAAAAAAGGTTTCTATTTATCAATTTTATGGCATTGAAATATTTTATAGTAACTGGATGAACCGGTAAACATGAAATAACACCGAGCAAGGCTCGGTCCACCAGGTACTTATTGACTTAAGGCCGACATTTTCCTTTGGCAGGATTGTTAACAGCCAATGGCAATTAAAGGACCTACATTTTAACGTGGGATCCGAACCACAATTTTATTATGTTTTCCTTATCAAATAATTTACATCAGAAAATTATTATTACATTATCAGACTAGTCCTTAAAATTTACTAGCATATGACGAGCTCAAAATTAAATTAATATCGATCCGTAGTACATTTTGTTCAGAATATAATTGCGAATTGCGATTTCTAAACAGTAAAGGTTATTTAGCATCAATTGTTAGTGGTTTAAATTAGAGGAAAATTTACGACAGGGTACTTGATTTGTCCTAACAAGTTATATGTTTTTCACTTTAAATTTCACTTTAAAGTTTGTAAACCAAGCCTTATACCATTAGATGACCATAAAAAACTTAATTTTACTTGTGTAAAATTTATTCCGTTATAAATTTCAATCATAGCTAATACTCTGGGCCTATCCCTTCTCCTAAATAACAGTTTTACTAGAAGTTTACAAGGATCCAATATGGCAAAGGTGTTTTTTTAATGGCGGAAATCCCGGCACGGGATTTATTTTAAGGCATGGAAAGTGTCCTGCGCAAGTCCTAAACATATTTTCACTGTTATTTTGAATGGTAAGGTAAGGTTAGCCTTGGAGCTATTATTACTGTACAAAGAATTAAAAATGCAGTTTCGTTCACATACGATGAATGTTAAATTTCTTCATGACTGTTACACCTAAAAACCATTGTTATACATGAATTTCATAGAGAATTTTTCGCTCTACAACCTTACTTCAAATAATATTTTCCTACAGTAAATGTAGAAAAAATATATCGTGATTTATATTAAAATGTGACAAAAAAATCTAAAAAAATTATTTTAATGTGATATATTGTGTTAATATTGTGGAATAACGTGTACATAATTGTATTTAAAATGTACAGAATTTAATTTTGAATAAAATAACACCATTCCCAGGTCTGTAAATTAAAAAAATACGTTAATTATTGTCCAAAATGTAAATGCACTACACAAATTCAAAATGGCCGCCTTTCTCTCAAAATGGCGGAAAACCCGTCACGGGATTTTTTGGGACTTTTGGTTTTGAAGCTTCAGGAGTGTCCCCTACATGTTCCAAATGGTTTCCTTCTGTGTTTTTGGAGGGTGACCAAAAAGTCTAATTGCACTGTACTATTCTTGCTACCTACTTACATCAAATTCTTCATCGGACGCCATAGCACAGATTTAATAACGAGAACAGCAAAATCACGACTGAGAAGACCACTTGCACAGAGAGGAATGACAGATAACCACTGGAATTGTTATTTCATGAAATACGAATCACCTTAGTAAACTACTAGGGGGGTAGTACGTACTAGGCTAGTAGATACTACATCATTTAGGAAAACTGGTAGTAGTTACTACCTAGTTCTAGCCAATTTTTATTCACCTCGATTTGAGAAAATGCTAGTTCTACGTAACACGTACTACATAGTAAGTGCTAGGATTTATTCACTTACCCATTGAGTATTGAGCATTTTCTGTTTAATCTCGTACTGAGGAGATTATGGTTGATGGCCCAACTACTTGCACAGCCTCAAGGGTAAATAATAAATAGTTACTTTATTCCTTTTAAGTCAGTATTTTCAGTATTTTCTCTATATAGGTTTTCCCTATAGAGCTTTTCCCTATAAATCTTAATGTTTTGGGATCACTTGGAAAAAAGTAATAATCAGCACTGGTACTGAAAACTGAGGAGAGATCCTTGTAATTGTAAATAACTAGTATCCAGACTGACTTTGAAAAGGTGGCACTGACCCAATTTAAATGTAAAAAGGTAATCCTCCATTGTGTTAATAAGAGTGAGAATTTTAGTTTTGAAAGATAATTTTATAATGCAATTTTAATAATGCGATGATGTAATTTTTTAATGCTATACTGAAGAAGCTGTACACATGCAATCGTCTAAAAATGTAAAGGGTGTGTAATGAAAATTGTTTCTGTCAACATTTATTTTAATTTATTTCTTAGTTAATATAGTTTCTTAATTAATTTATTTTAATATAGTTTCTTATTGCAGCTGCAGGAGAAATGTTGAAGGCTGAATGTATTAATCCTGTAGATTTGAAAAATGCTGAACAGTTGCTGAACTCGTCCGAAGTTACAGAGAAAACCAAACGTACCTTCTCATTGAATAAAATTTTGTTTTACCTCAATAAAAACAAGGTACTCTTCTGCCATACCATAACTATTATACTACTTTATCTCATTAAAAATCCATCCCAGAACCATTTGTGTAAACTTTTAAAGGATTTTCGTCTTAAACTTGTATTACGTACAAAATGTCTCCAACACTATATTGTACCGTATTTTGCAGTAAAAATTTAAAAAATGTTTGTCTGAAACTGTGAAGTGGTTGGAATGTAGTTGTTATATTGATTAAATCTAATCAGATCAAATCATCCATTTTTCTTAAGGATCTATAAAAATCATTGACAGTGTCTCGATCAGCCTTACTGCTGAGTCCTTATTCTATCTAAAAATCAATCCTACCATATTTAAAAAAATTAACATAAGAATAGGTCATCCAGTAACCATAAATAAATTTTACTTTTAAACTTATCCCATTTGATATTTTAATCATAGGCTCCAAGACATTTTTTTTTAGTGACACTACAGAATGATTTTGTAAAGATTTAGATTTTTAAGTTTATAAACAGTGATATCATATGTATATAAATTTATTACAGTATGTTTTAAATATAAACATTGCTTTCAGCAGTATATTCATTTAATTGTGATGAAAATACTACAAATAAACTAATTCACTTGTTAAAGTAAGTGATTTTACACTGTGGAGAGTAGTAGATTCTACCCCACTTCTCCCTATCTTTTCCAAACATGATTAATTTGATGTACTAGTGCAGTCATTCCTAAACTTTTTGGCTGACGACCCACAAACGGTCTTATAAGTTTTCCGCGACCCACCATTGTTATAAATTTATATACATCGAACCTAATGAAAAATAGATCATACTAAAAAATAACATTTATAAATTTAACCTATAACACTATAGACAAATGCGAGTACCGAGTAGAATATTGTAATTGTATTGCAAGAAAAATAAAGAAATGTAATAATATGATGTGATTTTAACATTACAAGTATTGCTGTTTAATTACAACTTAAAAACCAATGTAGAGACTGAATGGGAAACTTTAAAATCTTTTCCTCTGCAGGTGATTGCTAAATTATTTTTTTAAGGAAGGATAGATAAAAAATATAGTTAACCGTTTTGTGCCGTGATATATTCCAAAGGACATTGGTTTTTTCCTTTGGTATAATACATTCACAACGTAATCATAGGATAGTTTACAAATCATTAAATCTTACTCGAGTTTATTGAAAATTTCCTGCCTTTTAGTATGAAATGTACCTTTTGAGCTTTGTAGGGGTTTAATAGAACAAAATGTAATATTCTCAAAAAATAAAACATTGAATCACTCCTTCCTCAGAGCAAAAAAATGAGCCGAACAAACTGAAAATATTAATTTATGAACTATATTTTAGATTCGCAACCTTTCTCACTTTTGGCTTTTGGCCTGTAACTGCTTTCCACAAATTTAGCCATAAATTCTTTTGTTGGGGAGGAGAGCACTCTTAGCAAGAAATGATTCTGTTCCAAGTCTCGTTATTAGGTAGAATTGATGTCTGAAGTGTCAGTTGAAATGTTTTTTTGGGATTTTCTCGCTTTTGCGTTTATTCCGGAAATCGTCAATGTTCCAAACACGGATTTGCACAAAACACAATAATTACATAAAACACAATATTTGTCCTGATCAACAACCAACACGACGATTCGCGGGGCTGGTAAATGATTCAAATGTCCCGTTTCCTCAGGATTTTCGAATGACTATTTTCTCCCGCACGCTGGCTGAAATTTCAAGCAAAGCGTTTGACTCATGTTAAAAGTAAATGAATTTCCAAAAAAAATCTCAAAACAACCTATGTTGTGTTAAAAGCAAAACGATTATCAAAAACCGAAAAATGCAAAGATTGGTTTTCGATAGGGATGGAGGGGATTGGATTTTCAGTTCGGGATGGGACGGGATGGGATTTTTGTCTTCCCTAAATCTTCAGGAAATGCTTTTTCACAAATTAATTTATTTTCTTTATTACAATAATAGCATTAGGTTAAAAACAATGTCATATATAAAAGTTTGTACTGTCCCACCTCAAAAATTTTCAAGAATTAAATTTAAGTGAAAAAATTTAGAAACACATTAAAAAAAATTAGTAAACTTAACTTAATGAAATTAAATTGTTAATTATAAATAAAATACTAACTTACATAAAAATGGTAAATAAATGTATTGATTATTTATTATTATTTTTCATTAAATTTGAATTTTTATTCTTTCTAATTTGAATGCATTGAAAAACAGAAATAGTATAAAAATAGGAAATAAATAAATATGTGAGGTGGAAAACGAAAAGGGACCTCTTGTCGGCGAAGAATTTTCGGTACGGCCGATATAACTGATTAGGGTCAAAAATATCGAGATTCGGGTCTCTATCGATTGTTATACCTCATTTATCATAGAAAAAGCCTGTATCGGTTAAAATATCAAATCGAAGTTATAAAAGGTCAAAATAAATCATTTTGTTAGCCTCTGCATGGCTTGAGAAAGGGACCTCTTGTCGCTCAATGTTATTTCACCTTAACGACAAGAGGTCCCATTTCCACCATGCACTTCATAAGCAGACTTTGGTCCAAAAAGTGATCTCTCGTGAATTCTAGCATTCTAGCAGAATTTTAGAGAACTACTACAAAGTTTGGTTTAAATAGAACAAAATTTCTCACCAATTTCATACGGTCCCGACAAGAGGTCCCTTTTATAAACGATATTTTGGCTACTAAACTTTGTCTTTTCAAGAGTTTATTTATATATAGGGTAATAATAGTTCTTTTTATTGTAATAAATGAGCAATTAATTATATATTATTGCTCTTTCAATGCCTCAGTGATGAGCAAAATTAAATATAAACAGGGTAATTTGATTACAAAAGATAGTGTTGGGAATTTTTGTTTTTGGGGCTGCAGCACTGATTGCGATGCAGCCTGTCAGGTGAACCAGTGTTATCATGGTAGGTGATGTCTTATAAGTGTGGGTTTTACGGTTGTGATGATAACAAACTTTTTAGAACAATCGGATAACGGTAAAATATTCAGTTTTAAAAAGGGACCTCTTGTCGTTATGGAGAATAGCATAAGGGCCAACAAGAGGTCCCTTTTCTGAAATACGACTTTTTACTACGTGCTTGGATAAAAATATTATTTTCCTGAAAACTACTGTGAGTTAAGACAAAAATTGGTATTCCATTGAAAGAAGACAGTATAAGCTTTCTTTTGATACCAAAATCATTTGTTAAACACAAAAAAATATTGGTTTTATGCTTATTTTAAATTTTCAAATTGATTTTTCTCAAAATGACCCGTCTCCCTTACGAAATTTCAAAGTCCTATAACTTTACCAAAAAAAATCGTAGACTCATGGGACTTGCGCCAAATTGTTAGGAATTAAATGAGGAATTAAAAAATATTAATAACTCAAAATCAAAAATTCCCGACAAGAGGTCCCTTTTCGCTTTCCACCTCACATATAATATAAATTTTTAATGTTTAAGAAACAATAGTTTTTAAGTTTCTGCTTTTTTTTATTGTTTGGTTTCCAAAAAGCAAAAAGTAAAATACTAGAGCGGTTATTGCATGTTGACAATATACTGCCATGTATAGTAAACATGTTATTGTATTTTTATAAACTTTGGGCTTTGGAGTTCTTGTTTCAGGAAATTACTCTATGACTCCTAATTTTTCCAGCACTTTAAACTACGGTAGAAAATTAAAAATAAATTTAGTTTGACAACCATAAAACTAGTTTTTCCAAGCTTAAAATTATAAATTTGAAATTCACTCCTAAACTTAATATTTCTTAAGTTACAGAAAATATTATGCATTAGAAAATTCTTTTAGAGACTCAAAGTCTTTACTTTAGTCAGTTATTTTTTACTTATTTATGAAAAATAATCATACTTTCGGCTTGGATTCAAAGACATCTTAATTAGTTTAGAAAATTAAATCAATGGGCAAAACCACAATTTGTAGCAGACCAATGTGGCCACAATATGAACAATCATCAATCATCGATCTTAACTAGAAGAAGCCACACTGAGAAAAATATCTTTGGAAAAGCATAGTTTTTGCCCCAAGTCTAGAATCTGTACTCGCAATACGTAAATAATGACTTGGCTCACGCACAGGAGTGTTGTGTCTGGACCCAGCTCAATGACTCGGTAGAGTTTTGGGCATTAGTACAGACGCAGGACTCGCAGTCCTTCTTTAAGAACTTTTTCTCTGCAATTACGCTCGAACTGCCATATTTGCAAATAATCAGGGAATTTACCGTGATTTTAAGTAAAAAACATTAAAGTGACATCAAGGATGGTTTGTATACGTCACAAAACACGTCATAAGTTTATCCATGATTACTTTCTGCCTGCAGCCCACTGAATTTACGATAGGCGTATGGATGAGAACTTCAAATTATTTCCTTGTGATTTAGTAAAAGCAGTTAGTCTTTATTTTGTTTTAGTTCGCACTATCATTAAATATATTATTTCAGTCGAATAAATATTTTTTTACCAAATCTGGATTTATTTTAGTCTGTTGTGTTAGTTTTATATTTGGGATTGAAAATTTACAAATGTGATACAAGTTTGAATAATAACATTTGGTTTCTATAATACATATTATTTTACTAATGTTTTTTTATAGATTTACTAACTGTAGTACCATTGATAGTAAATACATATAAAGTAAATGGTAGTGAAACGTCTAAAAGAATATCAAATTTGCAATTTTTCAGAGAAAAAGCTTAGATTTTTGAAGAAAATCAAATATTTTTATTTGTCAGAAGTTACTTATGTTAAATATTGTTTTATTTTTAAATGGTTGCAAGGACGCATTCAGTTTTAGACCTAAGATTAATTTTATCTGCCCATAGTTTACACGAACAAATTACCAAAAAAAAGTAATAGCACTGTTTAAATCCTGCTTTGATTTTAATAACTCAGGTATTTTTAGCAAAGTCTTAAATAAGATGAATTGTAAGAAATAGAATGCAGGTCGAGTATAAACTTGCATTGATTTGCTGCCACTTTTAAATGTATCAAATAAATATGTCAGGGCAATAAATTGTAACTATAAATGGTGTAAAAACCTTGAACTGTCAAAGTGATCCTTTGTAGTCTCATATTATGGGCTACGACAGTTTCAATCTCAGAGAGATCTTCCTCAAGCGATGGAAATCAAATTTCAATCCAGTGGAAGTCGTCAAGAAGCATTAAAAACCATCATGACACTTACCCACGTAACATAAACGGACAGACGCACACAACGAACAAATATTACTTTTTATAAAAATTCCGGTACCGGGAAACGCATGACACGTACGGAGGGCTAGTCTAGACTCAATTATGCAATAAATTGTCCCAGTAGAGAAGTACCATTAAGCGTAAAACTGCACTTATCACTTCTTCAGATGCTATTCAACAACTACCCTCGTCAACAGGCAGCCGTAACGCAATGGATATAGCAGTCTTCACCTGAACATACAAGTCAAGAAACATCGGGCGTGGTTAGAAATTGTATGGGTGACTGCTAGAGGGACCCAAACATTTTTTACTGATTTTAAGTCAAAAATACCGGTAAATGCAGAGACTAGGCAAGTCAGTGCATAGAAATCGGTTGTATTTTACGAGAATAGGAATGTACATTCTGTGATAAACTGTGGTGAAGGCAAAATGAATCGCAGGATATTCTGAGAAACGTCTCTGCAATTACAAGAGCCAACTCTGATCGGCAGGACTTACAACCGACAGTAATGACGTCATAGCCAGTGACGTCATAACTATGTAGACAAACTAAGTCCTGATTTTCTGTGTGGCGGCCTCACTGCCGGAGCATTGAACCGGGTCCAGATTACAGTGGGTAACCCGCACACCCTTATTTACGTGTATTTTCCTAGTATTTCAGGACTTAATTTTTCTCAGTGCATGTACCAAGTTTTATCAAGGTATGTTAAGAAATTATGAAGATATAGCACTTTTTTTATTTCTCATAAGGTTAACATGGGGAATGAGTATGCAGGTTTGCTGCCACAAAAATGGAAATTTTGGGGATTTTAGACTAAAGAACACTACATCTCATCTAGATGAAACCACAAACCAAGTTTTATTAAGATATATTGAGAAATAAGCAAGATATAGAATTTTACTTATTTCCCATAAGTTAACGTAGGTACAACGTACGGTGTTTTCCACTTGCACTATCTCGGTAACCATTGGACATAGACCAATGATTCAAACTTCTAAATTGTTTGTTTTTTCGAGCTGAGATCAGTGGTGCTAACCGAAATTTGATTATTTTCATTTTTCTATATGAAAAACCCATTTTTGGGGGGGTTTATCCCCCTTTAACCCCCCTTCCAGGGCTGGATTGGGCTGGTTCTCGAACTCATCCGAATAATTACTACTTTACTCGCAAATTGTTGTAGTACTTTACTACTTTGTGCCAAATTTCATTCCGATCAGACCATTTTTGTGAGCGCTGTCGTGATTACAGACACATATATATAGACTTTAAATTGGAGAAACACAATTTGAAATATTTTACCAAAAAGACTACTCAAATTGGAGCTAGGTTTTTGAATAATTTGCCTATGGAGATAAAAAGTGAAATAAGCATAGGGAAATTGTAAAAGTGATTGATAAATAATCCCAAAGAAATTCTATGAGTGTATATTTGCTGTAAAGTTTAAATAGATAAAATTTTATTTTAATGTTTGAACTAAAATGCTGATTAGTTTTTATAACATTATTGTTTTTCTCCATGTTATACTTATGGAGAATATTGAAGTATACTCACCTGTGGACATATTTGATTTTACTTGATACGAGGCTTTATCTGAATCATTTATTTACATATTGAAATTTGCTGAGTTTGCAAGTCTGCTACAATAGGGGTATTTATATTTTAAACTGTTTATGAACTTTTCTTTATGTGTGTTGTAACTCTGATTTAACCAACCTAAAATAAAATTTCAATTTCATTCAACACAAATTAATTTGATGAAAATATGTAGGAAATATCTCAAATGTGCCTGGTTTTGAATACCTTATTTTTTTCAGGTGGACAAAGGTCTCGAACTTCTCAAATTGGAATCAGAAGGAAGAAAAAGTCTTCAAACCATCCAATTTATACATTGTCATATAATCTTAGGGCTATATCAGAAGATAAGTAGCTGGAAGTCATACAGAGAAGAATTTTCGTTTAGTCCATCCTGTCATTTGAGTTTTCACAAAGGCATTAGTCATGCATTATATCTAGTCCAACAAGAAAAATGGAGTAAGTATTTCATTGTTCAATATTTTTTGTATTCTTGTCTGTAGGGATACAGTAGACTCTCTCTTATCCGGACACCTTTAATTGGACATCTACACTTCACGGAAGTGATATCTTTTTAACCGGTCATTTTTAATCAATACATTGATTTAACGGGACATGATTAGCAGGAGATGACAAGCACTGTGTCAATGATTCTCGTGGAAAAGATTTGAGACCAGTAATCACGTGTATAGAAGAAGAGTTTTGAATTATACAGAATGTATTTGAGTTATAATTTACTTGTTTTAGGGAACATTTTTTACATGCCTTTTTATGAATTCCCCTAGGTGTTTCATTACTCTTTATTTACGATTAATTTTAGTGGTTTAGGTGTCAGAGGAGATTTGTTCAAGATTCCAAAGGATAGTTTTTTCTTCTCACTTACATGGGCTTAATTAACTAGGGGATTATTTTTTTAGAACTGTTTGATTCAAATACTTGATCCAAATTCCCTGAACTTTAGCACAAAACTTCATCCCATTCTACTTCAAAAAACAATTGCGACTTTAAACAATTTATTTTTTTATTCCCCATTCATTTCAATAACATGGGACAATCAATAGCCAGAGGTTGCTTCACTGACAGGATTGGTTTGACCCTTTACCTTATTCTAACCTTGTTGGTGATGGCCGATTAAAAGATTGCTGGTCAGGATGAAGACCACTGTATATTTATGTACATATATATATATATATATGTATTCAGAACTCAACCATTTTCATTAAAAAATTAATGTATTTTAATTAATAGTTGAAAAGTTCTCTTAAAAAATCACTCTATTCTCTGTTGGAATTAGGATATATTATTATACAGGGTGAGGCAGACCACCCGTGCACATAGTTTTATGGGAGTACGGTTTAACCTAGAAACGCCAAATAAAATTATTCCCCCCTAAATCACATATGAAGAATTCATCTAAAATATTTACAACATGATCTGAGCACAGGGTGTTTCAGAAATGAATGTCACAAGTTCGAATCTCGAAATTTTCTTATGTAAACCTATGACACATTGTACATTTTCAGAAAGGTCTTGTTTAGAGGAACATTTTGGTGAAAACAGAACCTAATTATCTCAAACCGTCTTAAGATGGCGGCCAGTTCTTTGATTTTTTTTGCCTATTGACGGAATACAGTACCCTGTATTTTCAAAACCGCTAAACATTTTTCAGTTCTGATTGAAAATTCCTAATCCTGGTAAACTCAGCTTTACAATGATGTGTTACATGTCGTAATTTTAAAAATTATCAATTTTTACCAGAATTTTTTTTTTTTGTAATGTTGGTAGCCCTGTAAATCAAAAAAGTCAAATGGCACCATATGGCAAATAGCATATCAGTTTAAGCGTCTTTTAAAGACGAACAACTTTTCAATTTACACCTACTGTCTATTTTTTGTAGTGTTGTAGTAATAAGCAAAAAACTTAATTTTTCCATATAAAATGCATGTTAATTGCATTACGGAACAGCTTAAATTTTTCCCTAGCTTATTATCAAGCTATTCTTTAAAGAAATGCGTAATAGTGATATTTTTTGTTAGATATTTTAATTTATAAAAGTTCTCAGTTCAGAAGATTGGAAAAGAGCCTCAAAGTCAAAATTCTAATCAAAATAGCAAGGTATAATAAATTTTATATAAAATAAAATGGGTTTTTAAAATGAACATTTAATGTATTTCAATTTTTTCTCTATCTCTTACGTCAGCCGAAATCCCTTATCATGCCAGTTTACGAAATTTAAGACTACTTATCTTTATTTCAACAAACAGGTTTTTAAGATTAAATTAATAGTCTTTGTAATGAAAAAAAATACAACATGCAGCAATTTATCAATGTGGCTTTATTCTTTTTTGGTATTTATTAATGTTTATCTTTATCAACGATTCCAATAACAATAATTCATGCTTTTAGGATGTTTTACAATCTTTGGATCTGAGAATTTTTAAATATTAAAAAAATCTAATGAAAAATGTCACTATTACATATTCCCTTAAAGAATAGCGCGATAATAAGCTGGGGGGAAATCTGCTGTTCCATAATGGAATTAAAATGCATTTTATATGGAAAAATTGAGTTTTTGGCTTATTACTACAATACTACAAAAAATAGACAGTAGGTGTAAATTGAAAAGTTGTTCGTCTTTAAAAGACACTTAAAATGATATGCTATTTGCCATATGGTGCCATTTGTCTTTTTTGATTTACAGGGCTACCAACATTACAAAAAAATAAAATTCTGGTAAAAATTGATGATTTTGAAAATTATGACATGTAACACATCATTGTAAAGCTGAGTTTACCGGGATTACAAATTTTCAATCAGAACTGAAAAATGTGTAGGTGTTTTGAAAATACAGGGTATTCCGTCAATAGGCAAAAAAAATCAAAGAAATGGCCACCATCTTAAGACGGATTGAGATAATTAGGTTCTGTTTTCACCAAAATGTTCCTCTAAACAAGACCTTTCTGAAAATGTACAATGTGTCATAGGTTTACATAAGAAAATTTCGAGATTCGAACTTGTGACATTCATTTCTGGAACACCCTGTGCTCAGATCATGTTGTAAATATTTTAAATGAATTCTTCATAATTGATTTAGGGGGGAATAATTTCATTTGGCGTTACTGGGTTAAACCGTACTCCCGTAAAACTATGTGCACGGGTGGTCTGCCTCACCCTGTATATATTCAAAACTCAACCATTTTCATTAAAAGATTTTTGTTATTTGAGTGATGGTTGAAATATTCTCTTAAAAAATCACTCTTTTCTTTGTTGGAATTAGGGGTTGCATCACAGTGAATTTTCTTCAGCCTCTTTAAATATAACTGCTAGTTAGTTAGTGTATATTATATAATATTTTTTTATAATCAGTTAAATGTCTGAAAACAGTAGTTTCCTCTCAGTATCTATTTTTTGTTGCATTTCAGCCACTTTGATAGAAGCAAATCAAATTCAACTTATTCTATTTGAAGTGTCTCATCAGCTGGGCGAAATAAACTGGAGCCTAGAGCAGCCGCGAGAAGCTCGGTGCTACCTTCGGTCCCAGCTCTCTCTGGCTCAGAAGCTGGGTCTACCCCTCAGGTGACAAGCTGACTTCTGTTCTCAAATATCCATTCATTACTGTGTATTACAATTTATTAGGGATGGACGGGATTGGATTTTCAGTTTGGAACGGGATTTTTTTCTTCCCTCTTAAATTCGGGACAGGACGGGACGGGACGGGATTTTTGTCTTCCCTAAATCTTCGGGAAATGCTTGTTCACAAATTTATTTTCGTTGTTTTAATAATAGCATCAGGTAAAAACAATGTCATAGATAAATGTTTTTACCCTCCCAACTAAAAAGATTTCTAGAAATAAATTTAAGTGAAAAAATACTAACTTATATGCAATTGACAAAATAGCAAATATTAGAAACACATAAAAAATATTAACACAATGGAATTGTTCATTATAAATAAAATACAAACTTATATAAAAACGGTATATAAAATTTGTTGTTTATTTATTATTTTTCATTAGATTTGAATTTTTATTCTTTCTAATTAATTTTAATGCATTGAAAAATAAAATAATATAAAAAAAGAAATAAATAAATATAATATGCATTTTTTTAACATTTGATAGAAACACAATAGTTTCTAAGTTTCTGCTTTTTGTTTTATTGTTTGGTTTCCAAAAAGCCAAAAGTAAAATACTAGAGTGGTTATTGCATGTTGACAATATACTGTCAAGTATAATCAGTAAACAGTTATT
This sequence comes from Flexamia atlantica, assembly GCA_035578135.1. NCBI lineage: Eukaryota > Metazoa > Arthropoda > Insecta > Hemiptera > Cicadellidae > Flexamia > Flexamia atlantica. Next base: position 46,146,210 of record JAQJVK010000001.1, on the reverse strand, counting down.
GTATTTTTACTACTTTTTATGTACTTTGGGCTTTGGAGTTCTTGTTTTAGGAAATAACTCTATGATCATCATTTTTCCAGAACTTTAAACTACGGTTAAAAAATTAAAAATAAATTTAGTTTCAAGATGACAACCATAACACTAGTTTTTCCAAGCTTAAAATTATAAATTTGAAGTTCACAAATCCCAAACTTAATATTTCTTAAGTAACATCACATATTAATTACCTATGTATTAGAAATTTCTTAAAAGTCTCAAAGCCTTTACTTTTGTCAATTTATTTTTACTTATTTAATAAAAATAATCATAATTTCGGCTGGGATTCAAAGACATCTGAATTAATTTAGGAAATTGAATCAGTGGGCAAAATCACAATTTGTAGCAGACCAATGTGGCTGACAATATGAACAATCATCACTGTCACACCTCATAGCAAGTTGTTTCCGTTGATTAACCTCTACCAGTGAATAACTAAGATTGCTTTTCACACCTAATTGCGAGTTAGCAATCCTACATTTGCCGTTTATCAATGATCGACAAATACGCGCGATCGTTTTTCACGGCCGATTGCGAGTTTCGTAAAGCAACATCGGCCGTTAATCCGCGATCGGCAAAGACGCGGCCGTTCGTAAATTCCGCAAAGCTAGATTTGTCGCCTATTCGTCACCGGTAAATACGCGCGATGGTTTTACACTGTCGATCACGAGTTCCGTAAAGCTACATTGGCCGTTAATCCGCGATCGACAGATACGCGCTAGCGTATTTCGCGGCCGTTCGCGAACAGCGCTAATCTATTTTTGCCGATCATCCGCGTTTGGCAAATACGCGCTATGGTTTTCACGGCCGATCAAGAGATTTGCAAAGCCGTATTTGCCGTTTATTTACGATCGGCAAATACGCATGATAGTTTTTAACGGAAGACCGCCAGTTTTGCAAAGCTCGATTTGCCGTTTATTTGCGATCGGAAAATACGCGAGATCGTTTTCCGTGGCCGATCGCGAGTTTTGCGAAGCTACACCCGCTGTTTATTTGCGATCGCTAAAACGATCCCGTCCCGAAAAATTTCCCGAAGTAAATAAAATCCTGCCCGAAAATCGGGAATTTAATTTTCCCGAAAATTTCCCAAAATTTTGGGATCACTACAGTTTATGTTATACACAGTAATATTTTAATGTGCACTGAAGGTAAGTCTACTACTATGCTGACATCTGTCAGGCACAAAAGGCCGTGTCACATTGGTCGAGTAGTGAGCCGTGTGAGTAATTTTGGTCACGGCTCAGACGTTAGTTTACCGCATTGTTTTTTACACAGCTCCACTGTCTTGCTTGAAATCTTCCCGAACTGCTGGTGGGCATATAAGCGGCCGCCGCCGGAGCCTGTCTTTCTTTTCACTGTTCATTATCTGTGTTATCGAACCAGACCTAAATATGTTGGCTCAAGTTTGTAGATTCCATTTGAAGAAAGAAGACAACACCAGCATAATGAAGCACTAATTGTTAACACTTTGGGTGCGGGCCGGTCACCGGTGACCGGTGGCGAGATGCACACACTGGCCTGGCCGGTCACATGTGACCTGTCCGCACACGGTGGAATGAATCAGCCACAGTGCTGCGACCTTGTGGAGAAGTCCAGAGTATTTACACTTATACTGATTTACATACAAGATGGATGGTAAATATAGAAAAATGGTGGAAATTGGCAATCGATTTCGGTTGGTCACACCAACCACCATCAGGCCCAATGAGAGACTGGCAGATCCATCATGGCGTCCGTCCTTATATCCTGTTGGTTGCCGGAAGTTCCGCTGGAAACGGTTTTTGAACGTACCATCAGAGTCTAAGTTCACTCTGGCTGCACACACTGGCCTGGCCGGTTAATCAGTTTGTCTCTTTACATCTTTACATTTTCTTTAAATATATATAATTCTTTCCATGCGTTCATTATATTTCCTTTTTTACAACATTTCACTATCTTGAGATTTTCTTCTATACTTCCTATGTTATGTCCATCTTGCAAGAGGTATAGGCAATCTATACGGAATCTCAAATCTGTAAATCGAGGAAGAGGATAGTGGCAAAGCATCCTTCTTCTAACTGGTCAATCACATATTCTGTGAGTTGAATGAGAGCAGTTGTAGTTGATCTGCCCTTTAAGAAGCCATGTTGATGGGGTGTAAGAAGTTCATTTTGTTCCAAGTGGGAAAGAAGTCTATGGAGAACGATTTTTTCAAACAGTTTTGAAAAGGTAGGTATGAGAGTTCCAAATCTTCAGATAGCTTTCTTGATAACAATTTCGAAACATTGTATGTTGGAGCACACTGAAAGTTAACTCGACGCCTAATAGGTACATCTTTCTTATGTCTCTTCCGGATTCCCTTCATCACTGGTGCTTTTGAATTTATAATATTCATTTTCTGTCTACATTCTTCGTGTATCACTTTAGGACATTTTTTGATGGCTTCTATGAGTTCCTTCTAGTATTTCTCAGTAGGATCTCTTGGAAGTTCTTTCAAATTATTTTCGTTTATGAAATTTTCGGTCTTCTTAATGTATTCTTCCTTTCCCAACAGTACTATGGCGTTGCTTTTATCTGCCTTCAGAGCAATATAATTATTTTCTTCTAGCTTCTTCTTTATTAGGATATGAGGACGGATGCCATGATGGATCTGCCAGTCTCTCATTGGGCCTGATGATGGTTGGAGTGACCAACCGAAATCAATCGCCAATTTCCACCATTTTTGTATATTTACCATCTTGTATGTAAATCAGTATAAGTGTAAATATATTTTTAAGTGTTGTAAGACGTTTTTTATTTACATCCAGTGAATACAACAACACGTATCATGCTAATCAAGAAATTATTTAGTGATGTCAGTCAAGCAAGCTTAGCAGCGTCTTATAGAGATGTAAGGATCAAAGTTCACACAAAGATTGTAGATATTTACTTCAATAAGGAATGTATAAGAAATAAAGTAACACCACAATACGCCAAGATCAAGATGAACTGCAACTCCATCGCTGCCCGAAGAACAAAGGAACAAGCAGAAGAATTATTTGTTGAAAATATGATAAAACAACTATATCGGGAAAAAGAAGAACTCACTTCAATTCAATAAGAAATATGGCTGTGTTGTTTGGAATTTTTTGTGTGAATTAGTTACTGAAGAAGTTGAAGAGGTTATGGGCCAAAAATACGAAAGAATAAATCGAAAATTAGATCAACTAATCCTAAGTCAGTATAAAAATTAAGATACTTTTGAATTGAATCCACAGCACAACTTCCTGAAGAGAGTGCACAACTACATATATCAATCTAACAAATATGTAGTTAACCAAAGAAGAAAATACTATCTTAGAAAATGGTTTGAAACACAATTTCCCTATCGGCAAGAAAACTGAAGACGACCTAATTGCAACGGACATTGAAGCGAACGTAAGGCCACTTAAAGATGTTGATCTATGTGCCGCACGACAAGAAATCACGAAAAACCTGCCTCCTTCGAAGAAAGCATTCAAGAGCCAAGACGGAAAAGAAGAATTAAAGATTTGCGTTGGAATAAAGAAGAAGCTAGAAGAAAATAATTCTATTGCTCTGAAGGCAGATAAAAGCAACACCATAGTACTGTTGGGAAAGGAAGAATACATTAAGAAGACCGAAAATTTCATAAACGAAAATAATTTCAAAGAACTTCCAAAAGATCCTGCTGAGAAATACCAGAAAGAACTCGTAGAAGCCATCAAAAAATGTCCTTAAGTGATACCCGAAGAATGTAGACAGAAAATGAATATTACAAATTCAAAAGCACCAGTGATGAAGGGAATCCGGAAGAGACATAAGAAAGATGTACCTATTAGGCGTCGAGTTAACTTTCAGTGTGCTCCAACATACAATGTTTCGAAATTGTTATCAAGAAAGCTATCTGAAGATTTGGAACTTGAATATAAATGTATACGGTTTTCCATTTCGCATGGCGTGTAAGGGATTAAGTCGACTCTTGCTCTCGCACGCACACTCACCAACGCGGAGCGGCCGGCCCCACTACCCTCTGACTGGCAGGTAGATGACTCATGCACTAGGGTCTTAAGTGAGTAATTGAATTTTTTTAAACATCAATTTCAACTAATGATCATAGCATATTTGTTATCTTCGTTCAATTACGATAAAAGTGATACCAAATGCGTCTAGTTAAGATAATAGTTCATGAATGTTGCGTGCAGTTACGATTCATGAAACATATAGCCATAGATTAATCTAATTAAAAGTAGATTAATTCATTTTTATGTAAGAGAAAAATTTCGTGTACCTCCCATTTTGATAAAAAATAACTATTTAATTCTGTCAGTCGCCTTAGTAGAGTCAGAGGAGTATTTTGTTTTGGGAGTAACCAATGAAACAATGGTTACAGCGGGAACAACGTACATTATAAATATTTCCAAGTTTTATATACAATTTAAAATCAAAACTCTGAGTTTTACTCGCCGTCCTGAAATTGCAAGCTTAATATTACCGAAGGAACTATCGTTCTAGCTTGTGAATGTAACACTTGCTTAGAATTAGAGGACATCACTTCGACACTACAATTTCTTCGCACAACACAACACTGACCACTTCACCGAAGAAAGCCACTTCCACTTCTGATATGTTGTGGCACATCCCTCGTTTGCTCATAATTATCTCATATAGGAAATGAATCATAATAGGGGTTTCCGGCTTAAATCTTTCAAGGAGTCGCTTACTCTTTCAAGGAAAGCTAACGACTGGGCAGAGCGTACGTTATGGAATAGATGGTCCGCTCCTTTCTCTGTGGTTGTCAACAGCATGATCAATATTTGTCGGGTCGGTTCCTGGAATTACAATTATATTTTATGTTGTGTATTACTGGATGTAATATATTAATATGTAAACCATCGAATTTGTTTACAAACGAACTGTTTTAAACTTAGTTTAATTCTAGAGGTGAAATTTGGTTTTAAACTAATGTACGTGCCCAATATAATTTAATAATAGGGAAATAGTGGCAAAACCGTGTAAATATTGTGTTCTATGTTTTTCCCCGCCTGCTATTTTTCGTCGTTTTATACTCCTTGAATAAAATAACTCTATCTCCTGCCGGTAGTAAAGTAAAAGTAAGCCATAAGAATAAAATAGTTCTTCTATACGTTTAACTATTTTTGCTAAAAAGGTTTTCTTACACGGAATTCACGATCAGTAAGAAATATATTTGCTTAAACTTAAAAAATGAAAATAACTTTCTTTCCTGCCTTATACAAATGCGATCATTTTATTTTAGCTCTCGTTTGAATTGTTTTTCCTGTAGGCCTACTAATTACTAGTAGAACAGTGCAGAATCCCGCACAGCTGATCAGATGTTCGTTTGTTTATATTTTCGATTCTGTCAAAACAAACTTAATTTTTTCAGTTTTTTACGCTTTTTTGAGTTAAATTATTGTTTTAAGTTAAAAATCGTATTAATAATAAATAATAATACTAGTAATATTTTTAATTATAGGCCTAATAATTATTACTATTTCCAAACCAACCAGCTTTTTGGGCGTATTGCCTTAATATATCACCCTAATAGCAAGTGTTTGTTATCATTTTCTCGTAATTGCACAGAGATTCCAGATATAATATCATAGATGGTCAAAACTGTAGTAAAAAAAAGTTACCACTCAGAACCAGAGATCCCAGTGAATGAGTCATCTACCTGCCGGGCGAGGCGTGGCGGGACGGACGGGAGGGTAGCTGCGTTTGTGTTTCTGTGTGTGTAAGGGTCTCCTAATACCTTACACGCCATGCGAAAAGGAAAACCGTATAATGTGAAGAACAGTTATGATTTTACCGATAAAGTTAAGAATATGAAGTTAAGTTCAAATAGTAGGCTTGTTTCCTTTGATATTTCGAATTTGTACACAAACATACCTGTAAATGAAACAGTGGAATTAATTAAAATGTAGACTCATGAACAATGGACAGGAAAGAATGTATGTAAATCAAATTGTAAAATTGCTCAAGATTGTTTTGAAACAAAATTACTTCAGGTTTAACAACAGATTTTATGAACAAACCGATGGCCTAGCTATGGGAAGTCCACTATCAGCTATTCTATCAGAAGTTTTCCTACAGCATAACAAAGAGATAATCCTAGAAAACCTAAAGGAAGATCACAAAGTCCTGAAGGATACAAGATATGTAGACGACATCCTAATAATATTCAACGAAAAAGAACAAGAAGAAAAGGACAAAATGATGGAGAAATTCAACAGCTACCACCCGAACCTGACATTTACAAATGAATACGAAGAGGGAAACAAGATAAACTTCTTGGATCTTACATTAATAAGAAGAAAAGATCACCTAGAATTCGACATATACAGGAAACCCACACAGACAAACACTACAATAAATAGTAAATCAGTACACCCGAACAGCCACAAGGCTGCCGCCTTCAGATCGATGCTTTACCGAGTACATAAGATTCCACTGACCGAAGATAAGAGAAAGAAAGAAATAAATTAAATAAATACAACAAAGGCGATAGCGAAAAGTTATGGCTTCCAGTCAAGACCCATAGAAGAAATTTCAATGAAAACAAAGAGAAAAATAAAGAATCAAGAGCGCCTTTGTGAAACCACAACATTAGACGGAAGAAAAGAAGAAACTAAGAAATATGCAGCATTTAATTACCCTGGAATGAGGACACAGCAAATTGCCAACAGATTCAAGAAATACGGAGTTTCTATAGCATTCAAGACACAGAACACAATCGTAAAAATTATACATCTACACCCAAGAATTGAAAAATGCAACAAATTTGATACTGCTGGAATATACAAACTTAGTTGCAATGACTGTGATAAATTTTATATAGGCCAAACAGTCAATTTTGTAAAAAGATACAAGAACCATAACCAGCCTGGAAAAACAAGAAATCGGAAAGATCTAATGTCGCCAAACACCTGTTAGAAGATGGACACAACATAGGAAACATAGAAGAAACCCTCAAAATAATGAAATGTTGTAAAAAGGGAAATGTAATGAACGCACGGGAAGAATTATATATATTTAAAGAAAAATGTAAAGATAGAGACAAACTGATTAACGAGCAAGTGAACTTTGACTCTGGTGGTACGTTCAAAAACCTGTTTCCAGCGGAACTTCCGGCAACCAATAGGATATAAGGACGGACGCCATGATGGATCTGCCAGTCTCTCATTGGGCCTGATGATGGTTGGTGTGACCAACCGAAATCGATCGCCAATTTCCACCATTTTTGTATATTTACCATCTTGTATGTAAATCAGTATAAGTGTAAATATATTTTTTACTGTTGTAAGACGTTTTTTATTTACATCCAGAAAATAAATATGTATTGTGTCCATTGGTTGTTAAAATATAGGTTAAATGTATATTTTTAATTTTTCTGTTCTGTGTTAAATTTGTACTCTAGCTTATTTAAAGTGTTTTTAAATATAAAAAATGAAGTTAGTACTTTGTCGTGACAGGAAACTTTCAGGTTTTGTGGCTGTCCAGGTTCACATGTCCTAAGTATTTAAGTTTTATGTGTTAGTTACTGAGAATTTATTCACAGAGTAGTTGTTGACTTTAAAAAAATAATTTTTAGGGTTGAGTAAATATTTCAGAAATCCACAGATTAGGCCTAGCCTGACTTTGAGCATACATCACATTTCTGTTTCAAAGAAATAAAATCAAAGAACTATATTTCATTTATGTATTTGTATTTATAAACTGTTTGTGTGTTTTTATGTTGTAAAGTCAATTTTGATGCCAAATGATATGGTTGTGTAATGGCTAGCAGCAATTGCAATTGCTGTCAACTAGGGCTGAATCCTACTGCAAACGTTTCAAATAATTTTGTGCTCTCAGTAAAAAAAAAGTAGTAAAAGGTTTAATCATTTTGAGTAATTCTAAATGTTACTTTGAGAAGTGAGCAGTAATTGAAATCTCTAGCCTTTCATAGAACGTTAAAAGCAGTAAGATTAGATTTCTACAAAAACAAAGCTATGTCTATGCATAGTTATTTAGGTTATTATAAATTTGGGCCGGTCAAAGGCAAAGTGGCATAAGTCATTTTTTGACAAAAATGAGCTAAGTTTATTTATTTATTTATTTTCTTTATTGACACAAAACATTACATCATTTGCTATAAGCAGTAACAGGTGTCTCGTCAATATATTGATAAAATGAATCTTAAGGCTAAAAACAATTACAGAGAATGCATTAAAATTGATAACAAAAAAAATTCATCCTCCCTAGGTGTGTGTCATTTAGAAACTCAGACACTGAATAATAGGTCTTCAGGAGAAGGAGGTCCTTTATCTCTCTCTTAAAAGAATTCATGTTTTTTTGTTTGAAATTGTCAGGCAAATGATTATAGAGCTTCAGGCCAGTATACAGAGGGCTCTTTTCGAAGGCACTAGTGTTATGAATGGGATAGTTCAAAAGGAGTTTATTTCGAGTTCTGTATGTGTGCATCAAAACATGTAATGTGTGTCTGTGAATGTGTGATGATAAATAAGCATTGAATTGATTTTTATTTGAATGAACATAGTTTAGTATTTCAGATATAAACAAGCAAGGAAGAGTTAAAATATTTAATGCTTTAAAAAGTGGTTTGCAGGAAGCTCGATAACTAGAGTTAGTAATTATTCTGATTATTTTTTTCTGATTTACAAAAACTTTCTTACTGTTTACTGAATTTCCCCAAGCTACAACGCCATACCTAAGAGTGGATTCGACATAAGAAAAATATACTGTCCTACGAATATCATATGAAGTGCATTGGGAAAGAATAGAAAGAGCGTATGTGAAAGAGCGTAATTTTTTTGAAACAAATTCTATATGAGAATTCCAACTTAATCTGTTGTCTACTGATAGACCCAAAAATTTCTGTTCTTGTTTGTCATTAATGTCTGCTGATAGCTTAAAAAATATGACATTGGTTTTTGAATTGTTTAGAATAAGGCCATTCTTTGAAAACCAACCCTGAAGCTCTCTGAGTGTGTCACCTACCTTAATTTCCAATTCTAATTGTGAATTTCCTTTGACAAGTTTAGTGGTGTCATCCGCAAAAAGAAAGAGTTGAGAATCTATTTTCGAGGGCATGTCATTAATATAAATCAAAAACAACAAGGGTCCCAAAATTGAGCCCTGGGGGACACCAATTTTTACATCTGACCAATCTGAAAAGATCTTTGTACCATTATTTATGACATAGGATCTTTGTTTCCTGCCTGATAAGTAAGATTTAAACCAGTTAAGATTTTTTCCTCTAATGCCAATTTTATGTAGCTTTGAAATTAATAAATCATGATTTACACAATCAAATGCCTTAGACAAATCACAGAACACACCTGCCGTACTCCGTGATTCATCCAAGGCAGTTAAGGTTTCATTAATAAAACTTGAAATTGCTGATGTAGTACTTAAACTTTTACTAAAGCCAATTCAATTCAATTTCAATTCAAATATCTTTATTTCCAGTTAGTAATTACATTAATTACATTGGCAGCTTAGACTATGAAATTAATCCTCACATAGGAAAAGAAATCCTGTGCGTGAGAATGAGTCTATTTTTAATGTTTTTAATTTCACCCGCTTATCAATGGACCGCTTTTTGTTTGCCACTTGCGAAGACGACCAGACAGACAGACAAAACCCCCCCCTCCCCCCTTAGAAATTCCATGCCTAACAAACATTCACACACAATCACGCACACATCCATACCAACAGCACTCTTGCAAAAACCTGCTGCTCTGAGTAACTAATGTCTGTATTGTGAAGTAATCAGTGTTTCGATGTTATCTCTTCCAATTTGTTCTAACCAATGTTTGATGCGTTTTTTGTAAGTCGCAAGTGTACAAGTTTCAAAATCCTTCAGTGACTCTGGTAAGTTCCTGTATAGCATGTGTAGAATGTAGTGACAATTTTTGACAGAGAAACTTATCACGAGTCTAGGAGTCTGAATGCCCACTGCAACGGCATGTCTGGTTGAGTAAGTGTGATTCACATTGTCAAATAAACAGTCAGCGTGTTTGTACGTATAAATGAGTAAAGTCCTAATAAACAATTGTCTTATGTCTAATATGTTCCAGTCGTTGAAGAGCACCTCCGAAGGGTATCGTCGGCACCTACCCATAGCAGCCTTTAAAATGGCTTTCTGCGTTACCGCCAGAGGTTGAAGGGTGGACTTGTACGCTCCTCCCCAGGCTATGATTGCACCTTCCATTAACGATTGGGCATATGCAAAATACGCCATCTTGATTTCATTAAAATTAAGGATTGTGCTGAGCTGGTGGAATGCAAATATGCATTTCCTTAATTTCTTATTTAAGTGATTTATATGTTCAGCCCAACTAAGCTTACTGTCAATAACCACCCCAAGATATTTGAAAGATTCCACCCTTTCAACCGCCTGGCAGACACATTTGTTGTTATTGACGTCACCACAAGTGTGAATTGTGAAATTATCTCTGAGCGTGTTCCCTCGGTCTCTTAATGAAATTGGCATTTAGTTTTTGAAATGTTGAGTGTCAAAATATTTTGTTCAAACCACTTCTTTACTACCATAATGTCTCTAGTCGCAATTTGGAAAAGCTCGTCCCACGATCTACTATGAAAGAAAAGAACAGTGACATCCGCAAAAAGAAATATTTTACATGATACCTGGACTTTGGTGATGTTATTTATGTGTATCAAGAATAAGAGAGGACCCAAATTGCTACCTTGAATAACCCCATAATCTACAGCTTCGTGACTACTAAAATTACCATTCATCATTACGAATTGTTTCCTATTTTCGAAGTAAGATTTAAACCAATTCAGAGAAATACCACGAATGCCAATTAGCTCGAGTTTATTCAGTAATTTAGATCCATCCACGGTGTCAAATGCTTTGGCTAAATCTAAAAAAACCAAAAGAGCTTTCTCATTATTACTTACAGCTTTGTTAATGTGACTATTTAGATCAAATAGAGCATCATTAATATTTTTTGATTTTCTAAAACCGTACTGTTGGTCTGTTAAAATGTGGTTGTCGTCTAGATATTTAATTAATTGATCTTTAACTACTTTCTCGATGATCGTGGAGAACACCCTCAAGAGGGATATGGGCCTAAAATTGGACATGCTGGTGACGTCATTGGCCTTGTACAGCGGCAAGACCTTGGCTATTTTAAAAGAGTCAGGAAATTGGCCCCTTCGGAGGCTCGTATTTATATATGTAGTAAGGGTTTTCTGAACAAAGCAAAATTTTCTTTAAGTAGAGCAGCAGATACCAGTCATAACCTGGAGCTGAGTTTCCGCGTAATTTTGTCACATAGTGCAGTAATTCTGTCTCAGTGATGGTACGTAATGTAAATACGGAGTCCAGGGCATAGTCACTGTCATTGACAATATGTGGTTCTGTTGAGTCAATTGAGCGTGCCAAGTTGTACCCTACGTTAGTGAAAAAGTGATTGAACTCGTTAGCAACCAATTTCCCTACATTACTGTGGTTCCCGTAAGACCGATTTGCTACAAACTTTTCTAATGGGAAAGAATCTTTTTTTGAACCACGACCTGCAATTTCATTTACAGTCTGCCAGAATTTTTTGGGGTCGTTTTGGGCTGAATTTAGTTTTAACCTATAATACTGCCTTTTTGTATTTTTTAATAATATATTGAGACGATTTCTATACCGTACAAAATGAATTTTCAACGCATTATTAAAAGGTTGTTTTTAACCAATTTGCTCAATCTATCCCTATTACGAATTGATCGAACAAGGCCATTAGTGATCCAAGGTTTTAATTTTTTGAAACGCATAGAAAGACCTCCCCTTACCTTAGTCGAACCATCTATACATTTTTTAATGAGTTCAAAAAATGTGTTTGTTGAGTCATTTAGGTCAGCGATTTTAGTAACAATTTCCCAGTCGCAGTTTGTTATGAGTTTTTGTTTTTGCCAAATTGATTACAGAAAAAGAACCCATTTGATTCAAGAAAGTTGATCAGTTTTTTCAAAATTATTTTTTCAAAAATTTTTGAGACATTTGAAAGCAAAGTTACTGGTTGGTAGTTGTTGAGATTAAGTTTTGAATCTTTTTTGTGTATGGGAACAACTTCCACATATTTTAGTTTGTCTGGGAAGACACCACTATCAATTGAAACTTGAATTAAATTTTTAAAAACTGGTGTTAGAAGGTTGGCATTCAGTTTCAGAACGCTTAAAGGAATACCATACCATCCCACAGAAGACTTATTATTTAAACTTGAAATAACATCTTTATCAGAAATTTTACCCATAGAAAATACAGGAAAATTATACTTGGGATACTCAGCCAAAGTTTCATTTAATTCAATGTCTGGAATGTTCAAAGATTTAGTTATATTTGTAAAAAAGTTATTGAAAGCATTTGACACAAGGCTAGGATTTACAGTTCGAACACCATTTAAGTCAAGTTCTACAATACTTTCAGATTTCTTGTTCAATCCTAGTTGGTCCCTTACCACTTTCCATGTAGCCTGTCCTTTATTGCCAGAGTTTTTGATATAATCATCATTATATTTTTAGCCTCAGTTACAACTTTTTTAAAAATTTGTTTGTATTTACGTACATATTCTTTGAACTCAAAATTTTTACTGGATTTGGCCTGATTGTGTAATAATCTCTTTCTCTTGGAAGATACTTTTATACCCTGGGTGACCCATTTTTTCTTGCAATGCTTAGAATGGTTTACCTTCATTACCTTTATCGGAAAACATTCATTAAAACAAAGTATAAATTTTTCTAAAGAATTATTGTACATATTGTTTGCATCTGTAGTATAATCTTGGAAATCCAAACTAAGCAAATTCTGAGAAAAATACTAGAGTGAAATTTTGTCAAACACTCGTTTATGAATAAACTTTGGATTACATTTTGTATCAATTTTAGGTAAAGACAAAAACAAACCGTTGTGATCTGACAAACTTAAGTCTATGTTTTGGGTTTTGGTTTTACCAAATACTAAATTTGTTGCTACATTGTCAATGCAAGTTTTGCTATTTTTTGTTATCCTAGTTGGGTCATTAAATTGTTAAAGAAATCCATAACTCTCAACTATATTTATAAACTGATGTGATAATGTGTCGTTTTTTAGTATATCTACATTAAAATCTACAGCAATGACAATTTTCTTTGATTTCCTTTCTTTACTTAAAGTTACTAACAAAGTTTCAAATTTAGAAAGAAAACATTTTACATTCCATATTTCGAAAACATTTACTAAGTCCATATTTCGATTCCTTGTTGTCTGATACACCTTTTGGAATAGCATAGCTTAGTCGTAGTTCTTTTGTGTCGCCACTAGGAGGCAGCACTTTACTGTTCCTCAACGTGTTTGTCTGCATCTGTTACAAGGCAAAGTGGGGCAAGTCTGATTTACTCCATTGTCCCTTAAGCATTATGTTTTGTTTTGTATTACCACATGACTTGCACCAGTGAAGCAAAGTGGCCTAAGTCTGACTTACACCGTTGTGTCAGAAAATGTTTTGTTTACAGCTGGTCTAGCTACATGAGTTATAACAATAACAATACCAGGTTAATTTAGTGGACATTTCTGTGAATAGGATAATGTTTACAATTTTATATGAAAACTTAGATAGTTTTAGTAAAGTTGTTTAAACTACACTATGTTTCAAGTGGTATTGAAACTCCTCTCGTTTTCAAGTGACCCTACTTAAAGTTACATTAACCTACTTATTTTTACTTAACCTACTTTTTTTGGTTTTTTTTTTACATACAGTTTACATTCATCCAACATTCAACAGCACAGAAATCTCATTCACATAAAAAATCATACAAAACACATTGAACATACATAATACAGAAAGAAAATTAAAACTAAAAATTAAAACTGTTCTGTCTAGTTTCTATATACAGTAGAACCTCGATAGTTCGACACTTAGTGGACTTAAGGGGTGTCGAAGTATCGAAATGTCGAACTATAGGGAGTATATAGATTATTTTTTATAAGGAGTATAAAATACACAAGCTGTATTGAAATATTGCACAATTTTAATCATTATGATTAGATTAAGGCATTACATAGGTAATTAGTCAACTTACATTATAATGTGTGTTCCGACAAATATCACTGAACAAAATATTTTGTTATTTTTGATTGTTTTTCACACTGATTCCTTTGTCGAGCTGCTTCCTCACGTAGTCTTCTGAGGCAAAGAATGTCCATGGCAGATGCCCCTTGCTCCTGGATGTATAGAAGAGCCCCCTCGAGAAACTTGACACCATCACTATTAGACAACTTCTGTGAATGATTATTGTTTGTGTCGTCTTCTGACTCTTCATCACTTATATCCACTTCCTTTGACTGTAATGCGGCAACAATTTGTTCGTCAGAAGTGGGTCCTATATCTTCATCTTCCTTCATCCAATCCTCAACATCATCGTTTGAAGCTCCTTCGCAGCCTGGGATCCTCTCCATTAACTTAATGAGGTCTTCATTGTTCGGTTCTTCCTTCTTGAGAAATTCATGTCCCTCGTGGTCCAACAGTTTTCGGCAGGAGCGTACTAGGGTCAAGGCGTTGAGCTCATCCCATGACTGAGATATCCACCCAATTACATCTAACATGTCAATTTCTTTTAGTTTGTCGATTAAATCGAGCCCTTCATCAAGTCCTTGAATAAGTTTTGAGAGAAGCTTCTTCCTGTACAGTTTCTTGAGTGTAACCAAAACTCCTTGGTCCATAGGCTGGCACAGTGAGGTTACATTAGGCGACAGAAACCCCTTATCCCTTAGCCCTTATCCCTTTACTTTGAAGAACATCTTACACTAGGGTGGGTCGTTGCGTTGTCCAAAATCAACAATGCCTTTCTTGGGAGATTCTTTCATTCCAAATGTTTTTCGACTTCGGGTACAAACTGCTTATGGAACCACTCGTTGAAAATATCTTCTGTCATCCACGCATTAGATTGATTTCTGTACAAAACGGGTAAATCGAAACCATCACTCCTCATTTTGAGATCAAATGAGATCAAAATGTCAGCAAATCAAAACCAATTCAAAACCTTTTTGAAACGGTTTCTGATGTCTGGGGTATTTTACTCGGTTGAGGAATTCATGAGGAGCCGTTGGGTTGTATTATAGTAGTATAAATCGCGAGTCTTCAGGCAACGTTGTCCCGTATGTATGTGTGTATGAGTGTGCAACAAATTTATGTGTGAATGCGAGAGGGACTGGCAAACAGATTTGTTGTTTCGTAATATTTTAGAAAAGTAAATTTTATATACAGTATTGATTGTATACAATATGTTAGGGGTGTGCGAATAGTGATTTTTGAACTCGAGCCGAGCCGAGCTTTTTCGAGCCGAGTTTTTTAACAATCACCAAATTATTAAATGGAATTATGAAGCTTGATTTTAATATTAAAAGAAACAATAAACTAATGTTTGCATGCATACCTTAAGTGAACACCAGCTCAAAACTAGAAAGCTTATCTCCAAAACAAGATATTGATCTAATAAGTTTATCAGTATTTTGTATTATGTTACATGAAATTAATGAAACTGGTTCAAAAAATAATTTATGAAGAAAAATAACAATTTAAAATCTACATTTATTATTTGACTCCCCAATCGCACAATGCTTTATTTTAAAATAAATAGTTAAAATTACATAATTAGACTAGTTACATATAGGTACTACAACATTAATTTCAAGAGTTGAAAGATGGAAAGGTTTTAAAATGGTTATATCTAGTAAAAAATAACATATTTACACTTAGTCAAACACAAGATTGATTTTTTTATTTTCACAAAGTAAAGATTATTAGAAATTAAATAGCAGTCCCAATTGTGACATAATGTTCATGGCAAAACTTATTATTTCAGAATATTATTTAATAACAAAAATAATTTATTGTAATCCTAAAATTAGTTGCATTTTTAAACTTTTGTGAAGAAAATAATGTACAGTTTAACAGAATTAGGAAGAAGAAAGATAATAAATAAGGACGGAATTGAGAGAAAGAAAGAAACAGCTACCTCCTTATCACTCTCCTTATCAGTGGCCATGGAGGGGGGGGGTGGAGGTTGTTTACTTCAACCAAGCCCGTGTCCCGTTTTTTGCCATTGTCTGGCTCTGTGCGAGCGTGCGTGAGTTAATTAGGAGATAAGGAATCCTTTCTACAAAATGCAAAAATACAAACAACTTGTCATACAACTATAAATGACGGTTCATATTTTTTGTCTTATTTTTGACCAAAATGAAACTTGTACGATATACCGTTTAAGAGATAAGCCTTGATAAAACAATAGACTTAAATGCTGTGTTTCGCGTTCTCCAAGGTCAACTAAATTTAGCTCCGATTTCCGTCTAAATGGAGGTAATATTTCTTTTTGTCAATGGCCTTTCCTTATCACAAGGGAATATTTTTGTTTGTTTTCGTGGAAGGGAAACGCTCTTCCGGTTTAACGTGTCCAAAAATAGATCGCAATAATTATCTTTCCGGTAAGAACTCACTTATCAAAAGCTCGGCTCGAGTGTCGAGCTTTTTCAAAAAATGTCGAGCCGAGCCGAATACTGAAAAGCTCGACCTAAAAAGCTCGACCGGTCGAATACTTGCACACCCCTACAATATGTAATTATTGTCGACACAATAAAGATATATTATTATTATTATTTTTACATTTTTGAAAGCACGGGGTTTTTTGGACTTTCCTATAAGAACTAATTTCAGTTTATGTGAACCCGTTGCATTGCTACAAGCCAACACGGTTACTCTCTCTTTACTTTTCTTGTGACCAGCAGCTGCTTTTTCTTTTTTGAGAGCAAGGCTTTTACTGGGTAGCATTCGGAAATTAAGTCCAGCCTCATCACAATTGTAGATTTGCTCTCCGCTGAGTCCCTCTTTTTCAATCAATGCTTGAAATCTTACTTTAAAATCGCTTTCACTGTGAGTATTTGCAGACAACTTTTCACCACATATGCTCAGCTGTTTTACTCCGTACCTATTCTTCCACCTGTCCAGCCACCCGCTGCTTGCAGTGAATTCAGGCTCTCCTTCTTCTTTAAATTCATTGTATAAGGGCAACGCTTTTTCCTGTAGAATTGGTCCTGAGATCGGCTTTCCTTTTTCTCGTTGAATTTTGAACCACTGATAAAGCGCCTCGCTAACCTTTTCGTACTCCGAAGTCTTCATACTTTTTCCCTCTGTTATTGATTCCGAACACAGTCTTTTTACACACCACGACTCAATTTCAGTCCTCGTCTTCTTCCACCTAATCACTGTTGATCGACCAACATTTAAGTCATTCGCGACTGCGTTTACGCTTTCACCTTTGTCAATCCTTTTTAACGCGTCCAACTTCATGTCCATCGTAACGTAGCACCTTTTACGTTTTTTGTCCGACATCTCCAAAAGCACCAAGAGCACACACAGACAGTTCAAATAGCATGTCACTAAACAAAGCGTGTCTAACCTCCGAAAACTACTCAAGCGCACTGACCCACTCGCAAGAAAACTGCCAACTCAGGGCAGCGTGTGGGGGGGTGGGGGTGGGGGTGCGTGCTGAAAATAGTTTAGTTATCGCAGGGATGTCCCGAGAGAACAAAAGAACCAGTCCTGACGAGCGGTCACTGACCGGGGTGGCGCGTAGTGGATGTTTTCGTGGAAAATATCGGTCGCCGCTATTTTGACGTGTCAGCTCAGCCCGTGTCGAATAATACAGACTGTCAAAGTATCGAGAGTCGAACTATCGAAGGTTTACTTTACTTATT
Source organism: Flexamia atlantica (assembly GCA_035578135.1). Lineage (NCBI taxonomy): Eukaryota > Metazoa > Arthropoda > Insecta > Hemiptera > Cicadellidae > Flexamia > Flexamia atlantica. The sequence continues at coordinate 46,128,431 of JAQJVK010000001.1, read as the reverse complement.
GAATTATAAGTTAATTCAATAATGCTATTAATTATATTAAGGCTTACTATAGAAGTTTGACCCAAAAAGCCTAAAATTTGTATCTTTAATGGTAGGGGAACACAATGTGATGATACAAATTTAAATGGAATCAAAATGTAGACATCCCAATAAAGTTTGTTTTGAACTAACTTGCTTATTTCCTTTTTTTGTTTGTTGAGCCACATCTCAATGTGTAACAAGTTGAGAAACACGTTAATATTTCATCATGGATTAGTTCATAGAATTTTTAGCTAAAGTGATAGAGATATAAAGACTTAGACACAAGATTCTGTGGTGTGTTTTCAGTGAGACTTTTTCATTGTAAAATGTTAAATGCTATGTCTGTATTCCTTGCTGCAACAATGCTCTTATATGTTGTGACAGGACAGCGCAGCTCCTCCTCTTGTTGGCTTGGATAGACCTTTACACGGGCATGATGGCTGATTGTGCAGTGAAACTAGAGGGACTTGAAGCCCTACTCAACTTGCAGGGTGCCCCCGTCAGCGATTTTGAAGGGTTAGAAAGTCCTGGGAAACTTAATAAGGTAAATTAAGTTTATAAATTGTCCTATTTCTTTGGTTTGTTATTTGTGTCAAACGTGTTAGTATAGTGGAACCTCAGTTTATCGAACCTAAAGAGGGAAGAGACTTGTGTACTTTACAACAATGAGGGACAAAATTTGTTAAAATATAAAGTAGACCTTATTGAGATACATGCCGTGTAAAATTTTGCTATATTCATCGCTGTTTTGAATTTTTTTAATCATATAAGGCAGAATTCAGTTTTTCCTATATACATTCTAGGGATGGGTATATATGTCGTAGCCACATGCTGTAATTGGGCACTTCATGAAGTGTCCAGCTCAAACCGGGCACTTCATGAAGTGCCCAGCCCACCTGGGCACATAGTGTAATTGAAAGGTTTCATTAAAAATTACAGTATGTGACCAACAAAACTGGGCACTTTATGAAGTGTCCAACGCTCGCTGGGCACATACTGTAATTATTACTAGTGGATCCGAGCGCACGGAATCGTGCGCTACTCTAGCAGAGCGATAATTCAAATGGCGACAAATTTAAAACGCAATCATGCTAACACGATCCGTCTTGAGGGTTATGTTTAAACAAATTAAAAAATAACAGCAATTAAATTATCCAGCTGATCAAAATGTAAACAATTATGTTCTTCATAAGGATAACATGGAACTTTAAAAGCCAATGGGGCAGAGCCCAAGGGATTTTTTCAAAAATGTAAGGCCAGTTTGCAAATCTACGCGACACGCTCTTTCCAATGAGCCGTCAATGATCAAAATCGGTTAAGAAATGACGGAGGAGTTCATAAGACAAATTTCGTGTTGGCGTATTAATTAATAATTATTATTTTTACTTTCTCCCCCCTATACATAGTATGTGGAGAAAGTATTGTTTTCATCAAAATTTTCGAATTTGAGTTGTTAGTGGATATATTCGTTTTAGTGCTCCCTGAATCCAAAAAAGTGGTTTTTGGCGTGGTGTCTGTCAGTATTGTTTTCATCAAAATTTCCGAATTAGAGTTTTTAGTGGATATATTTGTTTTAGTGCTCCCTGAATCCAAAAAAGTGGTTTTTGGCGTGGTGTCTGTCTGTCTGTGTGTGTATGTGTGTGTGCGTGCGTGCGTGTGTGCGTGCGTGTGTGTGTGTGTGTGTGTGTGTGTGTGTGTATGTAAACAAAGCTAGAGATGACACCAGTGGTCCGATTTTCACGAAATTTGGCATATAGGTATAAAGTGTGTTATCTCCAGCCGTATTTTTCATTTTTTTGAATTTTTGATTTTAAGGGCATTTACTCTATAAAACCATAAAATATGACAAAAATCCAAATTTCTCAAAAATGGCTCTAATGATTTTGATAAAAATTTCATGGTTTTTAGTGCTTTAGTTCATGTCTGTAAAAATTGAGGTTCAGAAGTTATAGGGGTTTAAGTGTTAAAAAATTCATATTTTTCTAATTTCACAAAATCTGTAACCTCTAAAGAAAATATACTTGCAACCATTAAATTTGCCTTAAAAAACTAAATAATTTAGTATTTTGAATCATTAATTTACGTCAACTGGTTGCGGAGATAATTGATATTTTAGTTCGGCGGTAAACGCAGTACGTTGTCCAATGTTATTCTTATGGCAAATATTAAAAACCGATATCTCCGTTATTTACTAACCGATTTTGATAAAGTTTGGTATATATTTGTGTGGTAATTAATTGTTAATTTGTTTTATTTCACTATATATGTTTTCTGGTTTTAAATGACTTTAAGGGAGAAAGTATATGTCAGTTTCCTGATACCGTTTATTTACACAATGTGTCCAGCTCCAATGTTGGACAATTGATGTAAACACGTAAAACTGCTCTTTACGTTGCAGCTGGTGGTATCCGATTTAATATTTTGAATAATACAAAATAGGAATATTTTTTAGGAATTTTGTAAAACATTTATTAAGCATAAGATTGTCGGCCACTAAACCAGACAATGTTTTTTAACACAGTTTCTTCTTATGTTTTCTGAGTTATTTTGGCTATGCATAACTATTAATACTACTAGTATTTAAACAACAAACGGTTTTAAATTTGTTTATTGTTTGAATAATAATATTTATATTGATGTGTAGCCTAAAATAACCAGAAAACATAAACCAGAAAAATAAGTCAATATAAATTTTATGATTTAATAAAATAAAATGCATTAAACACTTACCTAACACATTAATATGTAACATAACTCATAAACATTAACATTAACCTATTTTTTATTTTTTAATTGATTAACTTCTTGCTTAGTCACCCTTAATGAAACTTATAGAATACAGTACACCTCGGATTATCCGGACCCCACATTATCCGGATCCCGGATTATCCGGACCGCTCCATCCGAGAAATTCAAAAATTAAAATCATGGCAAAGCATGATTTTAGCGAATTTACGGGGGAAATGCGCCTTCTAAAAAGCAAAATGCAAACATAATACATTACTGTACGCATTTGGAATCATAATAATTGAAGGAATCACATTTCCTAAACAGTACATTACAGCATTTTCGTGAACGTACAAACGTAGGCCCTACCACTGGATTTTCTGGATTGCTATTTGGAGCGCTGTCAGTAATCCACAAAGGCGAAGGCCTACGGCAATTTTGCGAGTTAGTTCATTGATCTCATTTGATGCGTTACGTTATTTCTGCGAATAGTTACTGTAATACGTTTTGAGTTACTTTAAGTTTCGTCATGATTATTTAAGTTTGAGTCATTTTGAGCTATGATTACTTAATCTTAATAAATGAAATAATTTAATTTGGCGTTTTATTCCAAACCTAAGCCGTAAGTACGGTAAAAGTTATAACATTATATTCGTACGATTATGAAGTTTAAGTCTTAAATTTGTTTCAAAATTAAACCCCCGTAAAATTGAAGATTAATATGTTGTACAGTCTTGATACGCAGTTTTCAGCATCAATTTAGCAGGGGCTAAGGTAAGCAATCTCTATTTAGGCGATAGTGTAATGACTTCGGATTATCCGGATTTTTCGTTATCCGGATCGGTGTTCCGCCACATTAATCCGGATAATCCGAGGTGTACTGTATTAAGAAAATGTATATGGAGAGTCCTGTCTACTTAAAGCCAGGGGCGGCTCCAGGGGGGGGCCATGGCCCCCCCCGAGAGCTCCGAATTTTTTAAAAATTTCAAACAAGGTTTTACTATAATTCATTCTTTTGTATATGAAATCATTTTTGACCCAATATCGGAAAAGCCGTTGTGTACAAGATTCTCGAAGACGAAGCTTTTTTATTTCTATATAATTGTTACCTATGTACACTTAATTCAAGCTTAAATTTTTTGTTCAATATTAATACATAGTAGGAGACATTTTAAGTTGCTAGGTTGGCAGCGCGTTACGATTTGCCGCATAGCCATCTCTATTACTAGAGATGGCCATGTTTGCCGCCATAATTTGGGTTTGGAAAATATTATTTATGACGAAAACAAAACAATATACGTTTATTATGAAATTAGCGCATATTTCCTGTGTGTATGGATTGAAATAATTTTATTATTACCAAGACCAAGTGATTGATCCGTTTGAATACTATCTGGCATTCAATACTTATTCGGACTATACCATATTACTGTAGTCTCAACTAAACGTACAATCATAACAAAGTTGGAGTTCATTTAGCCTGTCTTAGTCCTATTTAAAAAATGAACAAATTATTTAATCATTAAATTAGGGACCGTCCATAAATACTTAACGCCCTTACGGGAGGAAGGGGGGTTTCGTCAGCATTATGTACCGTTACAAAGGAGAGAGGGGGGCTTCAACGCAACGTTAAGCACCTATTAAACCTTAATAATTAATTCCATAAATTATTCCAACAAATTCAAATTATCCTCAAAGTACAAAGTTTTGACTTTTTGTGTGGGGGGTGGGGGTGATAGTACAGTGTTACGTAACTTTTGAGGGGGTTTACTGCCAGCGTTACTAGTCCGTTAAAAGGGTGGAGGGGTTTCTGATAATTAAGCCGATTTTAGCGTTACGTAATTTATGAATGGCCCCTTAAGTAAAATTTTTAACAAAGTGTTAATAATCTCATAGTCAGAGGTGTTGATAAACACGTATTTGGGGGGGCAGGTGCGTACCCAAGGGGGGAAATCGGGATATATCCCCCCCCCCCGAAATGTTTGGGTTATGGGAAATTTTTGGGAAGATTAATATCTTGTTCACAATTAAGGTGGTGGTATCACTAAACTTGCTATGAAAGAGAGAACACTACACACTCACTAAACTTTTATAAAGGGGTTTAAATAGTTAAATTATATTATTTTAAAGATAATTGTTTCGGGGATGATATATTTGATTAGGGTATTTTTACTATTGAGGTTATCGTGAGTAATTGGTGGGAGTGGCCCTATAAGAACATAAGGCAAACAAAAACTACTGATGAAAACAGTGGCCATTAATGGTATCCGCGATATTACTACCATACCCATCGTCGTCAGATGTGGCAAAAGTCTCATTAAATCACGTGAAATATTCATGGTAAAAAAATCACGATGTTAAAATGCGGCATACGAATATTGTCGTCTTCTCAGGGCCGTGTCCTTTACGCTATTCGATTGTCGGACGATCTCGTAGCAGCATCGGGGCAGACAAAAATCGTCTGCCTACGTTGCGTGAAAATCAAGTCTCACCGTCAAACCTAGGCAGATTTGTGATTAGTATGTCAAGATTTTATTTTTTTTATCCGATGCTTAGGCCTACGTGTACAACATAGTATTTTGGTCGCGTTCTAGAACCTGCATTTTCTAATTCTATTCATCAACCTCGCTCGGATAATCTAGGATCCAGATACTTTAGGTCCAGAAGGTCCGAGGCGCCAATAAATGAGAATATGAAATATAGTTTTTACTTTGAAATAAAATAGAAAAACATTATTTTTTCCTAAGGTTAAGAACGTGTAATTTTTTAATTACTTATCTGTCGTATTTTAATGTAAGGCCTACTAAATAAATATGCTATTCCTATGACTGTGTAAAAACATTTTGCTGAAATTCTAATGTGGTCAACAGTTTTTTAGAATTTAATCTGTGAGCAGTCTCAAATTAGCTCAAATTTCGGGAGTTACTCTGTTTGTTGTTGTGCCTCTAGATTGCCTAAAAATGCGAATTTACAGTTGTAATTTATGAAAATTTCCCGTTCCCCCCCTTTGGGAGTATTCCATACCCTCCGGCATCCCCCTTTGGGAGTATTCCATACCTCCGGCCCCCCGGTGTATCCCCCCCGAAAATAAATCCTGCGTACGCCACTGGGGGGGGGGGGGGGGGTGACTAAAGATGAACCTAATTTTCTCATACTTGGCCCCCCCCGAGAAACTGTCCTGGAGCCGCCCCTGCTGAAAGCTTTTCCAAGAATATGCTTTGAATCTTTTATTATATTCCTACTGACATCAGTAGCTTTATAATCTAAGTTTATATTATTAAGTCAAATATTTGGAAATTCACATGGAGAATTCGTCTGAAGGGAAAACCTATGCATGTTAAATGTTATTCAAAGGAAGCGGTTATTAGAAAATTCTAGCGGTTCGATTTTAATTATTATCATTATTATTATTATTATTATTATTATTATTATTATTATTATTATTTTGATAGCGCATTACCAATAATTTTATACTATTGTTTAATTTTGTAGCAAATTGAAAACCAAAATATTTGTATTAAACTTTTCATCAATTGTGTGTATGTTTTATCCTAGATTAAGTAGTTACTGTTTTATTTTGAAAATTATCTACGTTATTAACTGTTTATTTTAGTCAGAACTCAACTCACACAGCAACAAATTTATCATCGAAACATAACGTAGACTAATTATATTTTCAAAATGCGCATGCAACTGAAACCAGGATTAACATTTTTTAATTTGAAAAATATTAAAAGGCCTTAAAGCAAACAGTAACATTGGCTACTTTAAGACAGATATTGGGATTTAATGTAAACATTAGGATTGAATTTAACAAAGTTTTTAAAATTGACTGCCCAACATGCCTCGATAGTTACAGCATGTGTCCAATGAGCGTTGGGCACTTCATGAAGTGCCCCGTTCTGTTGGGCAGATGCTGTAATTTTGATTGAAATAATTGAATTACACTATGTGCCCAGCCGCGCTGGGCACTTCATGAAGTGCCCAATTACAGCAAGTGGCTACGACATATACATTCGATACCCATAGTATCAAGGAATTGTCGATTCTCGATTCTTTGCGCTACCGGATTCAATACCGATTTCGTAAAAAAAATTGTCAAAACCACACTTTTTTATTTTTGTGATAATTTTCTGAAGAATTTTTCTAAAGAAACATTATAAATCATTCAGATATTTCGTATAAAGTATTTAGCCCATTGGGGAAGGAATAAAAACCCTGCCTGGGGTACCCTTGGTCAGCAATTAATTTGACTGTATACGTAGACTTGTAGTAACAATTTTGTAGAAAAAAACCGTTCATGATAATTTAATGATTCTTTCACCATATTATTCACAATTACATTGTCTTTAAAAAAAAAAGATAATAGTGTGCTCAAAGTTTTAAGTAAAAAATAATAAAAAATATGATATTAAAAAAAATTTGTTTCAAAAATATATTTTTCAAAAGCAATCTTTATTTATAAATTCCAAGACGATTCTAGATGCGAAAACTCACTAGAATAATAAAGTTTAATTGATTCCCTACGCAGAAATATCATAAGTTGGTAGTTATTATGAGTAATAACATTGTTTAAAAATTGTATTTAATTACCTTATTGAGGCTCATTTTGGTGAAAAACTGGATTTCAAAGCAGGGTTGTCCTTGACAGTTTTTTGCACATTTTAAACGATTTTATGCATAATTTCTATAGGAAACGCTGATCAAAACTGTTTATAAATAAAAAATAAACTTTATATACACTATATACAATGTCTTTGATATTATCTAAGATCGATTCGTTATCACCATCACACTTACTGTAAAACTGGTCATCTTCGTCTTCACTTTCACTAAATAATAACAATCTATCGACTTCAGAACTACGCACGTTTTTTCGCTCCATTTCCACTAATTAGGCATGAATTTTACAAAACAAAGTCACTTTTAGTTGGTCCTAACTAAGGTCACTAACTAAAAACAAACTCACAACTCACAATGATAAACAAAACATCAACATTTATTTGACACTTTCATTTTAGCAGCAAAAACAGTGCAACCACCCTGAGAAAATATAATTTTATCTCACGAGAGACAAATTCATATTATAATTATCTAAAAGCAATTACTTCTGGCATACAGCAAAATTCAACGACGAATAACCTAAATCGAATAGTTAGGGTTGCACCATCGATCGTGATTACCACAAACTTAAGTTTTTACAGTTAAAAATTTTTTTTCAATACAGTTATCACTGGATTATATATTATGCATTAGATGTTAATATTTAGCGAGTTTTGGGAACCTGGTTTCACCGGAAGAACTGTTATCAGGACAAGTCTCAGACCCGAGGTGTCCGGATGAGAGGGAGTCTACTGTACTGTAATGTTTCATTCATATCATGCATTTAATTTTAGTAATTCGCCCAATGCTATTTGCCAGGTCACATGTACCTGACAAATAAATAGTAAAAATATTTATAGTACAAATAGGTAGTAAAAAGTAAAGAACTTCCTATCCCACAAATCAAAAACATAAATGTAATAACAAACCCAACACAACACAAAACAGGAGAAAATGGGAACAAAACATTCTGCACAAACAAAAGTAATAAAATCAAGCAGAACAAATCCCCACCATTGAACGCTAAAATAAGATATGGATGAAACCTATAGTGATTTCTTTATGAAAAATATCGGCTTCTAGAAAGAACACATGAAGAAATATTACAACGTCAAAGAGAACAGCGAGCTTTCTGATGTCGGTGGATCCATGTCAGAGTCATCGAATCAATCACAGGAAACTCTGTCCCTGACAACCACACTTACCCGATCTCGCCAGCAAACTCAAAACACAGTTTTTTTAGACAGCGCCAAGATGACCAAAACCAAAATAAAAACAAAGGAAACACAGAAAACACCAGAAAGTCATGAAACACAAGCCCTTTAAAAATATGACATCAAAACATAAGAGGCCTATCTAAAAAAATAAATCGGTTAAATCACCTATTAAGTGAAATAAATATGCCCCGACTTTGTAGTTTTAACAGAACATGGCCTTAAACAAAGTAATATTGAAAATACAAAACTTGAGGGCTTTACACTTGTGTCTGAGTACTGCAGAAAAGAACATAAATTAGGGGGAGTAGCTACTTACTGTAAGGACTCCCTGATAAACAACACAAAGGCAACTGACATAACTAACCACTGTGAAGAACTGCAATGGTACACAAAGGGAAACATTTTCAAAGGGGGATACATAAAGGGAAACCTTGGTGTCTACCGACCCCCTGGTGTTAACACTCAGGCTAGCTTGGACATCCTATCAAATATCCTGGACCATTGTCAAGCTCATAATAAGACATTAATTCTGATAGGAGACATAAATATTGACGGATTAAAACCCGAGCACCATGACAGTCTAATCCTTGAAATTGAGCTGGCAACACATAACTTGAGAAGGCTTCCTCTCCCACCAACTCTCATTACACCTGACTCAAGTACATCGATTGATTGCATATGTAACAATATTTCAGACCATGACCTAAGTTCAAAAATCTTACAAACAGGACTATCAGATCATACAGCTCAAATGTGCAGCCTGACGTTTAGTAAAAATAATATTATTCATTGTTGTTTGCCTCCAGAACTGTTAATCGACTATTAAATTATGGTTTAAATACCTCCAGTCAACAGTTCTAATCTTGCAGATTCTCCTACATGTTTCGAAACTACCGTTTCATCGTCTGGGATGATCCAAAAATTGTCATGACAATAAATTCTTGACACTTAAATAATTTAAAAATTTAAAAAACATTTATAAATTCACATACACATAAAAACACTTAATAAAAAACTTAATAAAAAACCAACATTGAGTACTTGTGCTGGCCAGCAATAGACACCGACTGAGGAAACAGTCTACCCCACCCCAACTTGACCTTGAACCATCAGCTGATTTGTTGTTTTATCCTGAAAGTAAGAAATGCGGTCAAATAATCTGTTTGAATTGTATTTTAGTTTTTCGTTCAAAATATTGTTGGGATCATTTTTGAAGGCGTTATATATATGAAGTTCTGCAAGTGTTGACATGAGGGGTGATTTTTTACATTTATTTAACACCTGCAAATTTGTCTCAAAATTGATAACACTGTGGTTTTTCTCAGCCAGATGTTCGGCAAACATAGATTTTTGTGTCAGCAATTTTGGTTTTGGCATGTGTTCTGAAAATCTTTTCTTGAACGATCTGCCTGTCTGTCCGATGTAAAATTTTGTACAATCAGAACAATTTAATTTATACACTCCAGTTTAGTCTGCTTTATTTATTTTTGGCTTGTATGTGTGGGTGTTCAGCTGTTTTTCTAATTTGTTGGATGTTTTGCAAGACATTTTAATATCATGTTTTTTCAGTTCTTTATTTAAAGTGTGACAAAGTGACTGGCCAAATTCGACTGAAATAAAACTTTGGGCTGTTTCTTGATTTGGTTTCTGTATGTTAGTTGAACTATTAATTTTCATTCTCTGTTTATTAATTAATTTATCTATTAATCACTCCTATAGCCATTGGCCACAGCGATGTACTTTATTATTGATATTTCGTTGTCGTAATCTACCTTCTCCATAGGTATCGCTAAAAGGCGATGGACAAAACTGTTGTACGCTGCCATTTTATGGGCCATTGGGTGGTAAGATGAGGCATGTATTGTGTGGTCTGTTGCAGTGGGTTTACGATATATAGAAAACTTAATGTTACCATCTGCTCCTTTTCTTAAAGATAAATCCAAAAAATTTATGCTATTGTTGTTTTCTAATTCTAGAGTGAATTTCAAGTTGTTCGAAATACTGTTCAATTTAAAAAAAAAAAAAACTCCGACAACTCCAGCTTTTAAACAAAAAATTGAACAGTATTTCGAACAACTTGAAATTCACTCTAGAATTAGAAAACAACAATAGCATAAATTTTTTGGATTTATCTTTAAGAAAAGGAGCAGATGGTAACATTAAGTTTTCTATATATCGTAAACCCACTGCAACAGACCACACAATACATGCCTCATCTTACCACCCAATGGCCCATAAAATGGCAGCGTACAACAGTTTTGTCCATCGCCTTTTAGCGATACCTATGGAGAAGGTAGATTACGACAACGAAATATCAATAATAAAGTACATCGCTGTGGCCAATGGCTATAGGAGTGATTTAATAGATAAATTAATTAATAAACAGAGAATGAAAATTAATAGTTCAACTAACATACAGAAACCAAATCAAGAAACAGCCCAAAGTTTTATCTCAGTCGAATTTGGCCAGTCACTTTGTCACACTTTAAGTAAAGAACTGAAAAAACATGATATTAAAATGTCTTGCAAAACATCCAACAAATTAGAAAAACAGCTGAACACCCACACGTACAAGCCAAAAATAAACAAAGCAGACCAAACTGGAGTGTATAAATTAAATTGTTCTGATTGTACAAAATTTTACATCGGACAGACAGGCAGATCGTTCAAGAAAAGATTTTCAGAACACATGCCAAAACCAAAATTGCTGACACAAAAATCTATGTTTGCCGAACATCTGGCTGAGAAAAACCACAGTGTTATCAATTTTGAGACAAATTTGCAGGTGTTAAATAAATGTAAAAAATCACCCCTCATGTCAACACTTGCAGAACTTCATATATATAACGCCTTCAAAAATGATCCCAACAATATTTTGAACGAAAAACTAAAATACAATTCAAACAGATTATTTGACCGCATTTCTTACTTTCAGGATAAAACAACAAATCAGCTGATGGTTCAAGGTCAAGTTGGGGTGGGGTAAACTGTTTCCTCAGTCGGTGTCTATTGCTGGCCAGCACAAGTACTCAATGTTGGTTTTTTATTAAGTGTTTTTATGTGTATGTGAATTTATAAATGTTTTTTAAATTTTTAAATTATTTAAGTGTCAAGAATTTATTGTCATGACAATTTTTGGATCATCCCAGACGATGAAACGGTAGTTTCGAAACATGTAGGAGAATCTACAAGATTAGAACTGTTGACTGGAGGTATTTAAACCATAATTTAATAAAAATAATACCACTACACAAACTCTAAGACGACAAATGGGAAGAAAAACCCTTGACCAACTGAAAGCCCTGCTTTCTATAAAAAAACTGGGATACTGTCCACAATGCTGAAGATGCAGAATCAGCCTTTAATATATTTGAAGGAGCACTGCAAACTGCCTTAGATATAACTTGCCCACTAAGAAAGAACAAAAATAAAATAAAGGGTAAACCTATTAACTATTATGACCAAGAATCAGCTGAGCTAAAGCTGCCTACTTACGGGCCCTGAAAACCTATGAATTGAGTGGAAGGCCAGAGGACAAAGCAACAATGATAAACACAAAAAGAAATATAACAACAAACTAAGGACACTGCAACAAAATGCCAATGCACAGAAAATTATTACATCCAACAATAAATCAAAAGCTAATAAACACAGAAAGACAAGCCAAACAACCTAGCCAAAACTGCCATAAGCTCAACATCAACAAAACAATTATTGATGATCCTCCTCAGGTAGCTGACCAATTCAACACCTATTTTACTCAGATAGCAGAAGAAATGGTGCAACAAAACAATAAACAATTGGAAGGCTACGGGCTGGAAGAGGAACAACGCCCTTTAAACATACCCTTAACTCAATCATTTCATCTGACTCCCACATCATCGAAAGAAGTAAATCAAATAATACATAGCCTAAAGAACAAATCCTCCAGTGGCATAGATGAATTCTCATCAAAAACCGTAAAGTTTTGTGCAGAAGAACTATCTAACCCTCTAGCATCCATCATAAATATATCTTTCTCTTTAGGGCAGTTACCAACCAAGCTGAAGGTCTCCAAGGTATATTCCAAACACAAAAAAGTGCCAAAAACTGATCTAAAAAATTACATACCCATATCACTGATCTCAACATTTTCTAAAATTATAGAAAAAATGGTGCTAAAAAGGTTAATGACCCACCTCAAACAACAAGCTTTAATTACTAACTGTCAACACGTATTCCAAAAGGGAAAATCAACTACTTCTGCAATCATAAGCCTTGTTGAGTCTATCATTGACAGCATTGACAGCATTCCTTATCTGTCTCTTGACCGGTGCGGATGTTCCGATAACGCTGGGCTCGCTCCGCTACTCGACCCGTCCCTGCCTGTACCGTGCACTGCAAACTAATTAATTTAAACTTTTTACCGCCATATTAACTGGTTCAGTGGTTATTCAGTGCCATTTTTTTGTGCGAACAATTACAACAGTAGTTATTCGGTTAAAAACGTTTTTTGTCTGTGTGCATAACCAGAAACTGTTAATAATGTCCGACTCTTGTAGCAAATGTAATGTCACAATCGAGGATAAAAAAGTGAGTGTGAAGTGCGTCGAATGTAGCCTAGTGTTTCATTTAGCTTGCTGTTCAATTAAAACTGCCGAAGCTGCGCGAAAACGCGGAGGTAAAACCTCGTGGCGTTGTGACTCTTGTGCAGTCGAAACTGCATCGTCAGTGAGCAAATCAGACAACGAGGGTTTAGACAACGTCGTAGAGGTCGTAGAGGTGTTGCGAGAGGATATATCAATCAATCAATCAATCAAATATCTTTATTCACAAAATGTACATTGTACAAGAATAGTGTCAGAGGATTAACTAAATCTAAATTAACAAAATTCCAAATTACATCTGTTTCCTTTCTTAAGTAAAAAAAAATCAATATACATTAAAATAAAATTTACATAAATATACATCAAAATAAAATATAGGTACAATTCTTTTAAAATGGTGAATCAGCTGTGCTTGATTTCAAAAAACTCTTCAAAGGAGTAGAGAGGAATTCTTAACAAGTAGTCTCTTAGCTGCTTTTTAAAATTTATTTCATCGACCGCATCGATGAACTTCCGAGGGAGGAGATGAAGAAATTTAGATCCCATATAAACAGTTTTCTTTTTGAAAAACTCTAAATTGTGCTTTTCTACTTTACGATTTAGACGAATATTATAAGAATGAGTGTTATTTTGTAGCCGGGGATTAAAAAAATGTTTAACGTAACTAACTGTTTCAAGTATGATTAATCCGTAAACTGTTAAAATGCCTAGCTCTGCAAACAATTTTTTTACAGAAACTGTAGTTTTTAATTTAAGCATGGTTCTGATTGCTCTTTTTTGCTGAATAAGTAATTGATCTAAATTCTTTTTTGATGTTGAACCATAAATGCTGATCCCGTAAGATAAATGAGAATGAATCATAGAAAAATATATAGTTTTTAAAGTCTCCAAACCGCAAAATCTTGACATTTGTTTGAGAGCAAAGATGCCAGAGGAAAGTCTACCAACAACATGAGTGACATGATTATCCCAACTTAAATTTTCATCAACTATTAGACCTAAAAATTTGGTGTTTTGAACTTGACCGAGAGAATCTTCATCCATGAAAATGTTAGGTGAAAGCTGATTTGTTGATTTTCTAGCAGAGAAAGAGATAAATTTAGACTTTTCAGAATTTAGAAGAAGATTTTTACTATTGAAAAAGTCCTTAACCACAGTCAAACCCTCAAAAGCTGACACTTCAACTTTTTCAATTGACTGCCCTGAAAAAAGAATATTAGAGTCATCAGCATATAAACATACACTGCTGCTTCCCTCTTCCAAGGAAGGAAGAATCATTGGAAGACCCTTTATATAACACAGAAAAAGTAAGGGGCCCAAAATAGATCCTTGTGGGACACCATGTTTTATTATTTGTAAGTTTGAACAAATTTTATTTATATATTTATTATTAGATTTGGAAGTAAAATTATCTGAGATGTGCTCTAATTCAACATATTGCTGCCTATTTGTCAAGTACGATTTAAACCATGCAAGTTCTTTACTTCTCACCCCAAGCTTATTCAAAGTTGTTGTTAATTTACTGTGGGATACACTGTCGAAAGCCCGAGACAGGTCAAGGAACACACCAATAACTTTTTCTTTTTTGTCTATGGCATCAATAATTGATTGAATAAAATCTACCCCAGCTGTCACTGTAGACCTTCCTCCCCTAAAACCATGTTGCTGTTTTTCCAATAAGTTATTTGATTCCAAATAATTAGAAAATTGGTTATAGACTACTCTCTCAAATATTTTAGAAAAGGCAGGAAGCAAAGAAATTGGCCGGTAGCATGATGGATCGGTACGGTCTCCTTTTTTGAATAACGGAATTACTTTTGCAATTTTTAATTTGTTTGGAAAAATCCCGGAAATGAGAGAGGAGTTGATTAAATGAGTAATGGGTTCTAAAATAAATGGAATTGATTTCTTAATTACAATCATTGGAATTTCATCACAGCCAAAAGAAAACTTGTTATTCATTGAAAGAATTACCTCCTTCATTTCAAGTTGAGAAATTTGTTCAAATCGGAAAACCAAACTATTCAAAGGAACTTGATCATCAAATGAATTACTACTATTTAAAATATTTGGCAAAATCAACTGATCCACCGCTGTTACAAAAAAATCATTTAATATGTTACTTACATCTTTAGGATTACTAATAATATTACCACTCTTTTTTACAGTAATGTTACCTTTTACACGTGATTGGTCATTAATTTCAGATCTAATTACATCCCAAGTTGTTTTAGTTTTATTTGCAGAAGACTGGATTTTTTTATCAAAAAATGATCTTTTATTATTATAAATAACTTTTTTTAATTCTTTCTTCTTATCTTTTATTTTCAACCTTATTTTATTATCTTTTGATTCCCTACAATATTTCTCAAGGAAAACTATTTCTCTCTTAATTGAATGAATATTTTCTGCCCAGCCATTGTTGAATCCACTATTGCAAGAAACATACGTTTTAGGAAAAGTCGAATTAAAATAGTACAAAAAAGTTGTAATAAAAACGTCATACTTAAGCTCAACAGAAGTGTTAAATAGTTCAGTCCAAGACTCATTTGCTAAATCCCTTAAAAACAAATTAATATTTTCATCATTGAACTTTCTACTGTATTTTCTAAAATTTACTTTAGAGTGGTCCACAACATTTGGGATTTCTAAAATTTGGCCATCATGATCAGAGACCATTGTTATTAGACCTGTAACTGTTAATTTCTTTTTTGTAATATTTGTTACAAAGTTATCTATGGCTGATTCTGTTGTGTCAGTGACCCTTGTGGGAAAATTTACTAAATATTTCAAATTGAACAATTTTAGAATACTTGTAAACTTAAAGAAACTGGAATCTTTATCAAGCACATTAATATTAAAATCACCAGTAATGATTACATTTTCATACTTTTTTGTTAAAATGCTACACAAAATTTCAAATTTATTGAAAAATGAATTCAATAAACTAGTTTTTGGAGATCTGTACAGGCAAACTAATATGAATGAAAATTTCTTCACAGTAATAAGAGAGGCACAACACTCAAATTCTTTTTCAGTTAGAAGATTGTCAATGGCTGGAATAGAAATTTTTTTACTGCTGATATTATTTCGAACCATAATTAATACTCCTCCACCAATATGTTTCGAACGAGTAAAATAAGAACATTTTTTGAAATTTGGTATATGAACAAAATCTATATCGCGCTCTCTTAACTTGTGTTCAGAAATTGCTAAAATATCCGGATTAATGTCATCTAAATGTATTTTTAGATGACATGTATTTTTAGATGATGTATTTTTATATCCAAGAACATGGACGAAACTAGGGGGAGGTTTGATGACATAGACAGTAAGATAGAAAATCTACGTTCTACTATTGAAGAGTCAAAGGTGAGAATAGCTAAGTTGGAGCTGGAAAACCAGAATCTAAAAGAACAATGTAGTGAGATTAAACTTGAAGCAAACAATAGGAAACAAGAAGCAGCAGAACTTCGATCAGAGCTCCGAGAGCTCCAGCAGTACTCCCGTCGAAATAATTTCCCTCCCTGTTACGCATGGCGAGGACATATACAGTATCCTGGAACATATTGCCACGGGTCTGGGTGTCACATGGAACCGTGCAGATATCTCCGTAGCCCATCGCCTCCAACGTCCGAGGAACGGCGGTATACCCTCCATCATCGCGGCCTTCGTTTCACAATCGGTCAAGGAGGCCTGGCTCATCGCGGCTCGCCAGAAGCAGCTCAATACCACAGACGTCAACCCTAGACTTCCATCTGGACGGATATTTGTCTTCGCCCACCTGACTGCTTACAATAAGCAGTTGCTGTACCAGGCTCGGCGACTCGTCGCGGAGAGGAAGCTGGCTAACGTGTGGACCGCGGATGGCAAGGTGCTTGTCCGGAAGATGGAGGGAGGCCATGGCATAAGAGTGTGTGAATTGGAAGATCTGGACAAACTATCAGACTAAATAATTTTACAGGTATTGAAATTAAGTCAGTAGCATGCTCATTTATGCTTAACATCAACAACCTGTCTAAATAAATAGTTGTTTTTACATTTATATTAATTTTCAATACAATTTAAATTGCATTTGCTTTAAAAAGTATAATATTCCGGTTATTCACAAACAGTAGGCTATATTTTTATTTTGGAATGCGGTGGAATTTCTTTGCTAATATTAATTCCTTTTGAAACTCACGTTGTATTTTTGATAAGTTGTATTTTTGATAAATTGCATATTTTACATATTAGATTCTTCTAATAGGCTTATAGAATTTTGCATTGTTCAAGGTTTTAATTTCAATTAGTACAGTTATAATTGTGTTAAATTTCAAGTAAAAACATTTAGCTAATTTATTTTTTGCTAGGGTACTTTAATATATAGGTACTGTAAATCTTTACAACTTTGCATTATTGAAGGTTTTGTTTTCAATTAGTACTGTTATAATTGTGTTAAATGTCAAGTAAAAGCATTCTGCTAATTTATTTTTTGCTAGGGTGCATTAATACTTAGGTAGGCCTACTGTAAATCTTTACAATTTTGCTCTAAAAGGTTCCACTGATTCTTACAATCAATATATATATATACATATATTCATTCGCTATAAACATTCTGATATTGTGCTGGATTACTGGGGAACTCACGTTGGACGTTTAATAAACTATATATTTCTCCTATTAATTTAAGTTTTACTTTCAATCAGTGCAGTTATAACTGTTATATTTCATGAAAAAGAATTTTGTTAATTATAATTTTTGATTGGCTACGTTAAATAGAGGTACTGTTAATTTTGTGTTTGAGCTGAATTAAGTTTTAGAACAGTAAAATAAAATTAGTTATCTTTATAATACTCTGATAACTAATTTTTACTGACAAAAATTAATTGTGTTCTTACAACGAAATGATTTTATTCTGGGTAAGCTTCGAATAAGGGTTAGTCTTTAACTAATTAATAAACAAGTCTGCCACAGCTTCTATTATTTTCAAACAATAAGTATGTTTTTAGTTTGAATCGCGTATAAATGCGAAACAACTTGACACATTAAAATCTTTAAAAGGAATACTAACCTAATATTCTACTGATATTTTTACATCAATTATCTTATTCATGGTTTTCACAATGTTTATTTATAGTACTCTAAGAATAAATAATTTTAAAAAATTATTTTTTGGACATAAGTTATTTTTATTTTATTTTATTCAGCTTTGGTTGTAAAGTTATGTGGAAGAAGTTTTGATAATATTTCCTTTTTAGTATTATTTGGTTTCAATTCATACAGGCATTATTCTGGAATGGCACATTTAGAATCCTGTGCGCTTGTGGTTGTGAATGACAGCTGATGGTTGCGTTCGTGTGCGTGAGTTAGTGTGTTGTGTGTGAAAGAATGTGCAAATGAGAGCACGAGAGAATGTATGTGTGTTGAATTATGGGTTTTTACAATTGTAATTTTACACAAAATAGATTATTATTATTATTACTTTTCTCACTTTGTTAATTCTGCTCGTAATGGGTCACATGAAATGGGTGTGGGGGGGGGGGGAGCTGGGGTGTAGGCCTGTGTGAGGCGGTTATTTTCCCAACTAATGAATGTTATAATAATCAATAATATTGATCATTTCAGAAATGTTAACTGTAAGGAAGTAGAGACTTTGAGTGGGGTTTGTTATAGCAATAAGAATATAAATATAGTACTTCTTAATATTCAAAGTTATAAATGATGAATTTATTGTGTATTTAAATTATAGTAATATAAAATGGGATATAATTATTTTAACAGAGACATGGTTTGAGGAAGGGGATGGAAATTTAACCGATATTGAGGGATATGATGTGTATTGTAATAAGCGGAAAAGAAATCAGAATGATGGAGTAATATGCTATATTAATAATAAAATTAATGTTGAATGTTGTGAAGTTAATTTGTTTGGTGCGACTTCTCTGAAATTAGACCTAGCGTTGAACGGTGAGCGTTTCACGGTCCTGGCCGTGTACCGGAGCCCCTCCGATGACAGGACCTTTGAGATGTTTATCAGTGATTTAGAGCGCTATTGTGATAACAGACCAAGGGACCGCGTACATTGGATTTTAGGAGATATCAATTGTTGCATTCTTGAGGATAACAGATCCTTGCTAGCAGAGCGTTATTTAGATGTTCTATACGCGGCGGGTTTCGTCGCTTGCGTAAACAAACCAACGCGTGTCACCATCAATTCCGTAAGCTGTATTGATCATTGTTTTGTTGATTCTAAATGCACGGATGCTGTTTATTCTGCTGTTGTTAAGTCTGCAATTACAGATCATTTTATTTTAACATCCATGTGGTCAGTAAATAAGAATTATGATAGGGTTGTAAACTCAGTTAAAACTAAATTGGACCTCAGTCGTGTTAGCGAGCTTTTGAACATTGTAGACTGGCGCAGGGTTACGGATTGCTCTGATGTAAACGATTCAGCTGGATTTCTTGTTGATTCTATTAAAAATGCGCTGAAAATGTCATCCAAGCAGTTTAAAGTTTCGCACAAAATGTCAAAATTAAAACCATGGATTACTAGGGGACTTTTGACTTCCATTAGACGCAGGGACAGGATTAGTCAACGAGTGAGAGCTCAACCATTTAACACAACTTCTTCAAAACGTACCGGAATACTTTAACAACTTTAATTAGAGAAGCAAAATGTAATTACTATAAACAAGCTATTAATGAAGCCTCAGGGAACCCAAAATTATTATGGCGTCACATCGGTGACATATCTGGCCAAATGAAATCAAACACGTCTTTTCCTGTTCAACATTTTAAAGTTGACAATACTGTTGATAGCCAGTGTTTAGAAGTTCAAATTGCGAATAAACTAAATAAATATTTTGTCAATATTGGTGCGGAACTAGCACGCAATATCCCTGTGGCTACAGACGACCCCGTCGTGGATGATGATCAATACGGTGTTTCGACACAATTCAGATTAGAGCCTGTCACGGAGGAGCAGCTTCTTGGGTGCGTGCGTGAGCTGAGGGGAGGGTCGGCGCCGGGGGTGGATGGCATATCAGCCGATATAATAAAAAATAATTTTGGTATACTAAAACTTCCCTTGCTTCACATTATTAACAAAAGTTTACAACAAGGTATATTTCCGGATATTTTCAAAACAGCGAAAGTAATTCCAATTTATAAAGGTGGAACAAAAGGAGCCGATTGTAATTATCGTCCAATCTCTTTACTCAGTGTTTTATCTAAGATTTTAGAGAAGTGTGTAGCTAAAAATCTTTCAGATTATTTATTTAGAAATAAGCTCATAATTGAAAATCAATATGGTTTTAGGAAAGATCTTACCTTCGAAGACGCTCTGTTCAACTTAACCAATAAAATGCATCATTTGATTGCAAAAAACAAACGTATTTTGCTTATTTTTATAGATCTTGTTTTGATTCTTTAGATAGAAATATACTTTTGAAAAAGTTATCATGCCTTGGAGTTAAGGGTATTGAATTAAAGTGGTTCAAAAGTTATCTTACTAATAGACAGCAACTAGTTTCAATAAATTCTCATGTAAGTTTCACTCAGGACATTGACTATGGGATAATTCAGGGAAGTACACTTGGCCCTTTGTTATTCCTTATCTATATCAATAATCTGGGTAAAATTAAATTAGAAAATGGGGAAATGTATTTATATGCCGATGATACCGCCCTCCTCTTTGACGGCGCCACCTGGGACGAGGTGTACGGCCATGCGGGGCGGGGACTGCTCACTGTGAAGCGTTGGTTTGATCGGAACAGTCTTACCGTAAATGTATCCAAGACCAAGTACACGGCGGTCTCCCTTAGAGCTTCTGTGGACCCGACTGACAAAAATCTAACTTTGCATTCATGTAGCAGACAGGATATGTGCAGTTGTGAACCTCTTGAACGTGTTGCTAAATATAAATATTTAGGTATTCTTTTCGATAACAGAATGACCTGGGCTGCTTACTCTCATTATCTCAATAATAAATTAAGGAAATGTGTTTATATGTTTTCGATATTAGCTGATGTTCTTGAGGAATTCCAAATAAAAACCGTCTATTACGCCTATGTCCAGTCGATTATTCAATACGGGATTCTTGTGTGGGCAGGAGCCTATAACTATGTAATCAATCCTTTAGAGATAACTCAAAAACTTATAATTAAATCGGCACTGAAAAAGCCTCGAAGATTTCCTAGCGACACTTTATTTGATTATTTTAAGGCACTTGATGTAAGGCAATTGTTTATAAAATCATTGCTTCTTTTCAGTTTTAAAAGGAAAAATGCATTTTTAGGAAAAATTTCTCATTCATATTCAACTTGACTACGAACAAATTTTGGTATACAAGCCCCAAAAATTGAAAAGTCCATTAACTATACAGGTTGTCTTTATCTCGCCCACAATGTCCATCTAAATTTACCTATTGAATTAAGGAACATTGGTCCCTGTAACATTACAGTTTATAAGAAGAAAATAACTAATTGGCTGACACAGATAGGGAGGGAGGCTGCCATGAACTTGGTCACTTCAGCGTATGTTGAATGATTTGTAATTTATTTATTTTTCTTAAAATTTTCAGATCTTACATGTCCTATTCTATTATAGATTATTAATTGTTTAACACTACGCTGAAGTTTTGTAACATTTTTCTCCATACCTTCAGACGTTATAATCTGTATGTGAATGTATGTGAGTACAGTATGTATGATTGTAGTTTGCTTTGGTATGTTAAAGAAAGTGCTTGAGGAATTGGTTAGTGTGCAAGTGTTAGCATTTGGTTATATTTTGATGAATGTAAAAGTCTGGATGGGCATGTGAGTCATTGTGTGTGAGTTGATAAGTGATGGTATATGTGATAGTGTGTGCGTGTGTGAGCTTGCTTGTGGTATGGGTTAAATGCATGTGTGAGTGATTGTATGTGAACGTATGAGCATGTGGGTTTGGTAGGACTGTGTGACAGTGCATGGATATGATTGAAGCATGAATGGATGTGCATATGTGATCATTTTGATGGAATGGATGTGGAGATAAGCGAATGATTGTGTCATGCTTCAAATTGAAAATATAGATTTACACGTAAGTTAAGTTCATCCCTTTTTCCATATAACTAATGTTACTTGAATGTAAAGAAAAAGCTTTTTTTGTAATTTACATTTAATTTTATTGAGTTTTGTGCTAAGTGTAAACTTCACCAAGAGTGCTCTACACTAATCGATCTAGTTTTGGAGACATTTAAGGTTTCGGCCCCCACGCACAGGCATCGCCTATGTGGGGACCTTCTCAAGTTGAATATTTATGTAAAACTGTATCACTTTTATGAGAATAAACTTATTATTATTATTATTATTATTATTGATAAAGGACAATTTGTGACAGCCTTATTCTTAGACAAGGCTTTTGATGGTTTAGGACATGACCTGATCTCTAGAAAACTTACGACCTTGGGAGTAAGAGGCTTAGAAAAATGGTTTGTCAGCTACTTAAAAGGGAGATCCCAAGTTTTAGATATCCAACATACTACATTAGGCTCACTACCACGTTCAGATCAGATCCTAAACCAATCACAAGGGGAGTCCCTCAGGGATCCGTGCTGGGACCTGTTCTGTTCATTTTGTTTACTAACGACTCCCCAGCCCTAATTCAAAATTAATATACCAGCTGCATAATGTATGCAGACAATACAACTCTCCTTTTAACAAATGACTCAACTAAAGAATTGTATGACAGTTCTGCTGCATCTCTACAAAAAGCCATAGACTACGGTAAACAAAATGACTTGGCCATAAACCCTGACAAGACAACACAAGTACATTTTAGCAGGAAAAGAGATCTGCCCACTAGTATCCCCAACATAACAGTAACCAACCAGATTAAATTTCTAGGATTAACTCTAGACAAAGGTCTTACATGGGCAGATCATGTAAATAACATCTGCTGTAAAATTAGCACTCGTGTCTATGTTGTTAGACGCATCAAATGGGTTGGCACGCTGGAAGCAGCAAAAATGGCCTACTATGCGCTAATAGAATCTCATATTAGATACGGCCTTACAATCTGGGGAAGTTCCGCGGGAAATCTCAAGGCAATTCTCAAGGAAAGGCTATCGGAAGCAAAAGAAGGCTTGTCGACAAGCCTATCGGACCTTGGGACAGTACCTGCACTGTATATCTAAGAAGCAATTTTATATGCTGACAAACTAAACCTGCAAACTCACATGGACCTTCATAACTACCCCACACGCCATGCCTCCAGATTCATCCTACCTCAACATAGAACAGCCCTCTATGAGAAAAAACCATCATACATAGGCCAAATATTTAATATATCATACATAGGCAATATTTAATATATCCATAGTAATATAAGAATAATTTCCCATACGGTTCAATGTTATAATTTTGTAAAATGTTATATTTTGTTACTAAATTAGCAAATTTTAACAAACCACATTATTTACTTTTTACAAATTGAATTCCTTGTAAATATGTAGTAAATCCTATTTCAATAGCCCCCAATGATTGAATAACATAATAATCTATACCTATAAAAGGCAAAGTCCCACTCACTCACTCACTCACTCATTCATCACTAATTCTCCTATTACACCTAGAAAGCTGAAATTTTGTACACTCATTCTTTAGGCCATAAATAGGACAACTAAATGGTTTTCATCTGATCTGACCCTCGGACTCCGCCACGGACCCTCTCAATGATCCCATATTATCCTTATGGCAGAATATAAATTGATGAAATGTTTTTATTTAAACAGATGTAAAAAGCAAGATATATAGTAGAATGTCAAACCAGCTGTCAAGAACAGACATAAAATAAATCACTGACTAGAGATACTTTACCGTCGTTCCTTATAACATCTGTTATTGAAAAAGCTAATGTAAACCATTTATTTTATCTACTGCATTTTCAAATTTGCTGGGATGGCTTTCTCTTTTTTTGTTCAAGATAGACCCTAAAAACCTTAGAATTTGTTTGACATTAAATCAAGGCATGTGCTACATACATATTCTTTCATGAATCAGAAAACTGCTTTAGGATTCGCTAAGTACGCAGGTTCTGCTGCGACGGGGTTTTATATTCCTACCTAAGCACTTTCTCTACTGTACATACAAGCATATTCGACGATATTGGGCATAAGCCTGCTTAGGGCAGTGGCACCTTGGGGATTTGTCAGCGGGGCGTTGAATCTGCTCGCATGTATAGTATTGGGAGGCCAAATAGAAATACCTCCTGCAGGGGGCAGCAATAGAAATAGTCCAGTCGCAGCAGACCTGCGGACTTAGCAGATGCCTAAAAACATATTTCTGGTTCATGAAAGTTTAAATTGTAGTTTCAATTGAAGTATCAAATACCACTGACCTATCATCGCAAAGCCAAAACTACTTGACTTGAACTACTTCAACCTTGAAACTTTGCGTGGACAGGGTGGCCTGCAGGGGAAATTCGAGAAAACCGGGAGTTAGGCAGGAATTTTTCAAACCGTAAAAAAAACCGGGAAATAACTGTAAATCTCGAGCAAAATTCGGGAAAACACGATTTTTTAAAGAACAATAATAAATATAAACAAACCAATATTAAAAGAGTTGACGAAAAATGCAAGATTAATTCGTCATCTTTAAGCTATGCATCTTTCAAATACAACTACTAATGCGCAACTGCTTACGCGTCAGTAAAAAGCGCAAGACAGCAAAGAGTGTCTAGCGCCACCCTCAGTGTAAAAGCCAATCAGTGGTGAAGATTGTTGGTCGACAGGATAGGGTTAATGACGTTGTCTCTGCCAAGTCCACCTGCAGGGGAGCTGACAGCAGTGATGGTACAATAGTGCAGTCTAGGGGAGGGAGGGGTCGACAGATAATGGAACAACAAATTTCTACGCAGAAGGATTGGGGTTTAAATAAATGTCTTTCAGAAAACATATTCTACGAAAATTTATTACGTACACTCAACGTAATCAAGGATAATTTTCATTCGCATAATGTATTTTTCCATAAAAAGACAATTTCATTTGTTTTTATTAGGTATCAATTCTTGGTTAGTTATGCTTTGAATAACCGCAAAATTGGTTGCAAAACTGACGAAGAAAACAATATGCTTTATAATTCATTATTCTGTTTTGCAAGCAAGAAAAACAGCCACTATTTCAACGAGAAGTAGGCCTATATTTATTATGTCCCTATTTAGTTGTGGCAGTTTTCTTGTCAAAAGGAACTTGAGTATAATGTGGTCCAGTAGTTTGATTCTGTAAACTGCGGATCAATTTTACAGGCAAAGATTTCTGTCTTTCTGAAAGGAATGACCGCGAGAACTGACGTACGAAATATACAAGAATTGTATTTTTCAGTTTGTAATTATTGTAACTGCAGCCTATTTCAGGAAATTTGTTTTTTTATGTCGGCCAGATTCGGTTTAGGGAAATTGGAAGGTAAGAAAGCGACAAAAAGTGGTCAGGTGTTCATGCGTATTGGCTAGCGACTCGACGAATGTTGATAAAGCGTTGGTTATACTGAAGAACGTAATTTTTAAGTGATTTATTGATAACGCCGAACAATTATCTTTGTACTGAAGATTTTAAATTGTGTTTGAAATTATTTTGCAGTAGTACCTTACTTTACGTTTTCCTTTCTGTTTTTTTCTCTACATGAATAGTTAATTAAACTTTTACTTGAGGAGTTGGCTTACTACTCGACTCGAAATGAAAACCCACTATTCACTCGCCCCTATAAGAATTATTAAACGTATAATTTAAAGGCGTCCGATTCATAAAATAATTTTTGAACCGGCATAGCATTGGGTAGACTTTGATTGTGATTTTTACCGACATTTTCCATCACTTATTATTAGTAAAAACAGTAATGACAAATGTGCACAAGAATCAAAATTAAAACAAAATCACAATCACCAACAAAGAATTTCAAACAAAAAGTTGGCTAGCCTCTTGATTTTTATCTATATGTGACCTTGTTATCTGCCATGTGTACTTTATGACGACTCACAAAAATGAGAAACTACATTTAGTGAAGTAAAATTAAATGTTTGATAGGCCAGCACATTTTATGTTCAGAATATCAACTTAAAAAATGGTTTAGTTCAACTTTGATTAGAAGAAATAACATTTTTGGGAAATCAGTACAAAATCAGGTGCGAGAGTCAACATCTAATATCAATTTTGTTTTGTTGTCTTTCGGGTTACCGACGTTTTGTCTTATTTCCTTTCATCCTTTCTCCCTTCTTTTCCCTTCCCCCCTCCCCCCACCACACGGGTTGCGCAAAATACAGTGCACATAGCAGGTTGTCATGGAAACCACGTGTTATCATTTCATCGGACCAATTAGCGACTGCCTCTGCTACTGCGTTGTGAAACATGAATTCAGGAGGACAGCAATGTAAAGCAAGACAGGCCGATAGTTTGGTGTGTGCGTACCTTTACTTTGACAAGTTTTCGATCGATATTTATATTTTTGCGTCTTCCTTCACTTATTCAATTTATATGGTTGATAGCTCTACTGCCTTTAAATATCAAATTCGATAAGGAAATAATTTAATAATTATCCGTTAGGTGTAATGCAACGTACAGTACATTACAAAATGCATTTAGATTACATTTTACAATCACAAGTTGGTTTTGAAAAAAAGTTTTGAGGACTATTTTTTCAAGTATTTTTTAACCGTTCTACGGCGGACAGTCTGCCGCGAGAGTAGAGGATCAATGCTGATTTGCCGTCCACCATGCACGTTTTATTGCCTTGTATTTGCGTGTTCTGACTCATTTTTATTTACTTCTTGTTGAATTGTTAAATAAAATGCCTTATTGGTTCCGTGATTGGGTTAACCATGACTCTTCAGCCAGTCACTGAAATTTAAAAATGCAAATTATGAAATGTGGTTTATTTAGTGCATACTCAAGCACATTACCCAGCGTAAACTACGTGATTTCGGTGTGAAATATACGGGAATTACA
The DNA here is from genome assembly GCA_035578135.1 of Flexamia atlantica. NCBI lineage: Eukaryota > Metazoa > Arthropoda > Insecta > Hemiptera > Cicadellidae > Flexamia > Flexamia atlantica. The sequence goes on along the minus strand of JAQJVK010000001.1, from coordinate 46,101,318 downwards.
GTCTGATTTTGTTACGGCTTGATTGTACAAACCGGTGGAAACTCATCTTGCCTCTTGCGTTTAAACCTTTTTTATTGTAGAATTAATACAACTATGAAGCGCAAGAGGGAGGGAAATTTCACTAATCGTTCGCCAGTGCCAGGCATACCCCGCAGAAAACAAACAAAAACCAACGAGTATTATTCGGAAGCTCCCGCTAAGTATATCATTGGCTGGAGCAATTTGTTTTTTTTTGTCAGACGTCGTTTCCTATTGGATGAATCATTTGGTTTGTTGTTGTTTATATCTTGTCCTAAAAGTTTATTGATTGTCCACTAGATAAGTAACTCACACTTTGGATTTTTCGGATATTTCGGAACTCTTCATGTGTTTTCGTCTGCCCTCAAGGGGTTGGCGTGTCGATGTTGAATGTAAAGTATATAAATTTCCCTCCCTCTCGCGCTTCATAGTTGTATTAATTAATTCAAGTATAAATCTGTTATTTATCAGGCTATTCTGATTTTTCCGCATGGTTGATGGATTTTAATGATAATAGACATTGTTTACTCTGTTGTCTCCAATTGGGACGACTATTATGGAGTTAATTTGTCACCGGGAAAACGGCCGAAAATACCCATGAAAACCGGGAATGGAAAAATTCGTTTCGAGTGGCCACCCTGTGTTAGGGCTTAAGCATCAACTATTAGAGCGTTTTTTAGTTAGAAATTTTAAGCGCTTTTTGGTGGGGATGTAAACTTGTGATGGTTCAAGCTTCACATTCGTATACTTCGTTACAGCTGATTTACAATGAATTTGGTTTTTTCATAATGGTTTTATTGTTGTTTTGTTTATTTTTTCTAGGTAATATGTACTACATAAAAGTTAAATTTAGTTTAGTCAGTTAAATCAAAGTCATCATAAGTATTTGTACCTTATTCTGTCCAATCATAAACTCAATATCTTCAAACGCACTATCTTCATTTAGGCAGTTGGAGTTATATTTTTATCGTGAGCAAAGCCACGGGCAACTGCTAGTTAGATATAAATATTGTAAGAAAGTTGCAATCCCTAAGTAAATTTAATATAAGATATAAATTCTAAATGTGACCCGCCAAAGGAAAAGGGACCTTAACTTCCATTTTTTCGAAATTGAGTTATTAGTATATCCTTAATCTACATTAAACACCAAACAAACTGGTGAAAGAATTTTCAAGATATCTTAAAAATGCCTGAGTTATGAATTTTTGAATTTGAAATATTCAAAACAACAATTTTAGAAAATCGAGGTCTAAAGTTTTGCAAATTTTCAACACATCCTTGAAACCTGACGTATTCAAAACTTTGACAAGCTGTCAATTTGTATAGAAACATGTTAGAGACCTCCAGTTTTCACCATTCATTTCCTTTTTGAAAGCTCTTTAAAATAAGGGGTCACTCAAAAGGGGTTTGCGTTTGAAAATTTTGAGTTGCCCCCAAAATCCCCCATTTTTGGGGGACACTCAACATTTTTTGTAACGTCAGAAAATAATTTGGGTTGAGTTAGTATCATTCCCCAAAGGTTAATTGTTTGTCTTACCAACAAAAAAATTAAGAAGGGGGGAACGGACTTTTTTTACACATTGTATAACATGTTTAGTAACTGAACCACTGTTGGCTTAGTAACTTTTTTTAATTTAAATATGTTGCCATAGGAATACCATAATAAAATTTAGCACATGTACTCTAATAAGAAGTACAAATAACATATATTTTTTCACTAAAATAAAAAAAACTTATTTTCGGATTTTTCAAAAAAACTTTTTTGGATTTTTTTGAAAAATTAATTACTAAGCCAATATAGTCAAGTAGCATATCAAATTGAAGCTCTAGAAATTCTTAAGAGAACGGTGAAAATTTGAACTCTCTAGGTTGAATAGTTTTGGAGTTAGAGCTATGTAAAGGTTTCAAAACATGTAAAAAATCTCCCGATTTTCCAATTTTTAAAATTGTATAACTCAGAAACGAAAGGTAAAAAAAATCTAAAACTTTGTATTTTTCATTACTTTGAGGGGTAGAACAATATTACCAAATATTATCCATTTTAAGAACCTTAAGGTCTGAAATTATTTTTTTATTGGTTGATTTGACATGGAATGACCCAGAATTAAGTACTGGCTGAAGAAATTTTGTAAGCTGTTTGGGTAAGAAATATCCAACACTATGCCAAGGACATAATATATATTAAATACAATATGAAGAATTGTGTGGAGTTGTCCGTGCGCCGATCATACAAATTTCAACACTGCTTGTATCCGTCGATGGCGACACTGTCACACTTGAGCGTGGACCTAGGTTTCGGCGGTTTGCCAATAGTAGTGCTGAAGATGGCAAACCGCTGAAACCTAGGTCCACGCTCAAGTGTGACAGTGTCGCCGTCGACGGTTAAAAACAAAGAATCCATCAGCCTATTCCAGTTAAATCAAGACTCTTTCAAAACTTTCTCTATCAAATTTAAATTAAGTTGAAATTTTCATCAATGACAAACAATTCAGCCATTTTATTTATGTGACAGTTAATTGGATCGTTGAACTGAGAAACCAAAATTCAACCCATGGTCATCACTTTATTTAAACAATTAATTTGAAGATTCACAAAATAAGTTAATAGTCAGCACAAACTCTCACCTGAGATAAATATAATGTAAATTTGTGTGAACCCTGAGTAGGCCGAGGACATTCAATTGGACTAAACATATTAATTAGTAGGCCTATCATGTAAAACAACCCCAACCATTGTAACCCCAGCCATTTTTGTTAGCCCCTTTCATTCATACATTTCACTTATCCTATCTGTATTTTAATAATAAATATAACTGGTGCCAATTCTTGGGGCCCACGCCGTCCATAAGGCTAATGTTAATTTTAGCACTGGGCTTATGGACGGCGTGGGCCCCAAGGATTGGCGCCAGGTATACCAGCCTAATTCTATTGTAAAACAGTGTTTTTATTCTCTGAGTTTTAATTAAAGTTAGATTAGTCTGTTTTAGAATAAGAACTTACTGTCAGCCAGAGAGTACCAAGGCCTAAAACTACATCACATTTAAAAACTTCAAAAAAAGTAAACACAGAAATAACCATTTATTTATTAAATACATCAGTCAATAGCTGCAGTGTGACGAGGTAGAGTGTGTATTTACAGAACGAAATGCAATCCTGGGTTGGTCTGTATAAAAAAATGTTTTAAGTGGGTTATAACTAAAAGTAGGTTTAATATTTAATTAATTTTTTGCATGTATAAAAACAAAAACTTTAAAAATACCGTCACTGAAATAGTTGTGTTGAAAACAACTTCTATAAGCAGTGGCGTAACTATGGGGGGGGGGATGAGGGGGATAGAACCCCCCCCCAGAATCCTAATAATTAAAAAAATATTAGTATCACAGCACTCTTACTTGTTTGAATACAAATACTCAAGTTGTATGATGTTAAAAACTATAAGAGGCCTAGAATTAAAATTTGGATAGGAATGAAGCCTCCCCTACCGCGGAGGGGGTGTGGGGTTCGCCCTTGGTTCAGCGAAGAGCGGAGTGACACATTGTTTGCCAAATAAATGTGTCTCCTGTCCGTCCGTCGTCCGACACTGTCGCTATCGATCAGCCTATGCTCTTACTACGGATACGGTACATGATTTTGCTACTCCTTATTAATTTGAAAAGAAAGGATTATTTTAATTTTCATTCAAGAAAATCGTTTATTCTTCTGTTTACATTAATAATAATAATAACGAATAGTAAAATTGTCAGCTCTTTTGTTTTGAATACCTTAGTCGAGTCTTAACGTGGTATCCAGACATAAAACATACACAGTGATAAGAAAAACTGCCAGAGAAATAAATAACAAAAGATTTATAAGAAACATGGAATATGCAAAACTACAATGTTATCGATATTAAAACTGAATTAACTTATTAAGTTAATTAAATTTCTTATTTTTGCCTATTTGTGAAGTGTTACGATTGTAAAAACATACTATTAACCAAGAAAATATTGCAATATGTCCATTTTCAAAATAAGTGGCCATTATTATATAAATTATCAATATTCACAGAATTGAAATACATTTTTAATACAATTCTCAATAACTCCCAAGTTTTTTTTCTAAGTTGATAAGTTTCAGATTCAAAATCCTTGTAGGCAGAGCTTAATTAAATCATAGCTCTAAGGCCATACATTTTTAAGAATTGTAATTTATGATTTATAAACTTTTTTAGTGTTGTACGTAAAAATACGGTTTTTTGGTTGGTTTGGGAAATCCAGCATAACTTCTAGACCATCTTGCTCGGTTCTGCTCAACAACAAAATTCGTCGAGCTACTTAAAAAGTAACCTGACTGTTTATGTTTTCCTTGATAATATTATTTTGTTCGTTTTGTATTTTTTTATTACATTTTAACTATAAATGAAAGTTGTATTTAAGTAAAAAAAAACTCAGATGATTATGGTGGAGATGAGTATGTTTCCTTACAAGGAGACGCCCCTTGGGTACTACCCTTAATAACTACCTTTTTAAGGGTAGTTATTACCTAAATAAATTCTTAAAACTAACAATCCTAATATTATTAAGTAAAATTTTCTTTATCATCCGGTATGGTGTACACTCTATTATCTATTTTATTCTTAACCATCCCCCCAAAGCCAAGTTATAGTTACACCACTGTCTATAAGTTCTGATGACAAACATTTTATCCATAAAAATTTTGGCTTGTGATATTAAGAAAGATTTCCTGTTACCCGAATGTTAATACTGATTCCCCTCAGATTGTGATTCGGTTCATATGATTAATGTGTAGGCAGAAGTGTGGAGTCCAGAGTTCCTAAGTCATCATGCAGGCTGTGATTGCTTCGTCTGCCGTTGTGTGGAATATCAGCGACTGGTGCTGGAAACACTCACTCTCAGAGCGACCTACTGTGCCAACCACGGCCAACATTCACTGGCTATGCAGAGTTTCAAAGGTAACTTTACTGCTGCCTGCAGCAAGGCAGTCCTATGTATGGGGAAAGTCAGGGGTGTCATGACACTCTCATGAAAATGAATTTTGTGGCTTTTATAGTGGTATCAGGGTGCCCACAGACCGGGAATTTCGGGAAAACTGGGAATTATACGGAAACCGGGAATTAGTTTTTATCGGGAAGTATGCGTGAAATGTACGTGAATTTTGTCTACAATATGGGAACTTTGATTTTGACACGAATGTGTAAAGCAATGGAGGAACGATTATTTCGGCGAAGATTTTCGTCTGTCTGAGAGGAATAACCGCGAGAATATTTACATATGGATTATAAAATAATTGTATTTTCAGTTTTTATCAATTCGACCAGGATTTCACGAAATCGTTTTTGCGCTAGACGGCCAGATTCAGCTTGGGACTGATGGAAGATAAAAAATAAGAAAGAAAAAAGTGGTCATTTATGCATGCTTATTATTTGGCTTGCATAACTCGCATCGTTGCCTTGTTTGTTTTCTTTCCTGGTTCCTCCAGACCAATGTCCTGGTTTTTTTAAAGATGAATGTCAATTAAAGTGTGAGACTGGATGGAACTCAGCGAAACTGAAGAACGTAACTATAAATTGATTTATTGATATCACCTAACGATTATTATTGTTTATCATAATATTCTATTTTGAACCGAAGATTTTAAATTGCGTTTGAAATTACTTTAGAGTAATCATATACCGTACCTCACAATTTCCTTACTGTTTGTTTTTGTCTAATGAATAGTTCAACTGTTGAGAGTTTTATTCCCTGACCCTCTTTTATCGTCCTATGTTTTGTATAGGGATAAGAAATTTTGTGCAAGTTTTAAAAGGTATGGTACGAAATTTTGCAGTGGTGTGCGAATAGTGATTTTTTGGTTCAAATCAAATCTAATAGTTTCCGATATTGAATATTTTAATAGTTCTTAAAAGTTAATATTAATATTAATAGTATTTATTAGTTCTAACTATTCCGAATATTGAATATTTTCGAGCGAATATTTATGTTAACGGTTATTCGTTCAAATGAGATCAAATTTTAAATCGCAGCATGTAAGTATAAATACCCTGTCGCAGCAAACCTGCATACTCAGTAAATTACCATGAATTTTTTAGCAACTATTCATTCATTAATATAATGTTATCAAAACAAAAGTGTTATTTCATTGAGTTTTCTTGATTTTATTTACTCTTTTCCTTACCTTCTCCCTCTCCTACCTGTATTCATCTTATTTAATCATTAATAGCATTATAACATGACAAAATAATATGGGTCAAATAAATATCAATTACTAAAGTACACAAAGGTGCAACTAATCAATTGTTAAGAATTTAGAAATTTATCGATTCCCCTTAAGCATAGGTAATATTCATTTGATAAGCATATTAGGCCTATGGTAGCAATTTCAGGATTAGGCTACTAAAAAATTCCTTTTCCATTGCACCCTAAATTTGTTCACTTTTAGGCCTCTGCATCCCTTTTTTCTTTTCCTTTTAATGAATCAATCAATTATTTGATCAGGGACTAGGCTTAAGTGATTATACTTACATCCTAATAAGAATAATAATAATAAGAATTACATATAAACAAAAAGGACTGCAAGAAAATCAGGTCTGTAAACCACTTTAGTTACATGTAAAACTTGGTTCACCAATTGCTTCATATTTGAAGAAAGCCTTACAATTTTATTTGTGCACTAATACCTGAGAACAAAGATTTTGATTTTGATTGATTTTTAAAGTAATACTATAAAATAACAATAAGTCAGATCAGTAAACTTAACCTAAATTTCAAGATAATTTACATTGGCCATTTACTTACACACAAAGTTTATTTGTTTTACATAATAAACAGCAAGCAAACTCATTAATTATTATCATAGGCTTAAGTTGTCAAACCAGCATTGTACTGTTATCTGTCCATTCTAATCACGTATTGAAAATAAACACGCCCCGCCTGATTCGTCAGATTAATATTTCAACAAAATAAAACCTACTTTGATCGTTCAACGTTTCTATTTCTACGTAATTGCTTAATTGAAAAATAAAGAAATCTGGCGATTGAAACAAAGACGCAATAGATGTTCTCAAGTTATTAACAACTAACTATTAAGTTTAAAAGCAGGCAACGATTAGAACGTCAACGACATTTGAAAACGAAGTGAGATAAAAGACAAACAATGAACAGGTCCGCCAACTCTTTGCCAGCCCAAAATTATTGTAAGTTTATTTCATCGTAGGCTAACAAAATTGGAAACGATGGTGATCCCGGATTCCGCTTAAGATATTTACGGCCTGAAATAGTCGTACGAAACACCAACACAACTATTTATGGGGTATTTACGGGATATTTCGTTTTGTCAATTGATGACGACTCGATGACGCTGGACACTGTCAGTCATTGGTGAACTCTTATTGGTCTTGATTTCAATTCTCTCTTTTACCAACTGATGTTTCGTCAGTATCGTATACTGGTCGAGACAGAACTAATAAATGATGGACTATTATTTGTTAAATGATTTAATGATGTGATATGAGAATTTATCTTATGAAAAAATTCGTTGTCACGTCATTGCGCAGTATATTAACCTTCAAGTACTGCACGACTGATCAACATGGCAGAGGGAATTTGATGGTAAAACTGCGATGTCAGAATTATTATACAGCAGCTATTCATCTGTCATCTGTCCACGTGAGGAAGCAACTGTTTCTGATTTGTAGAAAATGGATTCGTAGTTGTTTGCAACTACAAAAACATACTTTTAATATGAAAATGGGTATGTTTTCACCTACTTTTGATTTTATGCCAGTCTTTCAAATATTCAATTCGATCATATCGAATTTCTTTGAAATCTCGAGTTCACGATATTTGATTTGAAAAAGTTCTAAGTTTGAATATTCGCACACCCCTAAAATTTTGTATTCTGTTTTAACAGTATTTTCTTTAGTTATGGTAAATCGAAATATATTATTAAAGTATTCAATCAGTCAGTCAATCAATCAATCAATCAAAATATCTTTATTTCATAAAATGTACATGGTACATGAAATAGTGTCATAATTAGACTTAACCTAATTACAGTTCATTCAGACTTAGATAAACAATAAAATTACACAGATCATAGAGTTAAAAAAGTAAAAAAAAATAAATCAAATTTAGTTCAATATTTTAAAAAAAGGAAATCTGTTAGCATGGAAGAAACCTTAGGCTTTGGAATTATTCAAAACTCCAAACTGTAAAAAGCAAACAATAGAAAATACTGTACCAATGATACCAAGGATACCATATAATTGACATAATCAAAAAAAAATGGTTTAAGTGTCAAATATCTATTGAGGGATTGCATAATTGAAAAATTCTTCAGTTGAATAAAAAGCTGAATCAATTAAAAAACTTTTTAGAGTGTTAAGAAATTTATTTCGATCCTCACTAATTTTATCTCTTGTGGTAGACAGTCAAAGGATTGGTTCCCTATAAAGGAAGTTTTCTTCTTAAAAAATTCCAAATTATATTGTTCCACCAAGCGGTGCGATCTTGTGTTATATGTATGGACAGCATTTCCTAAAGTAATCCTATTATTAAGAAAAGCAAATTTTATAGTTTCATAAATGAATAGGTTGTATGTAGTAAAAAATTTTGAATTCTGAAAAATTTGTTTAACTGAGTCAGTTGGTTTCATATAACACATGATTCTCAGTGCTTTTTTTTGTTGTACCAGGACTTTATCCATATTTGATTTGATTTTGGATCCATATATACCAATACCATAGGCAACATGGGAATTAATCAATGTATAATGGATTGCTTTCAATGTTTCAATTTACACGATGGAGCCATTTTCCGCAAAGCATAAAGGCCACTTGATGTTTTACGGATCAGGAGGTTATATGTTTATCCCATGTTAAATTTGAATCTATATTGAGGCCTAGAAATTTTGTTTCCCCTAAATGGTCCAGTATTTTATTATCAAGGAAGATTGTAGGCTTTAATTTATTTCTTGCCTGTCTTGTTTAAAAATATATAAAATTTGACTTGTCTGAATTTAAAAGAAGATTTTTTCTGTTTAGAAATTCCTTTATTAATGATAAGCCAATATGAGATGATATTTCAATATTTTCTTCAGTATTAGCAGAAATTACCAAATCATAGAGACACACTGCATAGAGACACACTTTATTGTCTCTGCCCCAGACTACTCCAGGTAGACCCTTCAGGTAGCACAGGAAGGGACCTAAAATTGAAGGGGTCCCGCCAGTAACGTTGTAAGCGACATAGAGTAAATTTTTCAGGAAATAGAAAAAACATATATTTGGGAATGTAATGATGTAAACATGTTTTATTTGTTATATATAATTATAATATCATAAAACTAGCCAAACTACAAAGTAATACAATATTATCGCACGTAATAAAAAAGTTATTACAAAAAATGTGATTTTAAAATTGCAATAACGTTGTAAATGACAGTCGTTTGCAACATCGTTGCCAGCTTTGGCACTTGCAACAAGGTTTGCAACATTTCTTTTCGTTTCTTATTTTTATTTAAGTACGGTTACCCAGCATTTCTCCTCTTCTTACGTACATTTCTGGTCCAACTTTCGAACTTAATAGGGCGTTTTTTTTTCTACGGATGGCGAAGAACGGTGCGCGGTGATATTGCCTGTTTTGGCGGTTACAACGTTGCTGCAACTGCGGGACTAAGGTTTTCAACCTGTGGTAGTGCTGCCAACACAAGAGATATCAACGAAAATATACCCTGCACTGATGCAGGATGTCGTTTACAACCTTACTGCATAGAAATCTCAATTTTGATAAAGTTGTCTTTTACAACGTTACTGGCGGGACCCCTTCAATTGATCCCTGGGGAATTCTATATTGAACTGTCAAAAAGCGAGAAGAAAAAGTTGTTATAGGTATTTTTTAATGTTCTATAAAGTGATCTAATTCCATAAATTGTTTTCTTTCAGTCAGATGTGATTCAAACCATGCCAATTCCGTATTTTTTACAGTTAAAATCTTAGTGGCCCACAGCAACATCAGTTAATATCCAACCAAAATAATTAATATGTTTTTTGAATGCAAATAGTAAACTGAAACTAAAACATTGGCAAAAAGTGTCATATTGATTTATTTTTTAATGTTTCAGTGGCTTTTCAAGTTCACGATCACCTAAGCAAGTCTGAAGATATTAAAGTGCAGCAAACGTCTTCTTGGATGTGGAAGCATTATGGTGATACCTTGGCTTCGTGCAACAAACCCCAAGAAGCGCTTGTCGCAAACAAGAAAAGTTTTGATTCTTTGTCCTCTTATAAAAATCATCCTATCCTCTTACAACACATCCTGCACCAAAAATCTTGCCTGCAAAGTTTGACAGCATGGTATAACAAACCGGTCGGTAAGTACATTTTGACTACTTTCTTTTAGCAAAGTTCCCCTACAGAGAAGAAGCCATAACCATTGGTCTCATGGTGAGACCTAAGCCCAAGACCATGGTAATTTTCTGTTTGTGGACCCCCAGGAAAAAACTAAGTAGAACCTCGATAAGCAGACACAAACCTTGATAGTATGTGCCAAGTGCACTTTTCCGCAACATACATCATCAAACATAAACTAAAGGTTCATGTATGTTTATGTATGCATACATATCAAAAATCTGACATTTCATCAGTTAGTTCCTTAGATATTAATAACTGTTAAATACATTTGGGTAAAAATATAAAAAATAAAAATAAATGTGATATGTATACAAATTAAAAAACGATATAGATTTATTTTATAACATCATAAATTTTGAATTTAACAATGATAAATTTTGAATTGGACTGTTAATACAGTAGAGCGCCGATTATCCAAACTAATTGGGGACAAGGGGTGTTCGGCTAACTGAATATTTGGATAATCGAACATGAAAAGACAACATTTTAAAATTATATATGTAACATAATTCTTAGTAGTAAAAAGGATAAAAAATAATCAAACAAAAATTATTCACGTAATTTTATTATGAAATCTATCAGAATACATTGATATCCCGGCGCAACGGGAGTTTCGGTTGGCGCGCAAATTTGAATTGCTTGAGAATAATGTTCAAAACATGAATTATTACGCCGTTCGGCTAACCGACGGTTCGGATGACCGACGTTCGGATAATCAGCGCTCTACTGTATTAATTACCAGGCTGTTTATTTTATTTATAAATAAAATTGCGTTCATTTGATTTGGATCCAGGAGTTAAATACATTTCATGGAAAAAATTACCCATAACTAAGCATTGTTTAGCCATGGCGGATTTCTCTCGGCGATTATGCACCATGTGGGATAAATGTTCTTTTATTCAAGTTCTTGTTTCTTTTTGTTTACCCAACATACTTCACACTTGTTCACAATCTTCACACTTTATTTCATATTTGCCATACTTAGATTCTTCTTCTAATTATTACCCTTTGGACTTCCAAGAATATTTTTCATTTAGTTACATACCTTAAATTTTCATTAACGATTTCTTGATTTTCTTCAAGTGCAGTTAGAAATCAACAACTCTTTTTATATGTATTTTCTCTCAGATGTTCTAACTTAGGTCTCTTTCTTTTATCTTTTAGCGAATTTCGTTATAGGGAAGAAGCTGTTACCGTAGTACTCATGGTAAGACCTAAGCCCGAGACCATGATAACTTTTCGTTTTGGGGCCCCCAGAAGCAAAAAACATTATTCGTTCATTTTCATATATATATTAGCGAATTTCCCCTATAGGGGAAGAAGCTGTTACCGTCGTACTCATGGTAAGACCTAAGCCCGAGACCATGATAACTTTTCATTTTGGGGCCCCCAGGAGCAAAAAACACCATTCATTAATTTTCATACACACACACACTTAACATAATATCTATTATTTTTATTAACATTTTTCAATTGAAACGAAGGATCCTTTCTTTTTTATCATTTTTTATTAGACAACTAGTTTTGACAAATTACATCATTTTCAATTCTAAAATGTAAATATTTATAAAATTGCTTTTATATCAAATCAATAAATGATCATATGTGTTATCTAAAAATAGTTTGAAATACAATCATTTGGAGTTTAAGTTTTCATTTCATGTCTTTTTTAATATAGCATTTTCTTTTGATATGTGCGTTGAATTCAGTAGTTTTTTAGGATCTTTCTTGTTATTAATGTATATCCAAAAATCTTCTTTTAAACATAAACTTTTAAACACTCAGATGTAAAAATAGCTTACAAGACGAAAAATAATTCATTTAAGTTGATTAGAAAAAAATTATTCAAATCAAATATAGACAAGAACACTAATAGTCCAGGCAATGAATGTTCAAAAAAAGGTATAGAGGGAATTGCATGGATCACAATTTTTGACTTTGTAACTTTGTTTGGACTAGTTAGGAGTAAAACATCAAAAGTCCCCGCCCTTAGCCCTTGAGCCGGCTGGGCTGGAAGGGCCTAAAGGTACAATTTTTTGGTTTTTCCTAAATATCTTGAAAACTATCAACTTTCAGTAATCCCTATTAAATTTGAAAATTGAAGAAAATTAAATTTCCTGTAAGAAAAATGTATAATATGTCTACTTTGGTCCAACCATTTACAAGGTAAGCACTAATTTTATTAATATTTTCTTTAAATATCCCTTCCATAAGGAATACATGTAAATTTGTGGGTAACTTAGATGCCCAATTGGGCAACGCTTTTTCACCTAAAAGGAAAATGAACAGCATTCAGGAAATATTGACAAATTTTCCAGTAATTTGACACCTCAATCATAATAATTGGTCTAAAAATAAAGCGTTGGCGAGCTCACGAAAAGCGTTATTTTTCAAGGAATTATTACAATTTGTTATAATTCCTTGAAAAATAACATATTTTGTGAGCTCGCCAACGCCTTAATTTTAGACCAATTTTTATGATTGAGGTGTCAAATTACTGGAAAATTTGTCAATATTTTCTGAATGCTGTTCATTTTCCTTTAGGTGACAAAACAGCTGCCCAATTGGGCATCTATGTTACCCACAAATTTACATGTATTTCTTATGGAAGGGATATTTTTTTAAATATTAACAAAATTAGTGCTTACCTTGTAAACGGTTGGACCAAAGTAGACATATTCTATATTTTTCTTACAGGAAATTTAATTTTCTTTAATTTTCAAATTTAATAGGGAATACTAAAAGTTGATAGTTTTCAAGATATTTAGTAAAAACAAAAAAATTGTACCTTTAGGGGCCCTTTCAGCCCAGCTGGCTCATGGGCTAAGGGCGGGGACTTTTGATATGTTTTACTCCTAACTAGTCCAAACAAAGATACAAAGTCAAAAATTGTGATCCATGTGATTCCCTCTATACCCTTTCGTTGCCTGGACTAAAAAGATTACTCCAAAGCAGGAGTTTACCAACTGAAATGTGGAAGTTGTGATAAGATGTACATAGGTCAAACAAAAAAAAACTTTAATACAACATTTAAAGAACAGGTACAAGCTTATAAATAAAAAAGTACAACATCAATGAAATCAAACTACGCAGACCACCTTCAAAGCGAAAAACACCAATTTACGAAGATTGAAGATAATTTAGAAATATTTTGTTATGAAAATGATAAATAAAAACTAAATTTAAAATAAGATTTATGGATTTACTTTTATATAAATGGATATAAATTAAATATAAAATTTATTTATATCTATATACAGGGTGTCTCACCTAAGGTGTCTCAAATAGATTGCGGACGAACTAGTAGTCCTACATAGATGAAACAAAATCATACTCCACTAAATCGACCGCAAGGAACAACATAAAAATATTTTTAAGTTTTTTAAAATACAGGGTGTTCCAAAAACCGGGGGTCATGGGTTCAAATCTCAGAATTTTTAAATGTAAACATATGTCATGTTATGCATCGTTTTAAAGCTCTGAACAAGACAAACAATTTGGTGAAAACAGAATTCACTTATCTTTATTCATTTCAAAATGGCGGCCTTTTTCGTGAAAAATATTGGTATTTACGGAATACCCTGTATCTTGAGAACTACAAAACGTATTTTTGGTCTGTTTAAAAATTATTAATCCTCGTTAACTCAGCTTTAATTTTATATACGACATGCCAACATTAAAATATAAAAGTTTTTGACTGTACATTTTATTTTGTTTTAATGTTGGTAGCCCTGAAAGTCAAAAAATTTAAATGGCAGCATATGTCAAATAGCACATCATTTTACAGGTTTTGCAAAGACCAACAACTTTTCAATTTACACCTAGCTGCTATCTTTGGTGGTTTTGTAGTTATAAGCAAAAAACTCCATTTCACCATTTAAAGCCCATGTTAAATGTGCAGTACTGAAGGTTAACTGATGCAAATTTAAATGCCCTAAAGACTACATTTTTAACATGGGCTTTATATGGTAAAATGGAGTTTTTTGCTTATAACTACAAAACCACCAAAGATAGCAGCTAGGTGTTAATTGAAAAGTTTTTAGTCTTTGCAAGACCTGTAAAATGATGTGCTATTTGACATATGCTGCCATTTAAATTTTTTTACTTTCAGGGCTACCAACATTAAAACAAAATAAAATGTACATTCAAAAAATTTTATTTTTTTAATGTTGGCATGTTGTATATCAAATTAAAGCTGAGTTAACGAGGATTAATAATTCTTAAACAGACCAAAAATACGTTTTGTAGTTCTCGAGATACAGGGTATTCCGTGAATACCAATATTTTTCACGAAAATGGCCGCCATTTTGAAATGAATAAAAATAAGTGAATTCTGTTTTCACCAAATTGTTATTTTTATGTTGTTCCTTGAGGTCGATTTAGTGGAGTATGATTTTGTTTCATCTACGTAGGACTACTAGTTCGTCCGCAATCCATATGAGACACCTTAGATGAGACACCCTGTATATGAAAGCCATAACCATTGATTGACTGACTGATTTATCACAGTTTCTCAAAAACTAAGGCTTAGAGCAATGAAACTTGGCACAAATATTCTTTACAGGCTCTAGATGCATACTAAAAAATTATTTTGCAATATTTTCTCTCAAAAGGCTTGAATATGGTATATTATGAAATTCAAAATGGCGGACATTTTTAGCTTTCATGGCTTATTTTCTCATAAATTTCAAGTCTTTGGGCCATGAAACTTGGCACAAATGTTCTTTATAGGCACTAGATGCGAATAAAGAAAGGTTTTTAAAATATTCTCTCTCAGATGGCTAAAATAGAGTTTATTATAAAATTCATAATGGCGCGGCTATTTCAGTTTTTAAAACTATGGATGGAAGGCCTATACAGTATTTTCAGGGAATAGAAAAGGTACGATATCCAATCTACCAAGAGAATAAAATGTACAAATTCATTCCAGCCACCTACTATGTTTTTGTCAAATGCAACGTAAGCTACTTGCGTTGTATAACCCCCCAAAGTACAATACTGTATTCTCTTAAAATGGTTTATCCGTCTAATAAATAAATAAATAAGACCTTTCTCAAACTAAAATCTTAAAACTCATTATTGACATTTTATTTCGGGACATGTATATCCACTAGAAAAGGAGTTTCAAAATTAAAATTAATTAGGTGATGAAGATTTCAATTACAAAAATATACCATTGCAACAATAATTTTGCATTATCAATAGGTTAGAGACCCGATCTTTGATGTGATTGAAAAAGGTTTGGGAAATATGTTTTTGGCCAAGGTACTTAGGCCTACCACCTACTTTTTCTTACAGTTTTCAGCCTATTTTCAAAAACATACTAAATTCATGTGATGTTAAGTCAAAAAGCCGCCCTTTGCGTCTTTTTTCGTTTTATATCCCGGGTTATGTCTCATTCTCTGTATTGGCAAATGGGAGAAAGCTAAGTCATACCATTTGCCAATCATGAGGGAAAATTTTTAGAGGAAACGTTACACATTCCCACTTCAATCTAGGATGGAATTACTAGCTACACCTTAAGGGTGTAATTTTACGCTAATGGCCTACAACCCAAATCAGTTACTATTCCTAAAAATAGTATATTTGATAACTATTCCTAAAAATTGCACATGGCATAATATGAGTTAGTTGAAATAAGCAACTTTTTCAGCGGCGAAGCTACGGGTATATCTGCTAGTAAAATATAAAATTAAATACAAAATAATATATATTTTATATTTATTAAAAATTATATAATTTTAATAAAATCTACTATATATTTGTCAAATACCACTCACCTATCATCGCACAGCCCAAACTACTTGACCTAGAACCTTGAAACTTTGCATGAACGTTCCTCTCAGGGCATAGGCATCCGCTAAGAAAGGATTTTACAAAATTCCCTCAGGGCTACGCCCTATGGTACATCAAATTTTCAATGTTAAACTATAGGGAAGCTCATATAGTTGTCATGGCAACCTAAACATCAACTCATGAATTCAAGAAAGTTTTTCTGTTTTTCCACGGGTAAAACCGTGTTGATCAGCTAGTTAAATATAAAATGGACTTACTTTTATGTATCTTGCAATTGTTTGTTTAAATTAACGGTTTTCGTGAAATTTGGCATCAAAAAATTTAAATGGCCGCCATTTTGAAACGGATGATGATATTTTGGTATAATTTTATACGAAGATAGATCCTAATAAGATAAATATTTTTGCAAAATCTCAATGCTGTATCTCAAACCGTTTCGGAATTATGAATTTATTTGTAAAAAACACATACAGACAGACAGACGGAAAACTAGGCACCATAGACCCATGTTTATATAGTAAAATGTGTTTGTCTTGACCCAAGGAATAATGCTATGTATGTTTGTTCCATCGACCACATAGTACAAAAGACGGAGCACCAGAAACCGTGATTTTTCTAATCCCTATGCATGGAAAAACAAAGTGTGTAAAAAATTACAAATATGGTATCAAATTAATGGTCTGAATCTCAGAAACACTATACAGTAAAGTCCCACAAACCCAGACTAATGTGGACCAAACGGAGTCCGGGTTTGTGAAAATTCTGAGTTATCAGGATATTAGTAAAAATAATAAAAAAAAAAATAGTTTCTGTTATTTCTATAAGAAATCATTTATTTATTGCATAGTAAGACAAAAACTACATTATCAGTTATAAAAAAACTTAAAGAAAAACCAAAACTGTTTTATATGTGTCACACCGTGCTCTGGCCTTGAATCTCAGTGCACTTTATTGCTCTGGCAGGCTTTCCGAGTTATCCAGAATTCCGGGTTATCGAAGTCCGGGTTTACGGGACTCTACTGTAGTACCAAATATAAATGGCTTACAGGTAGTTTCCACATCGTAAACACTGATAACCTAGAAGCTT
This sequence comes from Flexamia atlantica, assembly GCA_035578135.1. Taxonomy (NCBI): domain Eukaryota; kingdom Metazoa; phylum Arthropoda; class Insecta; order Hemiptera; family Cicadellidae; genus Flexamia; species Flexamia atlantica. The sequence continues at coordinate 46,084,010 of JAQJVK010000001.1, read as the reverse complement.
GTCCTGACATTTTTTGAAAAAAGCTGCTGCCACGGAATACATGTGTAACGTTCCCATGATGTGTAAACTGCTTCTAAGCCATTTATAATTGGTACCATAGTCATTGTGAGATTCAGACCTTTAATTTGATTCTACATTTTTGTTCCAAACTAAAGGATTCTTCACATGCAAAATTTCAACCTTAAGCCTCAATGCTAAGTGGTATAAACTACGAGTTATTTGAAACATGAGCACTGTCAGATTACGCGGTTTTAGGCGCCGTTTAATGTTTCTATACCTAGACAATATGGCAGCCCAGGCTTCACTTGCTGTAATGCAAGTAAGATAGCTATGCTCTGTCTATTTCTACTCGGTGGTCGCTGATTTGTTCATAGGGTTGCAAGACACCCTGTGTATACAGGGTGTCCAACTTAACTGTGCCACCATTGGTATCTCAGAAACTATTTGATTTAGAGAAAACTTTAAATAGGAGACTTCACTTACTTTTTTAAGACATTTAAAATATGTAAATTCCATTTTCTTCTAAATTGCCGCCATTTTCCAATATGGCGGATAACTTTGATTTTTCTTATGGAACACCCTGTATTTTATGGTGTATTTGGATTCTACGCTTAATTTTAAGAACCTTTTACTCTTCGATATTTTTTCCTAAACCCAATGGTTAGGGAGATATAAGCAGTTGAAGTTTGATTTTTCCCCGTTTTTCCCTGATTTTAACCGGGCCATTCAATGTAATCCTTATGGAGTCCAAAACTATTCAAAATTATTAATTTATATGAATTAATCTCAAATAAAAACAATTTCTGTGGTGGAATCTAAACTAAAATCACAATTTAATTTAATTTTTGTTTTTTGGTAACCCAACCTTTTTCGATATATGGAGTACCAACAATTACTCAATGCATTTTTTATGGGAAAAAATCAAACTTTAACAGCTTATATCCTCTTAACTATTGGGTGTTAAGGAAAAAATGTCAAAGAGTAAAAGGTTCTTAAAATTAAGCGTAGAATCCAAATACACCATAAAATACAGGGTGTTCCATAAGAAAAATCAAAGTTGTCCGCCATATTGGAAAATGGCGGCCATTTAGAAGAAAACTGAATTCATATTCTTAAATGTCTTAAAAAAGTAGTTCAAGTCCCCCATTTAAAGTTTTCTCTAAATCAAATGTTTCTGAGATACCAATTACAGGGTTAAGTAACACAGTTAAGTTGGACACCCTGTATATGTCTCTTTAAGCACGATAACTCACGTAAAAATGGTCCGATCTTAATGAAATTTGGCATGGACGTGTGAAGTAGTAATCATTCGGACGAGTTCGTAAACCAGCCCGCTCGGACTACCGGAAGGGGGGGTTAAGGGGGGTAAACCCCCCAAAAAAATGGGTTTTTTGAGTTTTTTACATATAAAAATAAAAATCATCTAATTTTTGTTAGCACCATTGAACTCAGCTTAAAAAAACAAATAATTTAGTATTTTGAATCACTGCTCTATGTCCATTGGTTACCGAGATATTGAAAGTGGTAAACACAGTATGTTGTCCCAATGTTAACCTTACGGGAAAATAAGTAAAATTCTATATATCGCTTATTTCTCTACATATCTTGGTAAAACTTGGTAAATGGCTTCTTCTAGGTTAAATCTACTAAATCTTGAATTAAAACCACCCAGTTTTAATATCCCCTTAGCAGCAAACCTGCATACTCATTCCCCATGTTATTACTTGACAGATTGAACCTTGCCACTGGTGTTCCTGTTATGTTTGTAGTCACCTCCTAAGCCACACATTTATTTAGGCAATTAGTAATTTTTGGAATATTATCTAATAATACCTTACTGATAAGTAGTTTTTTTAAGCCTACTTAGTAAGGCCAAATGCTGCGAAACTCTTTGTAAAAGCTTAAATAAAAAAAAAATAAATTCTTATGGAGCTTACAAAGTCATGTCAAATCTCACTATGTTGGATCGAAATAAGTTGTTTTGCATTTGAAATTCGCTGAGTATGCAGGTCTGCTGCAACGGGGGTAATTTATAATTATTTTATTTAATTTGACTTAAAACATGTTTCGGGTATTATATGAAATAAAATAATCATGAAAAGGGTACTTTGTCAATATTATTTTCATTTCAATCATATATATTTAGGATATATTCTCCTAACAATCTTGTGCTTTTTTTAGAACATAGAATTGTAATCGAGATTGAGGAAACTACATCTTCTTCCAAGACTCCTGTTAGCAAACGAGGAGAAGCGTTACTAAGTAAAACCCCACTGAATGCAGTAAATATCAATGTAACTCCACAGCATGTTCGTCCTGTCAGGAAGTTTACATTACCATCTAGTGATCAAGAAAACACACCCCCGCCAAAATCATCTCCAAAATCAAAAAGAAGAATAAAACCTCCGCAGAAGATAAAGATAGAAACCCCTCAGACTAATAATAAATTGTCAAAGCCAATTAGAACTCCATTCACTCCATTTTACGATGATGGGAATGCGGTCAGTGTGACTTCCTCAAAATTAAGTTCGAGATCGAAAAAGAAAACACGCGTTGGAACCAATGACACTGATGACCCGATTCATAAAAAATTATTTAGTTCCAACGAAATTTCTGCTGAGGAGAAATTAAAAGTCCCACCTACTTTCAAGTCACCTGAAAGAAAGAGCAACAGAAAACCTAAAGCAAGGACAAATGAAAATACCAAACATGTCTCTGGTGATAGGTTTTTGAAAAAGCCAGAAATGTCAAGCAGGAATTTGGACCCTAAAGAAGAACCCATGACCAAATCAGATACATTTTTGTTTGATGAGTTAAAACTTGAAGTTAATAAAATTAAAGGAACTATTCCTACATCAACTTATAGTAGAAGTTTAACCAAATTAGTGGTTGATAAAGAGAATGGTGCAAGGAGTGTTCCAGGACCCATGAACGGGGATGTAGACAGTGACTGCAGTGTAGTGGAAGGCACACCAACACCACCCGAGAGAAAAAACTTAATCTCACGAAGACTACGACCCACAAGAGCTACACGATCAAATAAGACTTGATCCTACCCTTACATAATGGATTTGATCATATTGATCATTATTATAAACTGATTTTATTTCCTTGTAATATTATGTAACTTGGTTTTAATAAAATATTTTACTATAGATTGCAACATAATTTTTCCACAAAAAATGTGTCTTCTAAACAAAATCGAATTATAAAACAGATGTGAAGTTGTGGACAGTGTAACAACACACTAAGAACAGAGAAATTAAATTTTAATCTCAACAAAAAAATGTAAAAATAATCATCAAACATATTTTAGCAGAAAAAAACGTTTTGTAAATGTTTCATGAAACTTTTGATTTTGCCAAGGCTACACTACACTACAGGCCAGAGTCCTTCTTTGGTGGTGTCACATAATAAGATGGGATCACAGATGATTTTCTATTTTTATGGCAATTCATTGTCGCACCCTTAAAAATGTCGAGCCCGAAGTAATTAGTTTAAGTTTTCTTTTATAAACCGTACATTTTTTCGATCTGCATAAATCAGTGAACTACCAACTGCAGTCAAAAATAATTTTAAAGAAATCTAGGATTTATTCTTTAGGTTTAAACAACTGTAAACATTACAGACAAGTATTTTGTTTACTTTTCAATAGGGATGGATGGGATTGGATTTTTTTCTTCCCTCTTAAATTCGGGACGGGACGGGATTTTTGTCTTCCCTAAAACTTCACGAATTTATTATACTTTATTACAATAATAATAGTATTAGTTTAAAAACAATGTCATATACAGGGTGAGTCTTCTTAGCCGTCCATAACAGATTATAGGCAAACGACTTAACATAAAAAGTCGAAACAAAACATTTCCCCACTAAATCATACCTAAGGAACAACGTAAAAATATTTTTAAGCTTTATAAAATACAGGGTGTTCCAAAAACCGGGGGTCATGGGTTCGAATCTCGGAAATTTTTAATATAAACATATGTCATATTATACATAATTTTACATAGCGAGATAAACAATTTGGTGAAAACAGAACTCAATTATCTTTATTATTTTCAAAATGGTGGCAATTTTTGTGAAAAATATTGGTATTTACGGAATACTCTGTATCTCGAGAACTACTGAAGGTTTTTTCGCTCTATTTGAAAATTCTTAATCCTTGTTAACTCAGCTTTAATTTGAAATGCAACATGCCAACATTAAAATAAAATAAATATTTTTTAAAAAATTTAATTTTTTATAAATGTTGGTAGCACTGAAAATCAAAAATTGTAAATGGCAACATATGTTAAATAGTATATCATTTTAAAGGTATTGCAAAAACCTACAATTTTTCATTTGAAAATATAATATATAAGAAATACCAAATATAATACATTTTTAAACGTTTGATAGTGACACAATAGTTTTTAAGCTTTTGCTTTTTGTTTTTATTGTTTGGGTTCCACAAAGCCAAAAGTAAAATACTAGAGTGGTTATTGCATGTTGACAATATACTGTCCTGTATAATCAGTAAACATGACATTGTATTTTTTTTAGTTTTAGGCTTTGAAGTTCTTGATTCAGGGCCGGTGACAGGGGGGGGGCAAATGTACAGGGGCCCGGGCTCGTAGGGGGCCCGGAAAGACTGAGAAAGGGCCGGAAACGCCAGTAAAGGGGCCCAAAAATAAAAATAAAAAATAAATAAAAAAATTAAAAATAAAAAATAAATAAAAAGGTCATCAGGTTTTAGGGCCCGGCGTAGTACATTGCATAGGGGCCCGAAAATCCTGTCGCCCGGCCTGTCTTGATTTAGGAAAATGACTCATACTTTTCTAGCACTTTAAACTACAGCAAACATGAGAAATCAATTCAGTTTCAAGATGACAACCATAAAGGCTAGTTTTTCCAAGCTTAAAAACATAAATTTGGAGTTCACTACTCCGAAACTTAATATGTCTCAAGTTATTAATTACCTATGAATTTGAAATTTCATTTAAAAGTCTCAAATTCTTTACTTTTGTCGAACGTCTAACTTTTTTTTTACGTATTTATGAAAAATAATCATATTTTCGGCTAGGATTCAATGACATCTAAATTAGTTTAGAAAATTGAATCAATGGGCAAAACCACAATTTGTAGCCGACCAATGTGGCTGATAATGTGAACAATCATCACTATCACAAGTCATCAACTTGCCTTCTAGCAAGTTATTTCCGTCGATTAACCGCTATCAGTTCCCCCTAAGATTCACCAAATTGTTCCCCCTAAGATTGGTTTTCACACCCTAATGCGAGTTCGCAATGTTAGAACAATGCAATGATAAAACAAAATTTTTTATCCGCACAAAGGTAAAAATTTTTTTTTATTTCGGGCCTGACACGCCCGGCAACTGCGCGGGCAACTTTTTTCAGTTGAGCAACCGATCGCTCACGGCTAATGGCTCCCATTTGATTCAATGCACCGCTACAACACCGGCAATCAGTTGCCCGCCGAGTTGCCCACCGAGTTTCTCACGGCTAATTGCGGCCTAACATTGCGAACTCGCATTAGGGTGTGAAAACCAATCTTAGGGGGAACAATTTGGTGAATCTTAGGGGGAACTGATAGCGGTTAATCGACGGAAATAACTTGCTAGAAGGCAAGTGATGACTTGTGATAGTGATGATTGTTCACATTATCAGCCACATTGGTCGGCTACAAATTGTGGTTTTGCCCATTGATTCAATTTTCTAAACTAATTTAGATGTCATTGAATCCTAGCCGAAAATATGATTATTTTTCATAAATACGTAAAAAAAATGTTAGACGTTCGACAAAAGTAAAGAATTTGAGACTTTTAAATGAAATTTCAAATTCATAGGTAATTAATAACTTGAGACATATTAAGTTTCGGAGTAGTGAACTCCAAATTTATGTTTTTAAGCTTGGAAAAACTAGCCTTTATGGTTGTCATCTTGAAACTGAATTGATTTCTCATGTTTGCTGTAGTTTAAAGTGCTGGAAAAGTATGCGTCATTTTCCTAAATCAAGACAGGCCGGGCGACAGGATTTTCGGGCCCCTATGCAATGATTTTACAGTTAGCGCACGCTCAACCCGATCATTTTTAAGAACTTGTGCGAGAGAGATGGAAAATGAATGTTGAGAGAGAGATAGACGATTCCTAAATAAGCGTACGTCATTGGCTGCAGCAAAGTGGTTTTTTGTACCTATTTGGTTTCCTATTGGACGATCATTTTGGTTTTTCTTCTTGTTCTTGAAGTGTTTTTATTATCCGTTAGATAGCGACTCTTAAACCTGGACCGAGTTGACAACTGTCATCAATCAAAGAAAATAAACAATATTTGTTTACTTTTGGGAAATGATTTTTAAAAATTAAAACTTATGGAAACACAACTTATTTCAAGTTTTAACTCTTATTTAATAACAAGTACCATACATACAAATTCGGAGAATACAATGCATATTTGCAATTTTACGGGTGAAATGACAAAGATAAAACTTAACTAAACAAAACCTTAAATACATTTTGACAACCAAGAATTTTACTTTAGATTTGAATATTAGTTCACTTATTTACAGCTCGTAGTAAAGGGGTGGGGCTTGAGTAGGGGAGTGACTTCCCCTCCTCCCCCACATCCCGATGCGTCAAAATTCTCGTACTGGTCGGGACGAGCGTGCGCAAACTGTAGCTGTTGTTGTGACGTGGCTCTAGGGAAGAGGGGGAGAGACTCCGTCCTGTATTTTAGCATGGCCTTGGTTTTAAAGTAAATTTCAGAAATATTTCAGATGTGTTTGTGTTTCGTCTGCAATATTGCAATATTGTCATATGACCTTAACTTGACAATATAAAATTGAAAATTTAAACAGCAGTTAGTAGAAAAGTGAAATTGACTGGATAGCCGAGTAAATAAAGTGCTCAAACCCTACCTTGAGGGTCGCCGGTTTGAATCCTGACCAGGATCGATACTGGGTCCAGTTGCCATTTATTTATCTTTGGGCTTAAAATTAATGCTATCCAACAAATGTTTAAAAAATACCCCTGGCGTTGGAATACACAAAAAATAAAATAACGTTCATGCATTTTACTTTTTTAATCCGCTCAATGCAAATATGGACATTTCAGAATTTTTGCTTACTATGATACAGACAGGGACATGGACTCAAAAATATAAACCGTTGATAAAAAAAATATGGACGTATGGCACCTGTAGTAATAGCAAATGATTTTTTGTGCATCAGCTATCAGCTGATAAGCAAATGCTGCTAGTCCCGAAGCCTTGAAGACCCTTAAAACGCTTACCCACAAAAATTCTTACTGTCCCTTAAGGTGGTGCAGTCGAAAATTTTTATGATACGTTTTCTTCTATTTTTATGTTACTCATGATAAGAAAGTTCTGAGGAATTAAAACAAATTTTTTCTGGATGTAAAATTTGTGAGCTACAGGTGTCAAAAGTGTAATAATGGGGCGAAAATTATCATCTTTCTTGCATCATTCATGAAGACACGGTTTAACCTACAGGGCCTATATTTGGGAATTATTTATGATTAATGACTGTCTTTAACCTAACATCAAGGAAATTAAAAAATGAATAAAAAAATGTTCAATGTTGTTAGAAAATGATTTTTGCTTCCGTTTTAATAAGTGTCAAATCTTTTTAAATTATGTCATTTTGTAGGCCAAATGATTCCGTATCATATCCCAAAAAATAAAATTTTTATAAACTTTCTCCAGGAATGTTGCACAAACAAAGTGAACTTAACACCTGCATAATTTGGTTAGGCAACCCGCATTCGACAAAAGAATGCTACCAGAACATTCTTATGACACATCCCAATCACATGCACTGACAAAAAGTTCAGGAAAATAAAGTAAAAAAAATCATTAGACTGTCATGCTGCCTGGCGGAATAGTTTGTCCCTAACGGCGCCCGCACAACCTTAAGGCAAAGCAATTGAAGAAAATCTGATCACCAAAAGAATGCTCAACTCATCATCTAAAATTATAAATCATCCTTTATCTATACATATGTAAAAGCCAAAAACCATTGACTGACTGACTGATCGCAGTTTCACAAGAACTATAAGGGATAGAGCCAAGAAACTCGGCACAAGTATTCTTTACAGGCTCTAGATGCGTACTAAGACAGGATTTTGCAATATTTTGTCCCTAAAGGCCTAAATATGGTATATTAAAAAATACAATATGGCGGCCATTTTTAGCTTTCAAAGCTTACTAACTCAAAAACTAAAAGGCTTTGGGCCATGAAATTGGCAAAATTATTCTTTATAGGATTTGGATGCCAAAAAAAGAAAGGTTTTTAAAATATTCTTTCTCAGATGGCTGAAATAGAGTATTTAAAAAAATCAAAATGGCGGCCATTCTAATTTCCCCTAACTATGGATGGAAGTCCTGTAGAATATTTTCAGGGAACAGAAAAGGTACGAGAACCAATCTACTGAAAGAATAAAATTTAAAAATTTAATGAGAAACTTCTTGGGACATAGGTTTTTTGCCAAGACATTTACTCTCTACTTTTCCTTAAAGTTTTTGGTTTATTTTCAAAAACGTGCTAAATTCAGATTGATTTTAAGTCGAAAATCCATCCTTAGCGTCTTATTTGTCTTATATTCTGGGTTATCCTCATTCTCTCTAGAAATGGGAGGAAGCTAATTCATACCATTTGCTAATCATGAGGGGAATATTTTTAGAGGAAGCGTTACACTTTCTCATTTTCATCTAGAGTGGAATTATCAGCTGCATCTTAAGGGTGTAATTGCACGCCCATGGCACAAATAAATCATTCCATTTGTTAATTATTCCTAAAAATTGCACAAGGCATAATATAATTGAATTAAAATTAGCTATCCTTTCAGTGGGCGAAGCTCCGGGTATATCTGCTAGTAATTAATAATTGACTGAGCCTATGCAGGTTTTGTCAATGACTTAACTCTTTTGCTCATTTAATTATAAGCAGAATTCCCCTTTGAAGAACTGACATTTTTTGTCTAAGAAATTACATTTTTGTGATGAATGACTAAGAAAGATACGGTATACAAGTTTGAAGCGTAGTTTTAGCAAATTTCCCCAATAGGGAAGTAGCTATTACCGTAGGCGGCACGGTCTGACTTAAGCCCGGGACCATGTTATTTTTTCATTTTGAGGTCCCTAGACCCCAAAAACACCATTCGTTCATTTTCGTGTGTGTGTGTGTGTGTGTGTGTGTATATATATATATATATATATATATATATATATAGGGCTGCCATACGTCCCGGTTTGACCGAGACAGTCTCGGTACTTTGCTCTTGTCCCGGTGTCCCGGCCAGTTTTCCTGATGTCCCGGTCAGATTTAATTGCGTAATATGTTATTAAATAATGAAGCAAACCTGTAGTTTAACACGTTTGCTGTGGCAAACGAAGAAAGAAGAAAAAAATTCTTATATATGTACTTTTGTTCATAAGTTGTATGTCATTCGCATGAAATACATTTGTATCTTTCATTGAAGTAAAATAAATTAATCGTAAGTTTTGTTTCATGTAATGAATTACTATCCAAAGTTACCATGGTAAAAATTGCGTTGTCAAAACACAACAAATAAAATAACTTTTTTCTCAAATCATTAAAATTCACAATTTTGCTCTAAAACACATATACTCTATTCATTTTTACCAGATTATAAGTTTGTTCAAAAGTAAATTTTACCTCAGTATATTTACCTGCAACTTATTAGTTTGACTCAATAATCTGGACACAAAATAGATCTGCTTGAAGTTAATTTTTACTGCAAAAATTAACTAGAACTAGCCCTTTTCCTCCAAAATGTCCACAAATTTCTGGGGGAGGACCCCCGGACTCCTCTCCTTGGGGGGTGTTCACACGGTGTGTCACACACTGGAGCATCCTTGGTTAGTTGTCCCGGTTTGACCGCTTGAAAATATGGCAGGCCTATATATATATATAAAATACCTGTCCGTAGGCGCGATCACTTTTGTAAAAAAGGTCTGATCTTGATGAAATTTGGAACAAACGTGTAAAGCGTCATTCATGGCTTCGTGTTCGAAAACCATCAAGATCGGCTTACTCTAAAAAGGTTTTTGACAAAATAAAATTTATTTTCAAGATTTAACACCTTTTTACTAATTATTTTTCAATTTAACTGTCAAAATTGCATTCAGTTTAAAAAACAAACAATTTAGCATTTTGCATTATTATTCTTCATCAGTCCGTTGCTTAGATAATGGATAGTATTGCTTAGATAATGCATCCGCCTGGCATTCCACGAAATTCTGTGTCACACTACAATTTGCAATCAACTGATACATTTGACCTTCACTAGCAAATGACGGCTCATTTTTTCGTCTTACGTAGACGAATAAAGACAATTTTAATCACAGTTCTACGATGAACCAACAAAATACCAATGAACAAAATACAACATGATTGAGAGCGTGCGGGTTTACCAGTAGCACTCATGGAATGCCAGGCGGAAGCCGGTAATCAGGGGTGGATGCCCCTAACAAAGACTGCGGCCACTGCGGGTATGTTTAACAGAGGATTATAATGGCCCCGTCTACCTGAGGGGGTGGCCTTTTACAGTTGGAGCCAAGTATACGTTGTCCAATATTATTTTTAATTTTTCCCTTCAAAAAGTATAGTCACCCTGATCTAAGACATTTAAAAAAAAATACAATTCTGAACATATGATTAAATTTTCAGGTGATGAATATTTTATTTGTGTTTATTTTGAATAGTTAGAGTTCATTGATCAAGATTTTGCAAAAAATATATACTACAAGAAAAATTCAAATTATTTTTAAATTTAATAAATAAAGTATAAGCATTTGGAGGGGGGGATGTCTTGGTCTAAACTGCCTGAAAATGTAGCATAATATATGGTAAGTTTACATTGATGAGGATTGATAATATGTTTTATTGAAATTGGCTGGAGATGTAGGTCTGTTGCAACAGGGATGTTTTAATTACTGTAAAACTGACCATATGATTGAATTTAATTTTTTCATGAGATTAAGTTATTTGTTTGTTTTGAGTGTTTTGAATTCAATGATTATATGTTTGTTGACATTTATATACTTGTGGAACCTCTATGTTTTAATTTCTTTAAATGTCATATGTTTTAATTCCTCTCAAATGTCATGTATTATAAACATTTGTTTTGATGTTATTGTTTAATTTGAGAATCGGTAAATATTAGGATTTTTGAGTTCCTGTATCTTTCCTTATTCTGAATACACGTTTATTGTAAACCACTATTGATTTCTTTTTACTTAATTAATTTAAGGAACTGGGGTCGATAGCGGCACTACAAATTGGTGACCCCGATTAAAAGATTAAACTATCTTAATTTATTTTTTCAAAATTATTTATTTTCTAATTTACCTCTTGTCCATCACGGAACTCTACACCTTCGCGCCTGCTTCTCATCAAACATGGATCAAGAACTTTTGGATCGCCTGGCTCGACTGGAGGAGGAAAATCGGAACTTGCGTCTCCAAATACAAGGCCTGGACCACGGCGATGAACCAGAGTAAAGACACGAAGCAGCTGACCAGCTTCCGCTCCAACATCAAACTCTGCCGCCCTTGCCTGAGCTCCGACTTCAACCTCAGCCGCCCTTCGCAGATGACCCGATCCCGGCGAGTCAACTCGCTGAACTTGGAATCCACAAGGTGAGTGTCAAACTTCCACCTTTTTGGAGGGAAAAGCCGGCACTGTGGTTTGCCCAAGTCGAGGCACAATTCGCCTTGGGGCGTATAACGAATGAAACAACCAAGTACTCTTATGTTATCTCGCACTTGGACGAACGTTATGCCTGTGAAGTCAAGGATCTCATAACAAATCCTCCTCCTCTAAATCCATATTCAACCCTCAAATCTGAGCTTGTCCGTCGTCTGTCCGTGTCTGGAGAAAGGCGTATTCGCCAACTGCTAATGGAGGAGGAGCTTGGTGATAGAACTCCTTCGCAGTTTTTGCGCTACTTTCGATCCCTTGTAGGCTCTTCAATGATAGATGATGGGTTGTTGAAAATAATTTGGATTCAATGACTCCCATCACATGTTCAGGGGATTTTGCAAACTCAAGCCGGACAACCAGGTATCCAACTAGACGTGTTGGCGCTTACCGCCGACAAAATACTGGAAGTTCAACCGCTTAGCTCACTGTGTCCTTTTCCTAACATAAGGTCCTTAAATGCAGTTGCTTCGTCATCTTCACAATCTGCAGCTCCTAATCTTTCTCAATTTGATGAAGTTTTGGAACGGCTATCCGTCATGCAACTTGAATTAAAACCATGCGGGATCAAGTTAACTCGCTAAGCAATGGACGATCAAGAAGTCGCAATCGTAGTTCATCAAACGGTCGAAATAAAAGGTGGTATGGTCGATCTAGCGGTCCAAATGATACTCGACACTCGACAGACTACATTGTGCTGGTATCACGAACGTTACTTGATACTTACTTGATACTTGGCGTAGTCCCACTTGAATCGCATCTGCGACGTGGTCGTCAGGGGCTGTAATTAGGCCAACATTTCTTCAACACCATAATAGGCCTTTCCACACAAGTGACTCTTCAGTTTCAATTTAAATTTCTTGATGCATAATTCTTCCGTGATATGTTTTGGAAGCTTGTTGTAAATTTGGACGCTACTGTAGTAAGGACTTTTCCCAGCTAGCGTAGAATTAATTTGAGGGACGTGCACATTTCTGCCACTTCTAGTGTTATACTGATGAACTAGGTTATTGACTATAAAGACATCAGGATGTTTTCTTACAAGTAGAGCTGATTCCATGATAAACAAAGAGGGGAGAGCGTTTTGGCAATAATGCTAAAAGGTGCCTCCAGCCATGTTCTTTTGAAAGTTCAACAAACTTCAAAGGCAGTCAGTAATGGCGTCAACTGACTGTCACTCAAGGGGACGCCGACTTCTTATCCTAGATCGCACAACAAATAAGAAATTTCTAATCGACACAGGTTCTGATATATGCTGTTTACCTAAATCGTTTATTGTTAGTCGACAACAGCGTGTAGATTACGAGCTTCGAGCTGCCAACAACACAACCATCCACACTTACGGGATGATGACATTAACTTTTAATCTCGGACTTAGACGAGCTTTCACTTGGAATTTTATTGTTGCTGATGTTAGTACACCCATACACGGATTTGATTTTCTAGCGCATTTTGGCTTGCTACCCGATTGTCGCAACCAGCGACTAATTGATAGTGTAACAAACCTTTTTGTCCCTTGCCAAATGACTACGATCTCTCACTTTAGTATCAAGACTATATCTCCCGATTCCCCGATTTCATCAATATTAGCTGAATTTCTTGAGATCACTCCCTCTGGTACACCTCGTAAGGTCAAACATTCGACCATGCACTTTATTAAGACAACTCCCGGCCCTCCTGTCTCGTCCCGCCCGTGACGTCTTGCTCCAGATCGTCTCGTTATGGCGAAGGCTGAATTCGACGCCATGTTGAATGATGGCACAGCACGTAGATCCGATGGACCGTGGTCTTCGCCTCTTCACATGGTCCCCAAGAAGCCAGATGGTTGGCGTCCCTGTGGTGACTATCGTGCCCATAACGCAAGAACCATCCCTCACACATCCACGATTTCACTCATTCCCTTAGAGGCTGCAAGGTATTCTCCGTGGTAGATTTAGTTAAAGCCTACACTCAAATCCCTGTTAATCCTGATGACATCCCTAAGACAGCCTTTTTTGGCTTGTTCGAATTCCCTTTTAAGTCTTTCGGACTCCGGAATGCCGGTCAAACATTTCAGCGATTCATTGATGAAGTCGTCTTTGGTTTAGACTTCAGCTTTCCTTACATAGACGACATTTTAGTCTTCTCTAAGGATGAAGCAGAGCATGAAGGTCATTTAAGAACCCTATTCAAACGAATGTCTGATCATGGCATTTTAGTCAACGCGAAGAAAACAGTCTTAAGTGTCCCAAAGGTTACATTTCTTAGTTATGAAGTTTCAGCTGCAGGTACAAGACCACTTCCTGATCGCATCGAGGCTTTGCGACAATTCGCTCGCCCCTCCACTGCAAAAGGGTTGCGCTGTTTTTTAGGCATGCTTAACTTCTACAGAAGGTTCATTCCACCAGCCGCAGAACATCAAGCACAGCTGCACAGCGCACTTTCATCACTTCGAGGTAATCAACATGTGAATTGGACTGCTGAATTGGAAGCTGCATTCTCTGCTAGTAAGGAACATCTCGCCAACGCCACACTACTAGTTCACCCAGATCACAATGCCCCTCTTGCGTTGTTCTGTGATTCTTCTAACACTTCTGTTGGAGCTGTACTTCAACAACTTGTTGACAATTCTACTTGGGAACCTCTCTCTTTCTTTTCCCAGAAGCTAACCCCAAAGCAATCTCTTTGGCCAGCATATTATCGCGAACTTTTCGCAATTTATGCTGCCATAAGGCATTTCCGACATTTTCTGGAGGCAAATCATTGTATTACAGTAGAGCGCCGATTATCCGAACTAATTGGGGACAAGGGGTGTTCGAATAACTGAATATTCGGATAATTGAACATAAAAAGACAGCATTTTAAATTATATATCTAACGTAATTCTTAATAGTAAAAAGGCTAAAAAATGATCAAAAAAAATTATTCATTTAATTTTATTATGAAATCTATCAGAATACATTGATATCCCGGCGCAACGGGAGTTTTGGTTGGCGCGCGAATTTGAATTGCTTGAGAATCATGTTCAAAATATGAATTATTACGACGTTCGGTTAACCGACGGTTCGGATGATCGACGTTCGGATAATCGGCGCTCTACTGTATTTTCAAAGACCACAAGCCTATAACTTTCGCCTTTAGCCAAAAACAAGAAAAGCTTCCTCCAGTTCAACAGAACCAACTTACATACATATCTCAGTTTACGACAGACATCAGGCATATTTCTGGATCAGCAAACATTGTTGCTGACAGTTTTTCACGTGTCGATGCCCTCAGAGCCAAAAGTTTCAACTCCGTGGATGCTAATACTTTAGCCCACCATCAAACAAACGACTCTGAATTACAGGAGATCCTAAGTGGAGACTCTTCACTTCGTCTGAGACCTGTTGCTATTCCTGGAACGGACCTTCAAGTGTACTGCGACACAACAACACCAACACAACGTCCATTTGTTCCTGAACCCCTAAGACAGTCAGTTTTCACTTCGCTCCACAACCTCAGTCATCCTGGCATTAAGGCTACAGCCAAACTCGTGTCAGACCGTTTTGTGTGGCCACGTGTCAAACAGGATTGCCGGAAATGGGCCCGCGCTTGTGAGCATTGCCAACGTGCTAAGGTAACACGTCATGTGCGTACACCTATTGGATCATTTTCACTTCCATCATCCCGTTTTGAACATATTCATATCGACATCATAGGACCTCTTCCACCATCCGGTCCATACAGATACTGTCTTACAGTGGTTGATCGATACACCAGGTGGCCAGAAGTTCATCCTCTTAAAACAATCACCGCTGATGAAGTTGCAGAAGGTTTTCTCACGTGCTGGATTTCACGCTACGGCTCTCCCTTGCACATCACAACTGACCAAGAACGCCAGTTCGAATCAGCTCTTTTTGTTTCCCTTGGTAAAACCTTTGGTATGGAACGAATCAGGACATGCAGTTACCACCCCTGCGCCAATGGTTTAGTCGAGAGATTGCACTGTCAGCTGAAAGCTT
The DNA here is from genome assembly GCA_035578135.1 of Flexamia atlantica. Lineage (NCBI taxonomy): Eukaryota > Metazoa > Arthropoda > Insecta > Hemiptera > Cicadellidae > Flexamia > Flexamia atlantica. The sequence goes on along the minus strand of JAQJVK010000001.1, from coordinate 46,068,290 downwards.
CACTAATGTGCCATCGTGACTCGTCCTGGCTTGAAGCTCTTCCTGTTGTTCTTCTCGGAATCCGCAGCGCCTTTCGCGAAGACCTCCACGCATCAACTGCAGAATTAGTTTTCGGGCAACAATTGCGTCTCCCTGGAGAACTTCTGGATCTACCCAGAGAGGAACCAAGACAAGAAGACCCTTCGGATTATGTCGTCCGCCTGCGGCGTCAGATGTCGTCCATCAGACCCAGCCCTGCTCCTCGACATGACAAACCAAAAACATTCATCTTTCAAGATCTTGACAAATGCACGCATGTATACTTACGAGACGACTCGGTAAGAAGATCATTACAGCCACCTTACACTGGACCTTACCCTGTTACGGCTCGCCAAGAAAAGTTTATGGATATCAATCAAAATGGAAGAAAAGTAAGAGTGACTTTAGATCGGGTTAAGCCAGCATATATTTCCCAAGAAGATGCGAAGACTGACGTGAAGATTGGCCCAAGTATTGCATGTCATCGTAAACCACAGAGCCATGATCCAAGGCATCACTCCTCGACGGTGACTCCAATGACACCATATGTCATTGGTGCCATATTCCCGATCAGGACGTACCGTAAAATTCATATTACCGTGACTTCCAGTCTCCGCGGGGGGCTGATGTGGAACCTCTATGTTTTAATTTCTTTAAATGTCATATGTTTTAATTCCTCTCAAATGTCATGTATTATAAACATCTGTTTTGATGTTATTGTTTAATTTGAGAATTGGTAAATATTAGGATTTTTGGGTTCCTGTATCTTTCCTTATTCTGAATACACGTTTATTGTAAACCACTATTGATTTCTTTTTACTTAATTAATTTAAGGAACTGGGGTCGATAGCGGCACTACATACTCTAATAAGATTACAGTTATTAAAAATTAAAATACTAAGAATTATATAAAATACAAAAGTGTATGTATTACTAATGAAAACCAATGTGGTCTCTTTGTTAATTTTCCTCATGTTTAAAGCTCATGAATGATTAAATATACTTTTTTAGTATATTATTTACTTAACGTATTCAAACAATACTTTCCTTCAAATAAGTTGAATGCTCAAATATACAAAATAAATCCAATGGAAATTCGCTGAGTACTCAGGTCTGCTGCGACAGAGGTATTTAGTTGCTATACCTGTCCTTGCCAATGGCTTGTGATTTAGGGGGTATCTAATTTGGTAAAACAGCCTATTTAGATCACAGTTGGTGTTTTTTTTACTGCTAATTATAATTCATAAAATAAAATGTTTCAATTCAAACGTTTGGGTTAAATTAACTTAAACATATACATTTATTTCCAAATTAAATTTATATATAACGTCTTTAGCTTATGCTGATTATACTTGAAGGCAATGCCGTAGCCAATGGGGGGGGTTAGGGGGTCAGAACCCCCCCGAAATAGTAGAAATAGCCTTGAAATTGTGGGAAATGGGGGTGGTTAGGGGGTGAAAAACCCCCCCGAAAGAGTGAAAAATCCCGCGGGCAAATGCATAGGGGTCCGGAAACAGACAAAAAGGGTCCAAAACCACAATAAAGGGGCTGAAAAGCACGCGCATGAGTAAAAAAAAGGTCACCACTTTTTTGACGAGCCGGAAATTCAGACGTCGGCCCTGGGCAAATCTTTTTATTCAGACATCGTCTTCACCTTTATTTTAACTTTTTAATTTCTCGGATGGACCGGTCCGGATAATGTGGGGTCCGGATAATCCAGGGTGTACAGTACTAACTATTAGTTAGTCTTGGGCCAAGCTTAGTTGGGACTTATTTCATCAAGTCCAAGACAGTGTGGCCTTACTTGTAATTAACCGTGATGGATTTAAACTTTTTGAGGACCTTGGCCTAGTTTTTCGCTTGGCCCCCTGACCCCTTACCATTAGTCTTCCCCTCCCTTCAAGTCGTAAAAATCTCTGTCATGTTATAACATAAACTTCCTTGTGAGAGGAATGATTGAACCTACATAAAAGAGGTTGTTATTAAAGATATCTGGTAATGCAAAAACAAAACCCGAATCAAAATGTCAATACACTCAAATAGTCGAGCTGAAACAAATAAAACTTACTGTGGTGACTAAAACAGGGCATTAGTATTTTAATTCTGTAAGGATTTACTGTATGCCATTTCACATGTTTACCATTTTATCAAACAAACAATTTTATAAAGTACAAAATAGTTTATTTTACCTTTTTCCGTCAATAATCAAAGTCTTGCACTATGTATGTGACCGCGGTTTCGAATCTTTATTTCCTCATCAACAGGCTCCTTATTCACACAAAAACGTCATCACTCTCAGGACCCATGACAGATTTTAAACACACATTTCAACATTCATTGCAAACACGAAACACGTACATGACACATATAACTGTTTGGCCAAAAATAAACGGTAGGCCTACATTACAAACCGGCGCGAGCAGAGTCTCTTTACAAGATTTGGATTGTTGACAGGAATAGTTAATACAAAGCATTTTATGTTTCAAAAAGCAATCCAAGGCCACAACTCACAAAATGAAACTATTTTAAAAATTGTACAAGATAGATTTTTTTATATTTATTACTCCGTTATAAAATGGATAAAAAACAAGTTAGTTTTTTCCTTTCTAGTATTTTTAATTAACAAATATATCCATGTGTTAAACGCAAATGGATAGAATCATATACGACTGCTCCTCATAGCAGTAATCCGCAGTTTTACATATCAGCTCGGGGTCTCAGACAGTCGCCTCGACTCGGCTAGTTTCTTCCACTGCTTCATCAGAGCCTTGGTGTCTTCGACCATCGGGCTGAGCATGGTGAAGATGCGTGAAACCGTCTCGATGCACGGGATGACGGCGACATTTAGAAACTGTACTTGATTTTCATAAATCATATCTTTCCTGTCTCGATCCATGGTCGGTATGGGCACGTAGCCCATTTTTTTCTCGATATCTCCCTGCTGGTAGAACTCCTCGTAGACGTCCTCAGTTATCTTACTGCTGATGGCCATCGGCTTGGTCTGTCCAGAGAGATCACACGTGGTCATGATCAAACTCATTACCAGGTGTCTGTGGTTCGGGTTTTTAAAAGAGAACGTCTTCTCGTCGGCGATTCTCATGAGCTCCATTCTACATTGGAAATAAAGAGCCAGGTCCGTAGCGATGATATATTTGTAGATTCCTGTAAGGAGCGCGTCATAAATCCCCGGCTTGAGGTAAGAGAACATGGTGCACTTCTGGATGATCATCTTAGCGACTGCGAAGTGGTGGTTCTCTAGGTAAGAAGACGAGTAGAGAGCGGACAGGTAGTGCTTGGTGAGCTGGATGAAGTTGTTGGTGTATCCGCGGTGGTCGACGTCGTGGCACAGTGCTGCCACCATCAGGCCCTTGCGCTCCAGGCCATTGAAGATGTAGTGGTAGCGGCTGATGATGTTGGCCATGGTGTGAGTCACCACGAAAGCGTGGAGGAAGTTGTGGTATGGGTTGGGTCTGTAACACTTCTGGACAGTCAAAATGAACTTCGGAACATTGTTCAGCAACATGAAAGTGTCTCCGAGAACCTCTTGGAACATACTGATGGTGATTTCGGCGAGGCGCGGCATGTCATCCGGACTCGGGTACCAAGCGAACGTGAAGAAGTTTTCGGGTAAGGGTGCTACTTTTTTCTTCTTGAAGGCTTCTTGATCGTGAGTGCAAGGTTTGATCTGGTAGGATAAAATATCAAAGATGATATTATTTTGCAATTCGGCTTTTTTGGCTCTGTCGTTAGCTTTGTCGTGATTGAATTGAATGGAAAAGTAGGTAGAAAATGTCATCAGAGTTATTTCGTCGTCTTTGCTGAAACAGTCTGCAAAGCACTTGTTCGTCAACTGTATAGCGCCGACAACTTGTTTGCAGCAACAGAGGATCGGGACACATATTATAGATTTAATCTCGGTGTCCTGTCCTTTAATTTCACTCCCACATAGGTTCACCATTTCTTTACCCATTAAAACTTTGAAGAGGTACGAACACTCGTCTCGAATTACCCTGTTTGCATATTTTTTTACTATAATTCTAGAATCTTCCAAATCCTGTTCGTACTCTTCGACGATAAAATAATCTGGGGTAGTTTTGATTACCAAATAAAAAATGCAGTGTTCTGCGCCTATCGTTTCTCGAGCCAACAAAACAAAATCTGAGAAAATTCTCTCGGTGTTGACAAGATTACAATGATAATGGTAACTTAATTGTTGCAAACACTGTGTCATCTCGTATTGTCTCTGGAGGTTTACAAAGATGGCTTTCTGTAGAACTCCCGCCCCCATCCAGCCAGTCACTGCTGTGACCATTTGTTCTTCCTTTTTGTCGAATGGGACTGAAAATCCATCGCGGTAAAATTCACACACAGCTATTAACTCATCATCAGGTGTTTTAATCGGCACACCAAGGCCAAACTTGGCGTTGAAATCCGGGATTCCCAAGCCCAAAGGGAACCTGGAGTCGGATAACACGTTTTCTGTAACAATTATCTCTTTCATGAAAGCCGTATAAGCCGCCATGGTTGTACCTTCTTCGATTTTGAGAATGACTTCTTGATTTCCTTTCCAATATTCATTAGGAATGCAACATAACTCATTCTTTTCATGGTAGACTAAGTAAATAAAGAATTTTTTGGCATTTAAGAGATCCTTTATTGTCTTGACAGTTTTCACAATAGATGAAATCAGTTCTGAATCATCCGACAAATCCGGCACAACACCAATAATTTGTTCTTTAGACTTTTTTGTAAATGTCACAGCTTCAGATTTTGGCCTGTGCTTGGCAGATTCTATCTTTCTCTTTTGGTCCTTGTGAAGTATTTGAAGGTAGGGTGCGAGGGCTCGAAGAGTGGCTTTGTTAGTGGTGAGATTTCTCTTGAACATCTCTTCGTCGTGAGAGAGACCCTCGAGACTGGTCCTAAACAGTGTCGCATCTGGATAAAACTGAGGCTCTAACAAATCTGCCTCTTCTTCTTCTGCATGCTGGTTAACAATACTTCCATCGACTTTAACAGTGGTTGTTGTAAGGGTACCATGCCCCTTTTCTCGATTACTGTCTCTTGCCATTTTTTAGATCACTGATTTCAAATGAATAAAGAATCAAATAATTAAAAAACCAAGCACATATTTTACTCCAGAGTAATCACAAAATAGTTGTTTTCTAAAATTATTTAATGTCAATATGAAATTGAAATTATAAGATTGCACTTAGAGTGAAAAGAATTATTATTATTATTATTATTATGAATAAATCTGACAAGATCAAACAGCTGTAACAACTTTAAATTTCTTTTGTTAAGTATGCATACAATTTTGCAGTACAAAGAACTCTGACAACACTAGTAGCCATACAATTATTAATGTCAACATGTGGCTTGTGACAGACCAGCGAACCACCATATGCTTATCCTGTAGCAGCACTTATAATAAGAATTAAGTTGCAGCACTCTAGTAATTTTATAATGGGCAGCATTTAGTAATTAAATAATTGATGTTGTATCTAAAATACCTTTGATACTTTATTTAACACTTAAATACTAAAGAGGCCCAATTATGTTCTTTTTTATTGGACGACCATAAAACACCATTGGCCCAACGTTGGCAAATCGTTAACATTTTCACCAACAGACCAGGAAATAAGTTGGTTATTTTAAATCAACATAGTTGTTACATTTAACACTTAAATAAAACTGTGACGCTCACGTCACCGCTTCTCCGTCTAGTCGAATTATTATAGAATGTTCTCGAGGCTCGCGAATGAACCTTACCCCTGCCAAGGTAGGGGCGAGAGGGGTAATGGGGAGTCGCGTGGTCAGGAGGACAACGGAGACAGTGCCGAGCTGTGGAAGGGTGAAGATCGAGTCTTCTCGCCGGAGGATAAGTCCAAGGCCACACTACACTACAGGCCGGAGTCTCCCCCCCTCCTCCCTGATGTCACGTCACAACACCGGCTGAACTACTAGCGCTGTGTTAGAAATAACAACTAAAATCATACGAAAAACGTAAACATTTACCAAAAAATTATGACATTAGAACATTGAAATGTAAACAACAAGAAACAAAACTGTCAAATTTCCAATAAATCATCTGATGAAAAGTAAACAAATTACTTGCCTGTAATGTTTACCGGTTTTTAAGTTTATGAAATAAAGTCTTGTTTTCTTTAAAATTATTTTAGACCGCATTTGGTTATTCATTGATTAATGCAGATTCGAAAAAATATTAGTTTCTGAACGAAAACTTAAACAAATTACTTAGGGCACGATAGTTTTAAGAGTGCGACAGCGAATCACCATAAGAGTACATTATAAAAGCGTCTGCGATTCCGTCTGATAATGTGACGTCACCACTAAAGGACTCCGGCCTGTAGTGTAGTGTGGCCTTGATAAGTCCCAATAATTTTTCCATTTCATATAATTCTTTTTAATATGCAGTAGTTGTTAAGTAGGAAGGGGGGGTTAAGGGGTTTAGGGACATTTCAGTTTAATTTAAATAAATTTTGATCATGTAATATTTTCTGTATTAAGAGCCCCGCGCTCTTCTGGCGCAGGCTGCTGAAGCTTGCTCCTGTTTCCACTTTATTTAATTAAATCTGGCGATAATGTTTCATAAATAACCGTCAAAAATGGCTCTGATGTAGATGTTGGCGTGACTAACCTTTATATAAAATAATTTATTATTTTAGCAGCTTGGTCAATTTGAACTTATAAGTTATTGTAAGTGGGGAAGCCGTAAATTTGATCCACCATGGGCCCACACCCTTACAAAATTGGTAGCAGAGCGTTGTTGTTGGGCTCTGTTACACAACCATGCTATATCGCGTGGCTGCTAACAGCCACATCTATATCGCAGCCAAAATTAAATAATTGGGTAATAAACATTTTCAGGACTTAGTGCCACGTGCTGACGATCAGGTATTGACAAGAACGCTGGTAGCGTCCTCAACAGGTTACATCAGCATCACCGGTCGAGTCATGCACGAGAGCACGTGACCAACTAACTTATTAAATAAGAATAAATTTATTTCACGCAAACATTTATCAACATCTTAGCTAGGAAACAGGAGCTTGCATATTTTTAAATAAAATATTTAAATTTTGTTTTTCAAATAGTAATTTGAAATCACTTTCACGATTCAAACTTTATTTCTAATTTTAATTTAGGCTGAATGACATGAATTAATTCACTTAAATAATTTTATTTTAGGATTTTCTGGGTGCGTCGGTTTATATTTCATTTTAATGTATGAAATCCTACGTGAAAATATACAGACTTTACAGGAACACGTGCAATCCTATTGGTCAAACAAATAAAGATTGCATGAATATAATTAGGAGTCAGTGCCAAATCTATAAGATATTTATTTAATAATCCATGTTAGTAAAGTATAAGATACTTAATTTATAACTTATACATAAATTTAACTTGTGTTTGTATCTGGACTTGTTCAGCAACACATGCATTCAATTTTGTTTTGTAAATTGTTGAACGAGGTAGTAAAAATATTATAGGGCAATGTTTGTTTACAAGATTTATCTGCTGTTAGAGATAAATATTTTGAACCGCCGAGGCAGAAAGTCTAGAGTATTGTAGCTTCAGATAGACACAACAAAAAGGTAAAGGAATCCTTAGAGCACAAGTAGGACGGTCCCGTCACGTAAAAATGGATCACTTTGAATAAGTTTACAAGAAAATGGACTCTTACCACAACATTTGAGATCTCTCAAATTTCACATTATATCCCTTCATTTATATAAAAACATTCAGTTAGCCTAATCAGGGCCGCGACAAGGGCCATGCGAAACATGCGGCCGCATGGGGCGCCAACTGGGAGAGGGCGCCACCGAAGCCGGCGCGGTGTTGAGTCCGCAGCGGCGCCCGAGGAGTCTTTAAAGTGCTGAACTTTGGCGAACTTTGTTGACACACGGGTAGTATTTTACAATTTTGTTTAACGTGCAAAATATTCGTCTTGGGGACGTTTTCCGGCGCCTGTGGAGCATTTTATATTTGTTAAAGAGCTAAATTAATTAATGTTTTGTGGTGTTTGCCGACTTCTGGGAGTCTATCAAAATTGTTCAACTTGTCAAATTTTAATTTATGTGGCGTTCTCCAACTTCCGGGGCTCGTTGAGCATTTTTATATGGTTCAAAGAGTAAATCATGTAATTTTGTGAGTTTGGTTGGCTCTCGGGGGAGCATTTACAAATCGTTCAACGCGCTATAACATGATCGAGTTGTCGCCATTTTGGAGGTGTTAGCCAGCCCCGGCGCCTGGAGCCCTTTTGAAATTAATCAAGGTGCGAAATGTGACTTTAGGAGGCGTTTGCTGGTGCCGGGGGAGACGTTCCAAACTATTCAAAGATGCTTTTTTTGTTGGAGCATACTGACACCTGTGGCGTCTTTTAAAAATGTTTGAAACTCGCAAACATTTAAATTTTGTAAACACCCACGCCCGTGGAGTAATCATTGTTTTCAAATAACTCAAAATGTAAATTTTTGGGTATGTGAATTGTAGCTGCAGTAATGAACAAAATAAATGTCAATTTGAAAAGAATGGGTGAAGTAAATGAGTTCCGTTTTCACCACAGTTTCGTTTTAGCAATACCTTTAAAATTAAATTAAATTTGCGATTTGGTTTGCAAAATAAATATCAAGATTCAAAACCAAGACCTGGGGAACTAAAAACTTCTAGAAACTCAAACTCAACCCTCGTCCTCAGGGACTTTTGCAAGTAGTTTAAATGGGCCGGGTAACGAACAACTGTGATATTTTTTAGCCGTTTAGTATATTTCTTCTTAGATTGGTCTAATTTGACTGGGCTCTGAATTTTAATTTTTTTTAAGCTGAAGCAAGAATCGCCCGATTAGCGGTGTGCCTGTTCTTACTTAGATAATTTAATTTGTCTTAATATATCCAGCAATACAAAACCGTAGTCTATCCATCAATAAAAAACCTTTAAATATGTGATGAATAAAGTTCAACACAGTAACTTCAAAATATTCTATTTAATTTTGCAAATGATAGCTTTAACCACCCTGAGGGGTGGCGGGTAACTGATACCTAAATCTAGTGAAAGGGCGCCAATGTAGGCTCTCGCATGTCCCAGAAAAATCCCTTGTCGCGGCCCTGAGCCTAATGAGTTGTTAATGGTGAAGGTTAATAATTACAATAACATTAATGGTGAAGGTTAATAATTACAATAACATTAAAGGTTAATGACAGCTAAGTACGTAAAATTTAATGTGAGTTTATGTTAATTCTAGTAATTTTTTTGCTCAATTATAACCGAAACCCCAAGACCCCCACCAAAGCAAGCATGATTCAAGTTCAAGCCTTAGGCGATTCAATGATAAACAGATTAACATTTTACACCAGGAAAACTCCTAATTGCCCTTTGACAATAAGTAAATCAATAGAGATATCAGGAGCTAGAATTCACGATATAAAAAATTTAGTAAAGCAAGATAAATTAAAGTTTGACATTAATTCTCCCTTAGTAATTTTTCTAGGCACGAATGACATATTTAAGGACAACAATAGTAGTGATATGTGCAAATAAATGAAGTCATTATTAAAGCAAGTTTTCAATAGTATTAATACAACTCCCGACGTATCCTAGGGCACATTTTTCACCTTCCAAATTAGATCTGATCAACGAATTTAACAGGTTTTAAGCACATTACACAACGAAAAACTCAACACAAGGGTGCACAGATGAATACCAAGATTTTCATAAATTTTATAGGCACAATGGTAGAGTAGATGGTATTCATTTAAATGATAAGGGTAATAAAAAATTAGCATCCCACTTAGCCGATTTTTTGCAAGTTAAATAAATTAATCAAACAGCAGTTAAACTGTATGGGTTTCCACTCCCCACCCCCTACACAATAATAATTGTTTGTTGGTAAATAACAATTGCAAATTTTCAAAATGGACCCAACCAAAATACCATTTTCATGGGAAGGACGGCCTCAAGGAGTGTCATGGGTAGACAAATTAAATGCAGTGCAAGCGATAGCACAATGTAAGGAATGGGGTCTCGTACCGGCTGACACACTCGAGCTAAACAGAGGCATTTTAAAAAGCCACATTAAAACCAATCCACAATTAGAAAATAATTTGAATTTAGATTTAGATATTACGCCCTTGAACGAACGAGGTATGAAGACACCAACTAGGGAAGATGTAGAGCCCCACCTCAAAACGGCAATGCCGAAACCAAATCAACAAGTCCAAAGCCCTCAACATCGCGGCCCGGAAACGAACGTGGATGAGCGAGCCGGTATGACTTCACACGTAAACAAAAACGACGCGACTCCTCAAGCCCAAGTAGGTGATTGGCTATCAGTTGTACAGGCGACTGCGGCGGCGATTGGTCAAAATATTGCTGCGGCTCTGGCTAATCGCGCAACTCACAGCGAGCCGGCGTCCTCTGCTAAACCGCCCCGAGCGTTGTACGACATGGTTGCGGCACTACCCAAGTGTTCAGGCGCGGAAAGTCGCAGTCTGTTAAAATTCCTGATAGGAATGCAACAAATTTTTGACCTGGGGCTAACCGATAGAAAACAAACTTTACTAGCTACTCTGCCTAAGACTGATGGTCAATTACCTAAGGTCATTATGGGTTTCAGCAGTTGCTCAGCGCTTACCTTTTGCCACTTTAAAAAATCAAATCATTGAAATGTTTTTTCCTGACAGAGTTAAAAAGCAATTAATTACCGAAGCAGTTTACCGATGAGTCCAAAGGCGAAACGAACCACTGATTGAATTCATCACAAGCGTGCAAGATTCCGCAAAAATTTTGTTGCAATCAAATACGGATCTTTTGGACGCAATTCTTACTTGAATGAATCCAGCAAGCCGAACTTGTTTAGCCGGATACACTCCTCCCAGATCGGTCGAAGATTTTTTAAATTTAGTGCCACGCTTAGAAGTAATAAAAAGTATTGGACGGACGGCTGACAGATCGGATGGTGAACATCCGTGTGATAAACAATCTTTTCAAAATAGACCGCAGAGGCAAAACCAAAACGGGTATAGTCAAAATTATCAAGGAAGGCAAAACCATGACGCTAACCAAGTGGCGTTTCCCCAAACACGTTTTCCGTACAGGCCCAACACCTACCAATACGGCGCAAACCGACACAACGGACCATACCACGCAAGACATAGTCAACCACAGTTTTTTCCAAGTCAAATGCCACCCCAACAGTCATTTTGGCCACAACCAGTCCCACCATACCCAACATATTGGTCACAACAACCCCCACCGTGCCGCAGCCACAGAATTGGTCTCAACAGGGACATCAAAATCAAAATAGACAAAATCAGCATCGCAATAACAATCATCAATCAAACTCCAACCGGGGGAGGTAATGGGCGCAACCTACCCTCGAAAACCTAAGTGCGCCGACTCTAACTGTAAGAAGAATAAAAATAATAATAAACCTAAAACAGCACCCAGGGTTCCAAAAATATGCACAATTCCCGTTAGGTTTGGCGACTTTGTAACTGATGCACTGGTAGATACTGGCAGCTCTTGCACAATAATTTCCCAAGATTTTTTTCAAAAAATCGAAAATAAAAAATCAGTGGTTAAATTGATTCAACAAACAAATTACTTCGCTTTTTCTGCAACCGGCGAAAAATTAGGATTTGTTAAAATAGCAAAATTGCATTTTAAAATCATGCAGCTAGCCTGGAATCACTCATACCGCAACTGCAACAACAACATCAAACCTCAAGCACATAGCACATGGCATCAAGTTACATGTAATTTTGGGATGTGATTTTTTGCACAAATCTAAAGCAATCATCGATATGTCACAATTTAAATTACAATTTCCTTATGGATCAGGCCATTCTTTTGCAGTAACACCATCCGACGACCTTAAGCTTGTAGAAGCACAGTATTAGTTAGGCGAAAATCTCAACCAAGACTAAATTAACAAAGTTAAGCAATTAGTAGACCATTTCCCCGACACAATAACCAAAAAAGTAGGCAGAACACACTTAATTGAGTATGATATAAAGCTCAAAACTGACTAGATAGTTAGAGCCCGCCCTTATCAGTTCGCACCACCCAAGTTAGAGAAACTTAAAGAACACATTCAAGACTTATTAGATGAAGATGTAATACGACCTTCTGACTCCCCATATAGCTCATCAGGGTTTTTAATTCCAAAAAAGGGAACAGACAGGGCCGCCGACAGACATTTTGAGGCCCGGGGCAAAGTTTAGGAGTGAGGCCCCTCAATACAAAAAATCGTAAATAAAAAAACCTGTGTCTGTCAAATAGCTACATTTGTAAAATCTGCTGATTACAAACCTTTTGGTAAAAATGTTGAATATCTTAATTTGTTCAATACAAAACAACTACATCACAGGTCTATACTTAACTTTTGATTTATGAATTTTGAAAATTCAGAACATTACAAACAGTAAAAGCAGTTAAAATCCTTTTTGATACGGCTACTGAATAACACAGAACTTTGGATTAAAAGCACTAGACTAAAAAATGTATGTTTCTAATAAGCCTGTACCTGGGGGTAAAAAGGATTTAAGAAACAGTTTTAAGTTATTATACAAATTATTCACCAGACTAACTACTAGAAACTACTTTACTTGTTTTCCTTCTGTTTTCCAACTCCCAAAATGCCTGTGGTGCGTGTGACGTCACCAGGACACCATTTTACCGGTTGTATCCTAGCCCTAGCAAGGCCCCCTTGGCCCTTTGGTAAAAGTATAGCTTAAGTCGAAGATGTAGTAATAACTACTCTCTGACTGGCCAAGATACTTTATTGTGCCAGCTTGAGGTGGCCTTGCTACAGACGAGCGCATTCTTTCGGTCTGCTGAAGGCATCATGAGCTGCTTCAATTTTTGTATGAGGAAACCTGAATTTCTTTGGACCTTGGTTCATACCACAGATGAACTAATACATTAGTTTATGTATTCGTTTATCTGTGTTCATACGTAGCTGAACTCAAACTCAGAGGAGAAACGAAGCTGCATTTGTTAATCATTGGAAAAAATTAATGTCACGTCCAGGGTTGGATTTAGCTTTTGGCGCTCATAGGCCCAATAATTTTTTTCGCCCCCTAGTCCTAGTTAGGGGGGGGGGGGTGTTTTAATGTTCCCCCTACTTCCCTAAAAACCTTCATTATAAAGTTATATCAGGTGCTACTAGTTATGTCAGGTAGTGCAAACATAAGAAGTAAATATTTCCCATTATATTAATCATATAAGCACTCCCACACATGTTCTTATTCTACGATATAAACTGAAACTATGAAAATGTGTAGCCTCTATTAATATTATGCATCGAGTGACTTACATAAATAATTGTCTTTTTAAGTTTAGCCTAATACCAGCGCAGAAGTAAATAGTTCCCATTATAATCATATATGCACTCCTACGCATGTTTTTATTCTTATAGGGCCTTCCTTCTTGCTTTTTGCCGGGCGAATTTATCTATGATTTGCTTTTAAATCAATTACAAAAATATGTTCAGTTATAGCTATAGTCCAGGCAACGAAAGGTTATAGAGGGAATTGCATGGATCACAATTTTTGACTTTTTAACTTTGTTTGGACTAGTTAGGAGTAAAACATATCAAATGTCCCCGCCCTTAGCCCTTGAGCCGGCTGGGCTGGAAGGGCCTAAAGGTACAATTTTTTGGTTTTTCCTAAATATCTTGAAAACTATCAACTTTTAGTATTCCCTATAAATTTGAAAATTAAAGAAAATTAAAATTCCTGTAAGAAAAATATATAATATGTCTGCTTTGGTCCAACCGTTTACAATGTAATCACTAGTTTTAATAATATTTAAAAAAATATCCCTTCCATAAGAAATACATGTAAATTTGTGGGTAACTTAGATGCCCTATTGGGCAAAGTTTTTTTCACCTAAAGGAAAATGAACAGCATTCAGGAAATATTGACAACATTTCCAGTAATTTGACACCTCAATTATAAAAATTGGTCTAATATTAAGGCGTTGGCGAGCTCACAAAAAACGTTATTTTTCAAGGAATTATTACAATTTGTTATGATTGCTGAGCTTGGTACGGATTTAGTTAATGCGAGGTCTGGTGCAGGCCTATTACCTCGGGGGGCCCAGACGCGACGGCCGAAAACCAAATGAAATTGTATCAAAATAAGACAAATGAACAGTTAGGTAATTTTAATTATATACGTTTTTTAAGTACTAAGTTTTTTATATATCTTCTAATACATTTAATTTTGGTCTCTTTGTTTTAAAAACTCTAATATTTAATAATCCTCAAAAATATTCTCAGCTCAAAATGTGGCCCCCTTCCTTTTGTGGCCCGGGGCAATCTGCCCCCTTTGCCCCCCCCTCTCGGCGGCCCTGGGAACAGATAAATACAGTTTTGTTGTAAATTACAAGGCCATAAATAATTTAATGGAATTAGATTCAACACTAGTAGCTACAGTAGAGGCGGCGTTTCAGTACTTAGGCAAAGCGCGTTGGTTTTCCCTTATCGATCTTAACAGCGCTTATTTACAAATACCCCTCACAGAGCGCAGTAAGAAATACACTAATTTTGTTGTTCCTTTCGGAAGTTTCGCCTATCAAGTTACTCCATTCGGCCTTGCTACAGGTTCGCAGGTTTTGACTAGACTTTTAGATAAAATATTAGGAGATGTTAAATATCAGTATGTGTTCAATTTTTTTGATGACATAGTAGTGTATTCGGATGGGTCATTTGAAGACCATTTAACGAAGTTAGAAGAAGTTTTTTCAAGGTTACAAAGAGCAGGGTTAACTATAAATCCAGAAAAGATGACAATTGCTGGCAATTGAATAGAATTTTTGGGCCACATTTTTTTCAAATGGAACAGTAACTTTCGATTCAGACAGAATAAAACCAATACTTAATTTACCACCTCCCAAAAATGTTAAGCAGGTCTCTAGGCTAATAGGTTTAATGGCATATTACGCTAGGTTTGTCCTACATTTTGCCACACTTTGTGCCCCTTTAAATAAGTTAAAGCGTTAAGGTGTCCCGTTTCACTGGGGCCAGGAGCAAATAGACGCCTTGAATGCCCTTAAAGTAGCATTAACTTCACAACCAATTCTCAAACTTCCTGATTTTAGCAAACAATTTATATTACAGACGACGGTTCAGGCTCAGGTTTAGGAGCTCAATTAGGGCAAGAACACAATGGAACCATATTCCCAGTAGCATACGCATCGCGTCCTCTAAATAAACACGAGAAAAACAAATCAACCCTTGAATTAAAGTGTAGCGCGGTATTTGGTCTCCAAAATTTCCAACAGTATCTCGATCACCGCCCCTTTGGGCTCCAAACCGACTGCTCGGAACTTTCATGGCTTTTGAACCATCCCGTCAAGTAGGGAAAATAGCCAGATGGATAGCATTTATAAATTCCTTTCAGTTTACATCAGAATACATTAGGGGAGAGGTTAACCATATACCCGATCTTTTAAGTAGAATGTATGAGGTAAATGAGCCCACCGAAGTAAGCATGAATAATCCAAACACCAATCAGCCCTCACATGAGTCAGTCTCAGGCGAGCAGCTCGCATCCAAATCTAATAACGTCTTTAATAGTGTGAATATTCTTAATAAAATTCCAGAAGTTTTTAAGGATATAGCTACCCACCAGCGAGAAGACCCCAAATTATAAAAATAATAGAAAACCCTAAGCGCAATCAAGCCTACACTAAAGCCTACACACTGCATTATGCATACAGCATCTAATGCAAGGTCGCCTAGAATAGTGCTACCATCCAAACTCATAGATATGATTTTCAGGTATTATCATGTAGGGCCAGCCTCAGCAAATTTAGGAAAAATTAAAACCTTGTATCAAATAAAATAAATATTTTTGGGCCCCAGATTTAAACAAAACCTTAACACATAAAATCAAGTCATGCATGGATTGTCAACGTGCCAAACCTGCGCAAAACACACGAGTAGGTCATCTAGCATCAGAAATTGTCACCAAAGCTTTTGAAAAGATTTTTATAGATTACATTGGAAAACTCCCACGATCCCGAAATGGTTGCCAATATCTGCTATCGGTAGTCGATGCATTTTCAAAATTTACATTTTTATTACTGTATCAGCTAGGAACCAAACTGCATCAACAACAGTAAATTTGCTCACCAAACACATTTTTTCTTTGGATTTCCCAAATATTTAGTTAGTGATAGGATATCAACATTCAGGTCACGAGAGATAAATAAATAAATAAATAAATAAATAAATAAGAATTTTATTGTCATTAAGCTTTACAGCAATAGACAAAGTCAAGACTACATACTTAATTAAAACTAAGAACTTGGTTAACCCTATACTAAAATAAATTTTACAATATGTACAGATTTAACGAAAATAACCAAAATCATCCCTTACGAAACAACTAAACAAAAAAATTAGACAAAATGGAATACAATTAATTGTTTAAAGTAATATGTTGCAAACAGAGACTTCGAAGAAAATACAAAATACTTAACAAAAATACTTAACAAGATAACCTATATACATAATTAACACTAACTTTAACACAACTCAGTAAAAATTCAGAGGTGGAAATAAATTTCAGATAAGTACAAACAAATAACTTAACAGGCCAGGTAACATATCACATACAAAAATCTTCACACTCAAAAAATTCTTTAATGGAATAAAAAGGTAAATTTAACAAAAGGTTGTACAGTTTACTTTTGAACGTCTTTAAAGGTAAATCTGAAATGTTTGTAGGCAGTTTGTTGAACATTTTCAAACCAAGAATTTCATAACTGTTGTGACATTTTGACAGCCTATTGTATGGTATGTCTATGTGCTTACTATGTCTAGTGTTATAACCATGTATATCCTGTCTAAGATGATGTTCTGAGAGGTTATTTTTTGTATACATTAATACATTAAAAATATACAAGTTTATCACTGTTAAGCATCGTAATTTCACAAAGAGTGGTTTACAATGATAGCTGAGATGTGCATCAAATTTTCAATACAGCATGTGCACACCTCACCGTACTATCCCAATCCTAGAATATCAGAAAGAGTGAACAGAAATATAAAAATAGCTATGCGCATATACCACCATATGGATCATAGGTCATGGGACACTAACATATATTGGTTTCAAATAGCATACAATAGCGCTCACACGAGAGCACTGGTTGCTCACCAGCTAGTTTATTTTTAGGGCGTGAAATCACGCACCCGCTTGAACTGGCTTGGAACTTAAAGGAATTATTTCCTGACGATCCACACAGATCAAAAGAGATAAGCACAGAGCAAAAGTGGCATCAGGCGATCGAGAATTTAGGCAAAGCTCGAGAAAAACGCGAGCGCCTTTACAACAAAGACAGAAAACCAAACCCTTACAAACCGGGCGACTGGGTAATGTACCGGCTTCACCCACAAAGTAAGGCCATTGATAATATAAATAGTAAATTGATGCAAATGTGGTCTAAACCTTGTGTAATTGAATGCTTCACTTCACCGGTGACTGTGCGACTGATAAACTCTTCAACGGGTAAATATGTCCAAACAGCTCACGTTTCCCAGTTGAAATGTATTTTTATGCCTAACATAAAGTAAATATTTATTTATTAAGTATGTAAAAGGTTAGCCATGCCAGCATGATTAGCGTAAGAATAGGTTAGCACTAGATCTTTTCATTCTTCCATTCCTCTTATCTTCTTATCTTGTACTTATCTTCAACAGGAAACACCCCTTCGGCTGCGGCACCCCCGGTCGCGTATTTACAATCCCCCTACGGGTTCAGCGCGCCGAACTCGTAGGGGAATTGTTATGCCCACGCGCGGCGAGCCACAACAATCCCCATACGGATTCAGCGCACTGCCGCCCCCCTCCCGCACCCCGCCCAATAACCATCGCTTGCTCAGGCGCAGGATGCGAATTGAAAATTTCGTTTATCCCTCGTTTGTTTGTACAATAGAGTTGTCAACAAGCTTACTATTAAAACAACTATCATCTGTTTAACTTTGATAATTGTTCTGATGTAAAATCCTGATAGTAATACTTGTAATAGCAAGTGATAGGCCTACACTCTGTGACTAATATTATCCAAATAAGACAACAAGTCTGAGAAAGATTTTTGAATCTTAAACGAGCAATGAGTCGGCTTCCGTTCGGAAGCCCAACCGTTCTGATTCTTTTTACCGAGCGATTCGGTGAGCACTTTTTCCCCAACTAAACTTGAACGTTCTTTGCGAATCGATTCGCGTGACTCACTCAGTTCGGAATACGGACCGACTCATATCGTTCTTTCATCTGAATCGAATTCGAAATTTTCGAATCGCTTGGCGTGAACACTTTAACCTCTTAAGCTTCTCAGGACTCGTTGCTCAAGATTGATACAAAGTGTAAACTAATGCATTTAATATTTATTTATCTATATTATTAAAAGAATTTCTGGGACTTTGTCCAGAGCAAATCGACCCCTAGAAATTAATTTTTCTGCACATATTTGGTATCTAATTAACGACCTTCTAATCGCAGAAAATGCCGCAACGGTTGCGCATGCGCAGTAGCGTCATTTACATCCAAAGGAGCGTGTTAGCGTGTATCTGTTACATCCAAAGGAGCAGTTAAATTGATCCGAAGTTCCAGTTACTTGCTAGTAATAGGTCACAGTTGACTGACGCCGCGGCGCCGCGATTCTGATTTTTTCGATTAGAGTGCCGCAATTTCTTTCTTTCCTTTCCTAATCTCTTGCCTACCCATCTTGCGACACTTAAGTTAGAACGATTTGCTATAAAATGTTGTTTTGTTAAATTAATTAATTGTTAAGTTTATATCGTTGTTGTTTTGTTATGGTTTTCTATCGAAATGGTGCCGTGTTTTGATTAGCTAGAGGAACTCAACACATTCTTATTATTCTTACTAGTGTGTGAATAGTGACCTGTGTTTGATTAATTTGACAGTAATCTTGGTTTACCTTTAGATTAAACTAACATTGTATTTCAACACAGCCCATAATTGGATTACTGTCCTAGGCCTAGGCCAACTGGCTTTACACTGAGTTAGTTATGTAGGCTACTATTAAATATTTGTAGAAGTTTCCATTCCTTTAGAAAAAAAACGTAATAATGAATTATTAAACAGGATTAAAAAAAATGATAACTAATAATCCAGAGTTTGAATATTAACATAGTTTAATAAATACAAAACTTCCGATGGTAAAATTCTTTCTCCTTATACAGGAATCAGGGTAGGTTCTTCCCTTCACCTTCAATCATACTTCAATCTTCAGTCTACTAAGTTAGCGTTGCATGGAACCGGAACGGAACGGCATCGGCATTCGGCACGGACTAATACAGTTCCGCCTAGTCGGTGGAACGGTTACGTCAAAAATAACGCTAACTTCTCCTCGGCATTTTCTACGATAAGAAGGTCGTTCAAATTAAAGCTATTATTCTCTAGATGTGCCTTTTGCGGGTTTGGAAAATATTGCATAAAAGGCCTTCGAACAGGAGGCTTTTTGAAATTTCAGCGAAAGTGCTACTATCTGTTGTAAAACCTGTGAACTTTTACCAATTCGCATCTAACAAAACAGATGGTCAAGATTTAAATGTTTACACAGTTATCCCTATACCACAGATTGTGGGGCCAGCAAATGTCAGATAATATTTATTTACATTATGATTTTGATTTGTTAAAATATAGAAGTTTTTATAAGCCAACAGAAAATCAAATCTATTTTCATTGAGGAAGAGTATCTATCTGAAACTTAAAAAAGGCACAAATGTAACTTAGGAGGTGCTAATGAAGTGGGGCTTTCTTGGTGCACATTTCAACGTTGGGAATTATAAAATACCAATATTAGTTGAAGGCAGGTCCGCAGAGAGAAATCTCGGGCCCCTGGGCAATCGTTGCCGCTGCCCCCCCCCTCTCGGCGGGCCTGGTTGAAGGTGTATCTAAAATCATACCCAAAAACACAAAGTGTTGAAGGGTCGCCAAGCCCTAAAAATATGTGATATCAGAGTGCTTACCAAGTCAATTTAATTTCCTGTAGTCCAACAATGTTCATTAGAATACATAATTAAATTTGTTTGAATACTATATTGTTCTGAATACTGATTATAATTCTACATGTACTTGGCCAGCAGCTTAACAGACGCTAAATTAGTTATACGTTTGTATTTTCCAAAGTGACATACATAGAAGACTTTTAACATAAATATATAAATTCATAAGCTGCTGGCCAAGTACATGTAGAAGAATTAGGTATAATCAGTATTCAGAACAATATAGCATTCAAACAAATTTAATTATGTATTCTAATGAACATTATTGGACTACAGGAAATTAAATTGACTTGGTATGCACTTTGATATCACATATTTTTAGGGCTTGGCGACCCTTCAACACTTTGTGTTTTTGGGTATGATATCACTGTTTTTTTAATAGATAAATGTAGTAAAATATAACATTTAAAGTAAATCTTTACATAAATAAAATAAATAAATATTTAATATAGACAGTATATAGTGTGAATGCAATAACCGATGTATTCTAGTTGTTCTCACAGATGTTTTAGGCGGTCTTTTAAAAATAATATTACGTAAACATTCTTTGCGCCATATAGTCACTTCTTGATATTTAGGTACAAGGAAAGATTTAGAAAGATTTGGCAAGTCGTAGAAAGATGGGAATGGGCTCAAATTAAAGGTACCTCTACCGTGATGGCGGGAAAGATACTGAAATTGCTTGAAATTTTCCAGAAAACAAGAAATAAATAACGTAAAATATCTGCACTGGGATCTAAAAACGACAGCTTTGTTTACATAAAACATGTGGTGCTGAAATTTGATTGAAAACCATGAGCTATATCTAACAAATAGTAGATTTAAAAGCCAGTTTGCTATGAGGGTATTTCATCCTAGGCGTATCCTATCGTATACTCTTATATGAGTAATGTTATTGTGCTTGTATGCTTATTTGCTTGCTTGCACAATTATCTCAAAAACGGCTCCGATAATTTCCTTCAAAGTCTGTAATCCGACTCAAAAACGTCTTTTATGCAGATTACTTGGCCAGAGAAAATCTAATAACGCAATAAATCGAATTTTAAAGTTGTAAAATTTTAACATTGGCCTTATGGGTTGCCGTGATAGCAACGAAAATAAACAAGGAAAGTGTAAACAAATGAAGTAATCATAACAGCTGTTTGGTATCTACAGCCATCAAGGGGAAATACAGCAAATGGGATGAAGAGTCCATGGAGCAATAAAATACCCCCGTCGCAGCAAACCTGCGTACTCAGCGAATTTCTAAAGAATTAATTTTTATATGGGAGCTTATTATGTACAGGAAAATGTTTCAAACATTTTATGTAATTAATGCAAAAAGTATATTACATATCAATTCAAGAGCTTTAGATATAGGCTAGGAGAAATGATCATGGGAATCACATCGGTATCAATTCCAGCAATATTCTTTTTGTTATTCTTATAATAATTAGTCTAATATTTTTTTATAAGTGTATCCTTGTTATAGTATAAAAATGTAAGCAAACATACAATCAATGATTTAAAATCAGTCAAAATTAAAACAAATAAAATAATCACATGAAAAAATTGAATCCAAACATATGATTTATCTTAAAATTTAAATAAACTTGTTGCAGCAAACTTGCATGCTCAGTTAATTTCTAAAGGATTTATTTTTTATATGTGGGCATATTTTACATAAGTTAGGGAAGTTGTTGTTTTGAATATTTTGTGTAAATATTAATCTAAATTAAGTAAATTTTATCATTCATGATCTTATTTCTCAATAATTATTCATATTCTGATAATTTTTAATAAATTTACTTGTTATAGTATATAAATTTCAGCAAACATATTATCAATCTACTCAGATCCAAGAAATAAAAACAAATCAAACCATCACATGAACAAATTAAATTCAATCATGTGGTTTGTTTTATTATATTTTTAAATCCCATTTTAGGGAAATTTAATGAAAAATTTGGGTATTTCATACCAGAATTTGGACAGTTTATGTCCCTTCAGGGAAAAACAAAAGACAATGTACTGCATTTTGCAGATCCGATATCTCAGTAACCGACTGATGTAGAGTAATAATTCAAAATGCTATATTGTTTATTTTTTTAAGCCGAATTCAATTCTGACGATAAAATTTACATCAAATTAATAGAAATATGTTAAATCTTGAAAATAAATTTTATTTAGTCAAAAAAACTGCCTTAGAGTGTACTGATCTTGCTGGTTTTCGAACTTAAAGTCATGAATATCGCTATAAATGTTTGTTCCAAATTTCATCAAGATCGGACTTTTTTTACGAGAGTTATCGTGCCTACGGACACATATATACCAAAATGAACGAACGTTGTTTTTGGGCTCTAGGGACCTCAAAACGAAAAAATAACATGGTCCCGGGCTTAAGTCTCGCCATGCCGCCTACGGTAATAGCTACTTCCCTATAGGGGGAAATTCGCTAAAAGGTTTATATTTATCAGTTTTATGACATCGAAATATTTTATAGTAACTATGGATGAACTGGTAAATAACACCGAGCAAGGCTCGGTCCACCAGGTACTATATATTAACTGAGGATCGTTTGAATGTCTTCTTATTAGGGGCGTTTAGTCCCTTCAAGCCACTAGTGAAATATAATAACCACATTTTGTAGTTTCTCCTAAATTTAATATAGCATGTTTCACTTTGAATGTGTTTCCAATTATTTTAATTTCTGTATTTTAAGCCCTGGTATGAGAAGATTTGTAATTTTAATGTTGAATGAATTCCGAAGTTGTAATTGAAAAATCAAATAGTTACTTTTGCTCGAAATTATTGTTTTAGCGAATTTCCTTAGAAATAAGCTATTACCGTCGTTTTAACAGAACAGAATGGACAAAAAAAATATCCGTTCAGGGTAACCTCAGCAATCATATTAATATTTATATTATTTGTCAGCTTTTTATGGGTACTTTCTGGATATGAAGTGAGTTTATTGTTAAAACGCATTTTTCCAGCAAAAATCACGATTTGTTTCAAAATTTAACATGGGCTTATATGGGAAATAGAATTTTCATTTTTTGAGTGTCTGTAAGCACGATAACTCTCGTAAATATCCTCCGATCGCAACAAAATTTGGTACAGACATGTAAAACTAGATTCTCTTGGACGAGTTCGTAAACCAGCCAGATCGACATATCCTAAGTAGGGTAAAGGCTCGATTTTACCCCCCAAAAATGGGTTTTTTGAGTTTTTCAAATTGAAAAATTATATTTATCCAATTATTGTTTGCACCATTGGATTTAGCTCGAAAAACAAACAATTTGCTATTTTAAATCATTCCTCTAAGTCCATAGGTCTCCGAGTTCTCATTTTCCCCCTGTTTTTATAGTAATAGGGCAGCAGAATGTTGGCTTAGTCAATTTCCCATTTACTCTCTACTGAGGTTTTCAAGGAATCGCTTTGAGTAATTTCTCAGTTTATCAATTTATTGATTAGAATTTTGGTTTTTAAACAATGTTATGTTAATATAATTTAAAAAATAAACATTCTTGCCTACTTCATTATATGAAATTTTTGTGTTTTGTCACTAAGTCATTTACCAATATTTTTTTACAAAGGGTTTGTAAAACAAGCTATAATAGCTATAATTTTAATATATAAATATATCACTTGTTTATTTTTCTTTTTTTAATAGCCTAATGGATTAATTACTGGATATTTTGTAATTGGAAATTCACTGAGTATGCAGGTTTGCTGCGACGTGAGTATTTTGTAAGTAGTTGCGGTTGCAACAATAGGTACACTTTGAGTCCACAATTGGTTGCCATTTTTCACACTGACGGTTGAATAATTCTTCAAATTTGCTTTTTTAGTGTTGTGAGGAATTGAAATTGGAAAAATAAAGTTACTCGCATTTACATCCACATTGTGGATGCAGTTTGAACATGTTGTCGTAATTTTTAGCATATATTTGAAATGAAATTCAAGGGGTTGATACAATGTTATTAGTTGAATGAAAAATTCAGCACAATCTTGTTGTTCGATTGCGTTAAAAGGAGGTCCGAACTGATTTCTGATATTTATTGGACTAAAAATTGGTCGTTTTTTGGTGGGATATGGCTAATTTAATCATAGGGGAATCAATGGCATAGTTTGTTATGGAGGTTGTGATAAGTTGGCAGTTTAAAATACACTGTATTTTTGCATTTGCATAGTACGATACATTATCAGAATTTTAAAAACCAAATAAATATTATTTACCAGATGCTGGATCGCATAGGATATAAACAAGGCCGCACTAGTGTGGCCTTGATAAGGCGCTGTAGTATACACCCAATGGAATTGAAATTAATTAACTTGAAACAGCTGGTTATGTGTTTAACCTATAAGTACAATATTCAATGAAACTCTAGATGCAAACGGTAGTTAACCCTTGGCAGTTTGGGTATTCTTAGGACCAGGATTAGTAGTTACAATGGACATGCATTGCAGATATTCAGCTTAATATGCATGCACCCGAAAGGTTGCGGTATTATCACAAAACAAATTGCTATTATTTATTGGCGAGATTTAACCCTGGGTGCTGGGGATCGATGTTCCTCGCTCTACCACCAGTGGACATACTTTGTGACAAAATCGTGAACCCTCAAACTTTGGATAATTCTTGAATTAGGATTTTTTTTTATGATAGACCTTATCAAACATTCGGCGCTATGACTATAATCTTTGACTTTTTCCAGTTTGTGAATAAACTCATCTTTAAATATAAAATGTTTAAGAGTTGAATTGCCGTTTTCTACCTTTGTAAGATTAGGCCTACTTGCGTCTGCAACCAAACTTCGTATTTATACGTGATAGGAGTCATTAATTATAGTTAATCTATGAATCTGTACTTTTTTACCTGACAAATTTTCCGCAAACAGCTGATATTGCTTCTGTTCAAACAAAGAGATTAGAGTATTTACTGGAGGTACTGTGACGATGACTTTGTTGATAAAAACCGGCCCTTTCATTTTGGCAGACTTTAGTAACTTAGTAATGAAATACCATTCTTTGAACATAAATTTAAAACGATTCGAATCTTGAACATGAGTTTAGGTTGGGTAAAACGGAAATAGACTATATAAGACACACATTCATTATAATTTATATAGATATTTGTAAACCTATATAAATAGGTTTCATTGGTACAGAACCCTGAAATAATAGTTTAAAAAATAAACCTATCACAATATAAAGAAATAAGTACCTGGTGGACCGAGCCTTGCTCGGTGTTATTTCATGTTTACGAGTTCATCCAGTTACTATAAAATATTTCAATGTCATAAAATTGATAAATGGAAACATTTTTTATTGCTCCATGGACTCTTCATCCCAATTGCTGTATTTTCCCTTGATGGCTGTAGATTCCAAACAGCTGTTATGATTACTTCATTTGTTTACACTTTCCTTGTTTATTTTCGTTGCCATCTCGGCAACTCATAAGGCCAATGTTAAAATTTTACAACTTTAAAATTCGATTTATTACGTTAATAGATTTTCTCTGGCCAAGTAATCTGCATAAAAGACGTTTTTGAGTCATAAATAGCTTATTTCCAGACTTAGAAGGAAATCCTCGGAGCCGTTTTTGAGATCTTTGTGCAAGCATACAAGCAAGCACGCACGGCCGGACGATAACATTGCTCATATAAGAGTATAGGATAAATTAAACAAATCAAGCGTATCTCCTGTCCTACCGTCCTCTCCAATACGCTTAAAACTTACCAGCTGATCAAAGTTTTACTGACGAAATAGTTTCTTCGTGGACTAAGCTTGTTTACATTTGAAATGTCAACGATGATTTGAAATGAAAATTTAAAAAGTTACTAGTTTTGATATCTAGTGCTTTCAAACTTTGTTCAGACTATCAAAAGGCACTACTACGAGGAAAAAACAGGAGTGAGTGTGAAGTTTCATTCAATTCTGATGAGAAATAAAGTCGCTAGGCTTTCTGAACAAATCGAGGTGGAGGATACGTTCAAAAGTGCAAAACCGGTAACTTTTTTGGTGACTTTTAACGTTTATTATTAACTTAATAGAAGTATTTAAAACAAACTGTCGTGTTTTTTGAAGTTTTTTTGGCCAGTTTATTATGTTGAAGCGAAGTTATATTAAATCAAGGCTCTAATTTTCTTTTTTGAAAAGTGAAAAATCGGCTCCTAATCTGCGCTGTCGATATAGTCACTCACGTCGTTCATTCGTCGTCTGCTGGTGGACTTGGCGACGAGACAAGACCGTGCCTCTAGATAAATCAAATTTAAAATCTACTATATATTTGTCAAATACCACTCAGTGGAAACATCGTACAGCCCAAACTACTTGACCTAGAACCTTGAAACTTTGCATGGACGTTCCTCTTAGGGCGTAGACATCCGCTAAGAACGGATTTTACAAAATTCGTAGTAAAAGGGGTTTTTGGCGAGGCCGAAGTTTTCAAATTTTCCCATTTAAAAGTATGTTGGACGATTTTTGTTTACATTTTTAATGTTCATAAAGCAATCAGCTGGTAGTTAGCTTCGGAAATGTATACATTGATACAGATGATAATAAATTGATTGATTATGGCTTCATTGATTTTTGTTGATTTGTTTCAAGGACATAATTATGTACTATATAAAAGTTATATTTATTTTAGATAAAATCCACCATTAATTAGTTAAGTGACACCATCTATATTTCGGTAGTGGGAGTTACGCAGTTTTAAACGTGAAGAGCATACTGCCTTTTGTGGCTGAGACTAAATCCCGGTAAGATGGAAAGAGAAAAGAACAGTGGTTTTTCAGTCACAAATAGAATGTGCTGAAATGATATAATTCTTTGACCTACTTATGTAAAAATTTATAAATTATACAAATCCCTGATTGTAAGTTATATTTATATTATCTTTTCTACTGTATTTTTGTCAAATACCACTGACCTATCCTATGTACAGCCAAAACTACTTAACCTAGAACCTTGAAAATTTGCATGGACGTTCCTTACAGAGTGTTGACATTCACCAAGAACGGATTTTTTTAATTTGAGGTTATTAGAGGTTTTTCGTGGAGCTGAAGCTTTGAAAATATGTCATGGAATATGTCCCATGTTAATGCCCCATGTTAATGTAATGGATGATCTTTTGTTTAAATTTACAATTTTATTCAATCAAGCATATTAGCTTCACAAACGGATACTTTGTTACAGCTGATTTATAATTTGATTCCTTTTATCATGGTTTTGTGGTTGTTTTGATGATTTTGTTAGGTTATTCGTACTATATAAAAGTTACATTTGGTTTAGTTTCGTACCTTATACGTTCAATCTCATTATGTGGTACCATCTTTTTAGGCAGCGGGAGCTATAGTTATTTCCTTAGGCCGTCCTTCATGTTTTTAATTACAATCATGCCAGTTACAATAATTTGGCAAATTCCTTTTTCATCTAATTCGACGGTGTCCCGGCTTTACACGGAAAAATAAATGCTGCAATCAGTGGTTGATCTTAAATTATTCCTACCCGTCCATATTTTAAGTTAAAAACTAAGTGAATCGAGTTTGAAATACTGCCCACAGATAGCACCATAACTGTTTCGAACATTCAGCCCTTTACTGTACTTAATTGATGCCCTACTAGGCAATCCAGGGACGTAATGGTAAATCTACAAGGAAGTACCTTAAAATCTACACATTTGGTGTTAAAATCGGTCCGGCCGTTTTCGAGTTATAACGGTGAAAAGAAAACCTTCACTATCTACTGTGGTATCCTACATCCTACTGTGGTATCTACATTTTATCCTACATTCCGCCATAAAACAAACATATCTCTACATGACATATTCCTTGATATAAATATTTTCTATTCAGTCCTCTAGATTCTTCATATCAAGGTTAGACGATAATTTTTATCGTGAGCGAAGCCACGGGTTCTGCTAGTGCACTATAAATGTAAAACAATTATTTTGTAAATTTACTTGGAATGCGAAGGATATTTCAGTGATTATGATCAGTATAACGTCATGGACACTTTCAAGGAGGTTAAAGTAGAACTCCGAAAATTCTGTGAGGAATTTCTTCTCCATATTGAAGTTTCAAATCTTAAGCAATAGGTTAATTTTAAAAGTTTACTTTGATTAAAAGTTCAGCCACGGGTAATTTTATTAAATAAACGCAATGAATTTCTCTAGAAAAAAAACACGACAATCCACACCCTTCCTCATTGAACGGTTTTTTACGCTACGGAACCCCATAAATAACCAACATGAAACCAAAACTTAATGCTTAAAGTCACGAAGTGACGCAGACTGCTAGTTACATTATTGTAGGAAGTTTATTTCCAAATTCAGTCCGGAATTGCGTACTATTAGGCCTACAGTTCAATAATTAAGTTAAATCATGCTGATTAATATTATAACCTTTAAACAAACTTGTCTTTAATCAATTAATTATTTATTTATAACTAGTGTATGACATATAACAAGTCATCATCATCCGTATTGTTTATTCAAATGTAAAATTGGAATGATAAAAAAAATTATTTCACAAGTACAAATTAGGCTACAACTGAAAGTGTACCTATAATAGAGCCTAAGTTAACCTTTTAAAATTTAATTTTCACTAAAATTCTTAGTAATCTAAATAAGGTAGATAATCATGTTTGCTTTGTAAAAGACTGCCAGATCGATCTTATTGAGCAAGATACAGACAAAATTTTGTGATGTTTCAAATCTGGGCCTAGCTGCCGTTGGTTATTGAGCTATTAACTTAATCATAACATAGTAAGTCAGCCGTTCTTTGTCAGTAGATTTGTGGAATATAAACTTTGTTCTTGTTTGTTTTTCGTGTTCCCTTAATATATCGTTAAACTGTACAAAAGTAGTACAGAAATTCTTATTTTCAATTACTTCAGCACACTCCATCTTCTCTGAGTAACGAAATAAGAGAGAGAGGGAGACTTAAATCTTTAACGAGCAATTGAGTCAATTGAGTCGGCTGTTCGGAAGCCCAACCGTTCTGATTCTTTTTACTGAGTGAGTCACGCGATTCGATTCGCAAAGAACGTTCAAGTTTAGTTGGGGAAAAAGTGCTCACCGAGTGATTCAAGCGAATCGATTCGCAAAGAACGTTCAAGGATACTAGGGGGAAAAGCGGTGCGGCACAGGGGAAGGGGAGACATTTCGGGAGCCGTTATGACGTCATCAGCAATGGCGTCACGACCTACGAACTTGAAGTCTTCTGTCGTCGTGTAAGTTCGGGTACATCTCTCGGTTCGTGGGTGTAAATAAAACAACTCAGGCCTTCTACTCCACGAAGTTTAAGTTATATTATATTCGTTTTAGCTCTATAAATTCAAACTCATGCACTTCTCTAAAACTAGCTCATGCAATTTTCCTGTGCAGCAAAATCAGTGAAAGGCCTAAAGTTTAGATGTAAAACTCAATAAATGGCAAATATTGTACTAATTAATTGTAGCGTGATTGAGTTTTAATATATCTTTAAATTCAGCACTGAATAGCTTAGACCTACTGTGTGTAGGATAATAGGTCTGGTGAAAAGTTTTCAAAATCAATAAAGAAGTTCAGTAAGCCTACGTATTCAACTATAATTCATTTTCTTTTAGTATGATTTTTCATTTTCATGAAACATGTTCAGCAATCATTAATGGGCCGGAGCCCATTCTGTGACATAATTAATAAATTTTATTCCATCATTCAACATTCAGCCAACCACTCATTCAACTGAATTGGGAGCTGGGAGCAGTCCGGAAGTACTCGTTTGATTCTGTTTTATCTTCGTGACGGTTTCTTGCTCAGGCGAGAAATCTGTGGTCGCTGTTACTTGCGCTGTTGAGATTCTGTGCTGTTCATGACGTCATAGTGTCTCCTGTGGCCCAGACCAGGCCAGACGCTCGTTGAAAACGCTCCCATGTGCCGTACCGGGGGAAAAAGTGCTCACCGAGGCAAGAAAAAAGACGACCTTCTAATCGTAGAAAATGCCGAGGAGCAGTTAGCGTTATTTTTGACGTAACCGTTCCACCGACTAGGCGGAAGTGTATTAGTCCGTGCCGATGCCGTACCGCAGAGAATCTGGAACAAATAGAACAAACTTTGCCGTTCCGTTCCGGTTCCATGCAAAGCTAAGTTAGTAGACTGAAGACTGAAGGATAATGATTGAAGGTGAAGCGAAGACCCTATCTCATCTCTCCCTACCCTGATTCCTGTATAAGGAGAAAGACTTTTACTATCGGAAGTTTTGTCAAGACAAGACAAGACAAAATTCTCTTTATTTACATATACATAGAGTACAGTAATGGCGTCATTTGAGTTTCATCAGTGAGGTTGACCTCTTTGCTCCAGGTATTCTTCAATAGAGTAGAACTCCCTCTGCAGCAGCCAGTCAAGTAGAGATTTTTTGAAGGTCCTGTTGTCTATCTGTTGTTTCAGTTCAGGTGGAAGGGTGTTGAAAAGTTTAGCTCCAATGTAGGTAGGTTTTTTTCGTAGGCAGTTAGGTGATGTGTAGGGAGTCTGTAGTTAATTTTGTTCCTAGTGTTTTGTATGAATGAGCGTCTGTAAAGTTGGTGAGTCCCTTATTTACTACATGCATTATTACCTCGGCAATGTACAGGTTAGCTACTGTTTGCAATTTAAGCCTTTTGAATACTCCCCGGCAAGAGTCACGAAAACCCAGGTCGGCCATTATTCTGATTGCTTTTTTTTGAAGAAGCAGTACCCTATATAGGTTTCCCTGAGATGAGAACCCCCAAACAATCAGCCCATAGCGCATTTGTGACTCAAGTAGTGCAAAATAAGCTGTTCTTGAAGTTTCTGTGTTGCTAATGTGTTTGAGTCGTCTGATAACATACAGAGCAGCGCTAAGTTTATTGCACAGCTGGTCTACATGGGGTTTCCAATTGAGGTTACAGTCAATTGTGATTCCTAGGTATTTAGCCTCTTTAGATGCTGAGATGTCGGGTAATGTGAGAGCACTTTTTCTCTGTGGGCCAAAAAAGAGCTGCTGCGTCTTCTCTTCATTCAGTACCAGGCCATTTTCTTGGCTATATTGTTTGGCCATGCTGGCTGCAATATAGGTATTGACTTCTAACTCCTCAACATTCTTGTGGGATACAACAAGGGCTGTGTCATCAGCGTATAGGAATGCCTCACAGTTGTCCTGTAATACAGAGATAATGTCATTAGTGTACAAGATGAATAGAACAGGACCCAGGACAGATCCCTGTGGAACTCCTCTTGCTGTCTGTGCTTGTGAAGATCTGATTTTTTAGATGTATTGTTTACGACCTGAGTTATCTCGGTAATCTGTGTCCTTCCGCTAAGGTAACTCCGAAACCACTGATGCGCTGTTCCTCTTATTCCTAGAGCTTGTAGTTTGTCCAGACGATGTGTGTGACTCAGGCTGTCAAAAGCTTTACTAAAGTCTAAGAGGATGCCGGTTGTTGTGGCTCCTTCTTCAGATGCATCAATTATAGTTTCCACAAGGTCTATTACAGCAGTGATGGTTGACTTGCCTTTTCTGAAACCATGCTGACGGCTCGTTAGAAGACTATTGTTTTCAAGGTGTGTAAGCAGCCTTGACAGTACTACTTTTTCAAAAACCTTTGAAAGTGTGGAGATGAGTGAAATAGGTCTGTAGTTGCTGGTCAGGAAGGTAGGTCCTTTCTTGTGTTTTGGATAAATTATGGAGTGTTTAAGTGAGGAGGGAAAAATACCCTGCTGAAAAGACTTGTTTATTACATCAACTATTGGGACTAATACTTCATTTTGGCAGTGTTTCAGAACCACCGATGATATTTCATCCATTCCAGAAGACGGTTTTGATTTTAGGGATGATATTATTTTGTCTACCTATGTTTTATTTGTTAGTTTAAAGTTCTCTTCAAACGACCTAAACTCACTTTCGTGGTAGGTTGGACGTAGTTTTAAGGCTTCTCGTTTTGAGTTTAATAGAACTTCTTCAGCAGCATTAGCAAAGAAGTGGTTCAAGTGTTCGGCTATTTCTTGGGGGTCTGTTAGGGTTGTGTCTTCTACATTGAGAGTTTTAATGTAGTTTTTTTGGGTATTGTTGTTGAAGCGGTTATTATTTATTATTTGCCAGACTGCTCGGGTCTTATTTTCTGCATTTGCAATATAGGTTATGAAAGCTTCCTTTCTTAGGTGTTTTAAATGAAGATCATAATCTTTTTTTCTGTCATTGGCTTGTTTTTTGTTTTCTTCATTGCCTGTAAGGATTGATTTATTGAGTGCCGTTATGTAAGCTCCTTTGAGCCCCATGAGTTCACGCTCTTGATCTTGGTTCATATGGACTTTTCTTTTCTTTGGTCTAGATTGTACTATAGGGCAGGCTGTATCGAGTGCTTCTTGTAATACTTTGTTAAATTCTGTGTAAGCCTGATCTGCATTCTGTGTGTTTGTGACAGTTGTCCAAGTTTCTTGTGCTAGAATATTTTTGAGTCTTCCTAGGTTTTGAGCACTGAATTACCTTCGGGATGTACTTGGTGTCACAGCTGTGTCAAGTTTCAGGTTTACTGTGCATGTCTGACCTGTGTGGTCTGATAAACCTGTTGGAAACACAGCAGTGTCGACCTCTGTTTGCATCAGGTTTGTTGCAATTATGTCAATTGATGTTTTAGAATGAGCGGTGATCCTTGTCGGTGGTAAGGGCATTCTGTTGATGTCATGGCTCAAGAGAACTTCTTTCAGGAGCTTATTGTCATCCCCATCAGACAGGCTGTCCACATTAACGTCTCCGGTTATGATAACTGGGTTTTTCCAGGTAGGAATTTCATCAAGGATGTTAGATAGATTATCAAGGGCCATTTCGAGATTGCTGCGTACTGGAGGCCTATATATCCCTAGGATATATAGTTCTGTAGTTTGGATTTTAATTTTTATAAGCTGTGTTTCACACACAAGCTCTACTTGTTTTCTTTCTATGTCAATACAAGAAATTTCATTGCCTAGATTTTTGTTTGCATATATTGCAATACCGCCTTTTCTATGTTCGGTTCTTGCAAATCCCCCGATATATACAAAATTATCAAGTTGAGTATTTATCAGTTTGTCACTAGTTAGGCCATGCTCTGTGAGTACAGCTATGCTGGGATTAGTGTGATTTAGTTGGTGGTTGAGTCTGTTAACTTTGCTCGTAAGGCCATCTATGTTTTGATGAAAAATTGTGAACTTCTCTGATAGTGGTAGGGGTTTTTTCAGTTTTTTCTTATGTTTGGTTAAGTTGTTGTTGGTGGATTGATAGGGGATCCAAAAAAAGGTGTTTGGACCTTGTCGCTAGTCTTGGGAGAACTAGTATTAAAATAGTTTGCATTAATAATTTTGTAGTGCTCCAAGTTGGTTTCAAAAAAGTCTTCCCAGCTTTCTCCCTCCATCAGTAATTTTGCCGTAATTGGTGGTTTTTTTGTAGAGTGGATGTTTAGCATGTCAGGTGTTAATCGGCCATTTTGTTGGGAATCAATGCAGCTTGCACTTTTCTTTGGGCTTGAAACTATTTTTGCCTCCACAGGTTTATTATTTCCACAAGCTTGTTTATTTTTTTGTTGGTTTTGATGTTTAGGGCTGCCTTTAAATTTATTTACTTGAAGGGAGACGCTAAAAACATTAGTTCTGTTCTTACCGGAGATTCTGTTCTGTTTATCCTGCCTGAAGGTTTGTGGCGTTTTTGTAGAGTGAGGTGTAGGGGAGTCAGATCTGTTTGTGAAAGGTGTAACATGGGCCTTGTTATTTGATGTATGGTGGAGCTGCTCTTCTAGTAAGTTTACTGTGCTTTCAATCTTTTCTTGCCTCATCCTTAACTGAATCAGCTCATTTAAGAGGAAAGAGTTTTTCTGTGAAGTTGTGTCATCATTTATTATTTCTTTATTTATGTTTTTGGGCTCATTAGGAGATGTTTGTTCCATTTTGTCATTATTTTCAGCTGCTACATCATGGCTCCTAATTTCAGCTTTCAATGTCGTGATGAGCTTTTCTTGGTCTCTAATTTTTTTAAATACTCATTTAATTGTAGTTGGAGTTTGTCATCATGTGCCTCGAAGATGTTTTGAGCTTCTTTACGAAGTTGTATTTCCTTTTTCAGTTGGTTTTCAGTAGTTAATAATTGGTCCTGTAATCTTTCAGCTCTTTCAATATATTTGAGTTCACTTTCCCTCATTGTTTCAATACTTTCTTCTAAGAGCAGAAGGTCTGCTTGAAGCCTCAGATTTTTTTCTTTTAAAATATTGTTTTCTGAAAGCAAAGCTGAACCAATCTTTCCGGCCATTTCTAGTGTAGTGGTTTCCTCAGCTGAGTCATCAAGGAGGTTATTTTCAATAAGGCTCAGTTCCAGCTCCTTGATTGAGCTATTTAGTTCAGATTCTAGGTTGATTTAGCGAATTTCCCTCATAGGGAAGAAGCTATT
The DNA here is from genome assembly GCA_035578135.1 of Flexamia atlantica. Taxonomy (NCBI): domain Eukaryota; kingdom Metazoa; phylum Arthropoda; class Insecta; order Hemiptera; family Cicadellidae; genus Flexamia; species Flexamia atlantica. Next base: position 46,033,817 of record JAQJVK010000001.1, on the reverse strand, counting down.
ACCGTAGGTCTCATGGTAAGACCTAAGCCCGGGACCACTATAACTTTTCATTTTGGTGCCCCTAGAAGTCAAAAACACTATTCGTTCAAATTTCTAGATATATATATATATATATATATATAGATCTATATATATATCTATATATATGTGTCCGTAAGCACGATAGCGCTCGCAAAAATGGTCCGATTGGAATGAAATTTGGCACAGACGTGTAAAGTAGTTATTATTCGGACGAGTTCGAAAACCAGCCCGATCGGATCATCAGAAGGGGGGTTAGGGGGGGATAAACCCCAAAAAAATGGGTTTTTTGAGTTTTTTACAAAGAAAAATAGAAATAATCCGATTTTTGTTTGCACCATTGAATTCAGCTCAAAAAAACAAAAAATTTAGTAATTTGAATCACTGCTCTATGTCCATTGGTTACCGAGATATTGAAAGTGGTAAACACAGAACGTTGTCCCAATGTTAACCTTATGGGAAAGAGGTAAAATTCTATATCTCGGTTATTTTTCAACATAACTCGATAAAACTTGGTAAATAGCTTCTTCTAGTTCAGATCTACTAAATAATGAATTAAAACCACCTAGTTTCAATATACCTGTAGCAGCAAACCTGCATACTCATTCCCCATGTTATTCTTATGGAGCTTACCAAAACATGTCAAATCTCGCTATGTTGGATTGAAATATATTGTTTTGCACTTGAAATTCGCTGAGTTTGCAGGTCTGCTGCAACGGGGGTAGTTTGATTGTTTATTTCTGGTTTTGATGGTAAGATTAGATTTGCCAGGGAGAGAAACTTCTGTAATGCCAGGGAGAGAAACTGGCCCTGTCTGAGTTGGATTAAGTTCGGCTGTTGTTGCAGTCTTAAGTTCACACTCAGCTTCCCTCAACGCCTTGTTGAAAGACTTGTTTTTGAAATTGTCTACAAGGTATGTTCCAAACGTATTAACATTTTCGGCATAGGGGAAAATATCAGAATTGTTAACTGTTGCGTAAGTGTCATCTCCGAAGAATTTAGTGGTGTATTTCTTTACACCTTTATTACTTTTTGAAATTTCAGTAATTTTTGCTGGCCAATGTCGATAGCCTCTCAGTTTTACAAAGACAATGTCCCCTTGTATTAAACTATGTTAATATTCAAACTCTGGATTATTAGTTATCATTTTAAAACATCCTGTTTAATAATTCATTATTACGGAATTTTTTTAAGGGAATGGAAACTTCTAAAAATATTTAATAGTAGCCTACATAACTAACTCTGTGTAAAGCCAGTTGGCGAAGGCCTAATACAGTAATCCAGTTATTGGATGTGTTTAAATACAATGTTAGTTTAATCTAAAGGTAAACCAAGATTACTGTAAAATTAATCAAACACAGGCCACACTATCCACACACTAGTAAGAATAATAATAATGTGTTGAGTTCCTCTAGCTAATCAAAACACGGCACCAATTCGATAGAAAACCATAACAAAACAACAACAACAACAACAACACAAGAGGCAGTGGTTAAATTGTTAACTTAACAATTTAACAAAACAAACTTTTGTAGCAAATCATTCTAACTTAAGTGTCGCAAGATGGGTAGGCAAGAGATTAGGAAAGGAAAGAAAGAAATTGCGGCACTCTAATCGAAATAATCAGAATCGCGGCGTCAGTCAACTGTTACCTATTACTAGCAAGTAACTGGAACTTCGGACCAATTGAACTGCTCCTTTGGATGTAACAGATACATGACAAAGACGCTACTGCGCATGCGTAACCGTTGCGGCATTTTCTACGATTAGAAGGTCGTGAAAAAAGTTGCGTCGCGTCGGCGTCGTCTGCACTCACAACACACACGACACACACTCCTCAAAAATGAAAGTAAACAAACAAATAACCGTTACGGTACTAAACTTGATTAATCAATTAACCAAAACTAAGTGATTTGATTATTGGGTAGATGGATATCGCTATCTCAAATACAATTCGATAGTTGGCCTGTTGACCAGAAAAACTTGAATGTAATCTGGAGAAGATAAATAGATCGGAACCGGGATCCGCCGCTCTTTTAGCTGAAGTTAACCTAAATAACTTCGGAGATCGTATTGTGATCAAAAGTTTCAGACGTGATTAATTTACTTTTCTGTTACCCTTAGGCCTAGATAATGGGAGAATTAGTCAGTGCAATTACAAACTTATGCAAACTTTTAGACTGTTTGGTCAGAACTTCTTTGAAACCAGACTTTTTTAGACTTTGCAAGTTGAATAAACTATGCCATGACCAGGTTTGTTTTGGACTAGCATATTTTTCAAATAGTTTAGTTTAGTAGTTTAAAAAAATTCATTACTTGTGCCAAGTAGCAACACTATGCGAGAGCGATTTACTCTCATATTACGACCGCAACTTAGGGTATCGGAATTGCCTGAGGTGTCGGTATTTCCCCGATCTATTCTTAGGCTTGATTCTTTGTTTCTAGAATATTCTATCACTGCCAAAAAAATACTCTTCCTTGGGACTTAGGGTGGCTATAATGTAGGGTAAATTGACACAAAACTAAACAAATGTAGGGTAAATTGTAGGTCTAAACTAATTCCATGCATGTTGGGCCCGTGTTTCTGGTGGGGGTGGTATCTAAGCAAGCATGCAATACTAGGAACCCATCGGACACAGGTGATGTAACACTAACATCTACTGTTCACTGACCCAAGCCACCCATAACTAAATAAGTGGGTGTTAGGGGTTTGCTAACATTTTGAGGTTGTTCCTTATACTAGCTAGTTTTATGCAATGTTTTTGTGTTTCCATGTTAGGTACATCATGACTAAAACATGCTGACTTATTCTCACCCTAGGCTACATATTCTTGTCACATAGGCTATATAACTACAACAACTAGATCCCATTTTGAATGGGCTTGTTTGATTTTGGGATTAATTAATTGTTTTAGGGCCCCTTCATGTCTTGGTGGATGAATATAGGTACATTATCATTTTTAACATTTGATTTACCTAGAAAGAATAAAATGAGTTATTTTATCAAGACAAAACTCTCCTATAAATGTTTCTTCTGCCCTTATTAACATACACACCATCATGAGCTGCCTACCTTTTAAAAATAAAAATTAACATAAAAAATTGCTACAATTTGCATTTTTTCTGAGTTTTTGAAATAAATTAATGTTTATTGTGTTCAACAGTGTAGCCTAAATCTTTCAGTTTTATCTGTAGGCCTATCTGAAACCTAGAATAAGTTACTACAGTTAGAATTCCTCGTAACTGGCTACCATGGGACCTTAGCTGGGCAACATTGTGGCCAAAAAAACCAACCTACTATAAAAACGATAATAAATACCCCCGTTGCAGCAGACCTGCGTACTCAGTGAATTTCAAGTGCAAAACAACATATTTCAATCCAACATAGCGAGATTTGACATGTTTTTGTAAGCTCCATAAGAATAACATGGGGAGTGAGTATGCAGGTTTGCTGCTACAGGTATGTTTAAACTGGTTGGTTTTAATTCAATATTTAGTAGATCTGAACTAGAAGCCATTTACCAAGTTTTATCAAGATATGTTGAGAAATAAGCGAAATATAGAATTTTACTTATTTCCCATAAGGTTAACATTGAGACAACGTACTGTGTTTACCACTTTCAATATCTCGGTAACCAATGGACATAGAGCAGTAATTCAAAATACTAAATTGTTTGTTTTTTTGAGCTGAATTCAATGGTACCAACAAAAATTTGATAAATTTTATTTTTCTATGTGAAAAACTCAAAAAACCCATTTTTGGGGGGGTTTATCCCCCTTTACCCCCCCTTCCGGTGGTCCGATTGGGCTGGTTCACGAACTCGTCCGAGTGATTACCACTTTACACGTCTGTACCAAATTTCATTAAGATCGGACCATATTTACGGCCGCTATCGTGTTAACAGACATATATATATGTATATATGTATAGATATATATATATAAAAATTCGAACGAATGGTTTTTTTTGCTTCTGGGGACCCCAAAATGAAAAGTTAACATGGTCTCGGACTTAGGTCTTACCATGAGTACTACCGTAATAGCTTATTCCTTTAAGGAAATTCGCTAAAACGAAATAAATAATACTTGGCTAAGGGATAAAGTCCAAAATAGTGTTTTAAAAGTACTTTTGGTCATTTAAAAGTATATATGTGATGCAGAAAGTGAAAGAGGACCTCAAGTCGGAATTTTCAGGTTTTGAGTTATTAATATCCTGAAATTCTGCATTTAATTGCGAACAATTTGACATATAATTATAGTGCTATGATTTGTTTGTCTTTGAATTATTGGCGATTGAATTTTAAATAGTCAAAACCGGCATTTTAGGAAATCAAGGCCCAAAACGTCAAACGTTCACAAAAAACTTATTATTGATATTTAAGAAAAGAATTCGGTATCAAAATAAAGCTGAAAACTAGATATTTAAATATAAACTGAAACAGACGAGATACACTCACAATTTCATTGTTTAAAAAAATGAGAAAGTGAGAAGTTTGAAAAGGGACCTCAAGTCGGAAGGCAAAATACTGAGGAATAAAAGAGAAATACTACACTGTCAAGACGGTGATTTTTGGACTCAGACATTATTCTTCTACAGCGAAAAACTTAAGTAGTTCACTTATCCGCCGATAGATGTCAGGGGAGACTAGTTTTGTAATGCCCCTGACTAGTGATGTGGGTCGGAAATATTCCCAGTGGAAAGGAACTTATAAAATGGGAATATTTCCCAGGCCCGGAAATTTTGTCAAAAAGTGGGAATTTATGGGAATTTATAAAAATCTTTTAAAATGGTAAAAATTTAACAATATCATTCAAATAACACTCAGCTAACATCATATATGGAAAGAAATGTTCTTTCCTATGCCTATGATGATTTCATTTGTATTTACTTTCATACTTTCAAAGGTAAAAAAAAACCTCAGGTATTCAGGACCTCAGACCAACTGACCAATCTCATTTTCAATAGCCACAACATGTATAAAAATAATTCACAATAATGTAAATTATGGGTAATCAGCTTACAGTATATGAAATATAAGAGCCCCAGGCTTATTTATTACAGATTAACCTCTAGGAAAAAAATGTGTTTGGCTTTGGCCTTTCTCAAAAATAAAAAAAAATACCCCCGTTGCAGCAGACCTGCATACTCAGCGAATTTCAATTGCAAAACAACATTTTTCAATCCAACATAGCGAGATTTTACATGTTTTTGAAAGCTTCATAAAAATAACATGGGGAATGAGTATGCAGGTTTGCTGCTACGGGTATATTAAAACTGGTTGGTTTTAGTTCAATATTTAGTAGATCTGAACTAGAAGAAGCCATTTACTAAGTTTTATTAAGATATGTTGAGAAATAAGCGAGATATAGAATTTTGCTTATTCCCCTTAAGGTTATAACATTGGAACAACGTACTGTGTTTACCACTTTCAATATCTCGGCAACGAATGGACATAGAGCAGTGATTAAAAATAGTAAATTGTTTGTTTTTTTGAGCTGAATTCAATGGTGCCAACAAAAATTGGGTTATTTTAATTTTCCTATGTAAAAAACTCAAAAAACCCATTTTTGGGGGGTTTTACCAAGGCCACACTACACTACAGGCCGGAGTCCTTTTTTGGTGACGTCACATTATCAGACGGAATCGCAGACGCTTTTATAATGTACTCTTATGGCGATTCACTGTCGCACTCTTAAAACTATCGTGCCCTAAGTAATTCGTTTCATTTTTCGTTTAGAAACCATTATTTTTTCGAATCTGCATTATTTAATGAATAACCAAATACGGTCGAAAACATTTTTAAAGAAAACATGACTTTATTTCATAATCTTAAAAACCGGTAAACATTACACGCAAGTAATTTGTTTACTTTTCATCAGATGATTTATTGGAAATTTGACAGTTTTGTTTCTTGTTGTTTACATTTCAATGTTCTAATGTCATAATTTTTTGGTAAATGTTTACGTTTTTCGTATGATTTTAGTTGTTATTTCTAACACAGCGCTAGTAGTTCGGCCGGTGTAGTGACGTGGCATCAGGGAGGAGGGAGGGAGACTCCGGCCTGTAGTGTAGTGTGGCCTTGGTTTTACCCCCCTTTATCCCCCCTTCTGGTAGTCCGATCGGAATGGTTTTCGAACTCGTCCGAATAATTACTACTTTACATGGCGGTACCAAATTTCATTAAGATTGGGCAATTTTTATGGCCGCTATCGTGGTTAAAGACACATATATATATATATATATATGTATATGTATATATATACAGGGTGAGTCTCTACTGACTACATTAATTTTAACAGTTGACTCTACTTATTAAATGGAACACAAAAATGTATATAGCCCCTTATCTGACTTTAACCGTTTAGCTGTAATGGCGTATTTTGTGATTTTTTAAAATAACACGACTTGTTACTATTAGTTCGACGGTAAAAACCAAACCAATGTATGCATGACATAGAAATTAATATCATTTGAAAGAGAATTAAATTTCCTTCAAGAATTAAACATAGTACCCAAGTAATAACTCCTTATAAAACATTTATGAAATATCATTAAAGTTAAAAATTGTTGTTTTCAGAATTTTTCCTTTAAACTTCAAGGCTCAATTAAACCAGTTAAATTTGCCATTTTTTTAATGTCCAATTACATAAAAAAATTCCTTATTTATTTATGTTTAAAATTATGTATAAATATTAAGGGGTGATAAGAGGTAAAATTTGAGAATTTCATAAAAATGTTGTTAAGGTACATTATTACGATTGGCATCATCATTCGGTATTGGCTCTTAACATTAAATTTATCTCTGTATTTGTCTCCAATTTCTTTACCAGCTGAATCTGTTGACTAAATCAGCTGACTGGGAATTACAATAGTAATAATCAGCTGATTTTTTATTGTTTTATTGTAAAACTGTTTATTCATGTTCTTTTCAATTGTGCACTCCAAGTAAAACGTAACTGATGCCGTTAATGATAGATATCATTGTTGTTTCGAGTTGTCATGTCGCTTACCAATGAAAAATAGGTGGACATTATGTGGTTTACGGGTTCTGTGACTATAATGCAGCGGAAAGCCGTCGCGATTGCCGTCGCCGCTATCCAAACAGAAGGCCTCTGAATGAACTTACCTTTGTTAACGTTCATCAATGTTCCTGGTACATGAATCTTCTAATCATGTAAGGTTTAAATTAAACGTCTGGATCGGAGTCATTGGAAACTGGCTCATAAGACCTTATGTAGAACTTCGAACTGCCTTAAATGGCATTCAGTACCTGGACTTTATTGCTGAAACATTACCATCGCTCCTTGAAGACTCGGATTTTCGTCAGCTTATTATCTTCCAAGGAGACGGAGCACTCCCACACTTCAGCGTTGAGGTCCGTCAGCACATCAGTGATACTTTTGACATGTGGATCGGAAGATGATGAACAATCGCTTGGTCTCCGTGGTCTCCAGACCTCATACCCCTTGACTACTAAGTTTAGTTTTTCGCGTACCAGTTCGAAATGTAGAAGAGTTAAGGAACAGGATTTTGAAAGCTTATGAACTTCTACTTAATGAACTGAACTTGAAGGCTACTGTGAGGGAATTCAAGAATAGGTTTCGCATATGTATCAGGGTAAACGGTGGACACTTTCAAAATCTCCTAAAATGATAAAATCGGTTGACAGATGAGATACCAAGTATATGGAAAACACATGATAAATTATGTATTTCTTTTTCTTATAACATCTGCTGATCACAATTATCGGAATCCCCAATCAGCTAATTTAGTTAACAGATTCAGCTGTTAAACAAAATACAGATTTACAATAATTTATTTCATGTTCAGAACCAATGCGATGAATCATATTAATGTACATATTAACAACATTCTTATGAATAAAAACCAGCATTTTTACACTTACGACCACTGCATTCATTCAAAAGCCTTCTGTTTGGATAGCGGCAACGCGACGGTAATCGTGACGGCTTCCCGCTGCATTATAGTCACAGAACCCGTAAACCACATAATGTCCACCTATTTTTCATTGGTAAGCGACCATGACAACTCGAAACAACAATGATATCTATCATTAACGGCATCAGTTACGTTTTACTTGGAGTGCACAATTGAAAAGAACATGAATAAACAGTTTTACAATAAAACAATAAAAAATCAGCTGATTATTACTATTGTAATTCCCAGTCAGCTGATTTAGTCAACAGATTCAGCTGGTAATGAAATTGGAGACAAATACAGAGATAAATTTGGTGTTAAGAGCCAATACCGAATGATGATGCCAATCGTAATAATGTACCTTAACAACATTTTTATGAAATTCTCAAATTTTTCCTCTTATCACCCCTTAATATTTCTTCATAATTTTAAACATAAATAAATAAGGAAGTTTTTTATGTAATTGGACATAAAAACGGCAAATTTAACTGGTTTAATTGAGCCTTGAAGTTTAAAGGAAAAGTTCTGAAAACAACAATTTTTAACTTTAATGTTATTTCATAAACGTTTTCTAAGTAGTTATTACTTGGGTACTATGTTTAATTTGAAGTAAATTTAATTCTCTTTCAAATGATATTAATTTCTATGTCATACATACATTGGTTTGGTTTTTACCGTCAAACTAATGGTACCAAGATGTGTAATTTTAAAAAATCACAAAATTCGCCATTACAGATAAACGGTTAAAGTCAGATAAGGGGTTATATACATTTTTGTGTTCCATTTAATAAGTAGAATCAACTGTTAAAATTAATGTAGTCAGTAGAGACTCACCCTGTATATATAGATATATATATGTGTGAAAATGAACGAATAGTGTTTTTTGCTTCTGGGGGCCCCAAAACGAATAGTTATCATGGTCTCGGGCTTAGGTCTTACCATGAGTACTATGGTAACAGCTTCTTCCCTATAGGGGAAATTCACTAATAAGACAAAATAATAAACAAATACTAAAAGGCTGTTCTTCTGTGATGAGCTTAATATTGGCAATATACCATGCGTCCCAAAAGTCCCACCCCCCTGTTATTTGTTTTTTATTAATAGAGATAAAAGTACATATAATATTCAGGGAATATTTATATGATCAAAAAAGGAAGTTTTTGGTGTATGTAAATGTTCGCCCCTTTCCCCCATAAGGGGTAAATCGGGAGTAAGTCAAAATATTTAGATGTAAACCCCTATTGAATTATACATAATTTTAAGGTCATAATCAAAGAAAAAGAAGGTGCAAACTAGAGGTCTCTATGTCAATCCTACCAAAAGTTATGGTAGTTCAAAGTTTTAATTTTTTGAAAATGAAATGAAATCCATATTTACGTAAATATTGAAGAAATAATGATTATTCGTGTGAATAAAGAGGAAAAATACCACAATTAAATTTAGATTAACTGCTCAAAATGTCCTCCATTTACTTCCAGGCAGAAGTAAAGACTGGACTCAAATGCCTGCCTCACATTTGCCAATATTTTTGGTGTTACTAGCTGGCATGCTCGTTCAATCCGCGCTTTTAATTCATCGAGATTAGCGGGTTTTGTGACATAAATTTTGCTTTTAATAAAGCCCCAAAAGAAAAAATCTAGAGGTGTAAGGTCTGGCCATTCTAAAATTTTTTATTTTAGTTGATTTTGAAAAAATTAAAAAATTTGAACTACCATAACTTTTGATAGTTTTTCGCGTACCAGTTCGAAATGTAGAAGAGTTAAGGAACAGGATTTTGAAAGCTTATGAAATTCTACTTAATGAACTGAACTTGAAGGCTACTGTGAGGGAATTCAGGAATAGGTTTCGCATATGTATCAGGGTAAACGGTGGACACTTTCAAAATCTCCTAAAATGATAAAATCGGTTGACAGATGAGATACCAAGTATATGGAAAACACATGATAAATTATGTATTTCTTTTTCTTATAACATCTGCTGACAATTATCGGAATCCCCAATCAGCTAATTTAGTTAACAGATTCAGCTGTTAAACAAAATACAGATTTACAATAATTTATTTCATGTTCAGAACCAATGCGATGAATCATATTAATGTACATATTAACAACATTCTTATGAATAAAAACCAGCATTTTTACACTTACGACCACCGCATTCATTCAAAAGCCTTCTGTTTGGATAGCGGCAACGCGACGGTAATCGTGACGGCTTCCCGCTGCATTATAGTCACAGAACCCGTAAACCACATAATGTCCACCTATTTTTCATTGGTAAGCGACCATGACAACTCGAAACAACAATGATATCTATCATTAACGGCATCAGTTACGTTTTACTTGGAGTGCACAATTGAAAAGAACATGAATAAACAGTTTTACAATAAAACAATAAAAAATCAGCTGATTATTACTATTGTAATTCCCAGTCAGCTGATTTAGTCAACAGATTCAGCTGGTAATGAAATTGGAGACAAATACAGAGATAAATTTGGTGTTAAGAGCCAATACCGAATGATGATGCCAATCGTAATAATGTACCTTAACAACATTTTTATGAAATTCTCAAATTTTTCCTCTTATCACCCCTTAATATTTCTTCATAATTTTAAACATAAATAAATAAGGAAGTTTTTTATGTAATTGGACATAAAAACGGCAAATTTAACTGGTTTAATTGAGCCTTGAAGTTTAAAGGAAAAGTTCTGAAAACAACAATTTTTAACTTTAATGTTATTTCATAAACGTTTTCTAAGTAGTTATTACTTGGGTACTATGTTTAATTTGAAGTAAATTTAATTCTCTTTCAAATGATATTAATTTCTATGTCATACATACATTGGTTTGGTTTTTACCGTCAAACTAATGGTACCAAGATGTGTAATTTTAAAAAATCACAAAATTCGCCATTACAGATAAACGGTTAAAGTCAGATAAGGGGTTATATACATTTTTGTGTTCCATTTAATAAGTAGAATCAACTGTTAAAATTAATGTAGTCAGTAGAGACTCACCCTGTATATATAGATATATATATGTGTGAAAATGAACGAATAGTGTTTTTTGCTTCTGGGGGCCCCAAAACGAATAGTTATCATGGTCTCGGGCTTAGGTCTTACCATGAGTACTATGGTAACAGCTTCTTCCCTATAGGGGAAATTCACTAATAAGACAAAATAATAAACAAATACTAAAAGGCTGTTCTTCTGTGATGAGCTTAATATTGGCAATATACCATGCGTCCCAAAAGTCCCACCCCCCTGTTATTTGTTTTTTATTAATAGAGATAAAAGTACATATAATATTCAGGGAATATTTATATGATCAAAAAAGGAAGTTTTTGGTGTATGTAAATGTTCGCCCCTTTCCCCCATAAGGGGTAAATCGGGAGTAAGTCAAAATATTTAGATGTAAACCCCTATTGAATTATACATAATTTTAAGGTCATAATCAAAGAAAAAGAAGGTGCAAACTAGAGGTCTCTATGTCAATCCTACCAAAAGTTATGGTAGTTCAAAGTTTTAATTTTTTGAAAATGAAATGAAATCCATATTTACGTAAATATTGAAGAAATAATGATTATTCGTGTGAATAAAGAGGAAAAATACCACAATTAAATTTAGATTAACTGCTCAAAATGTCCTCCATTTACTTCCAGGCAGAAGTAAAGACTGGACTCAAATGCCTGCCTCACATTTGCCAGTATTTTTGGTGTTACTAGCTGGCATGCTCGTTCAATCCGCGCTTTTAATTCATCGAGATTAGCGGGTTTTGTGACATAAATTTTGCTTTTAATAAAGCCCCAAAAGAAAAAATCTAGAGGTGTAAGGTCTGGCCATTCTAAAATTTTTTATTTTAGTTGATTTTGAAAAAATTAAAAAATTTGAACTACCATAACTTTTGATAGTTTTTCGCGGACCAGTTCGAAATGTAGAAGAGTTAAGGAACAGGATTTTGAAAGCTTATGAACTTCTACTTAATGAACTGAACTTGAAGGCTACTGTGAGGGAATTCAGGAATAGGTTTCGCATATGTATCAGGGTAAACGGTGGACACTTTCAAAATCTCCTAAAATGATAAAATCGGTTGACAGATGAGATACCAAGTATATGGAAAACACATGATAAATTATGTATTTCTTTTTCTTATAACATCTGCTGATCACAATTATCGGAATCCCCAATCAGCTAATTTAGTTAACAGATTCAGCTGTTAAACAAAATACAGATTTACAATAATTTATTTCATGTTCAGAACCAATGCGATGAATCATATTAATGTACATATTAACAACATTCTTATGAATAAAAACCAGCATTTTTACACTTACGACCACTGCATTCATTCAAAAGCCTTCTGTTTGGATAGCGGCAACGCGACGGTAATCGTGACGGCTTCCCGCTGCATTATAGTCACAGAACCCGTAAACCACATAATGTCCACCTATTTTTCATTGGTAAGCGACCATGACAACTCGAAACAACAATGATATCTATCATTAACGGCATCAGTTACGTTTTACTTGGAGTGCACAATTGAAAAGAACATGAATAAACAGTTTTACAATAAAACAATAAAAAATCAGCTGATTATTACTATTGTAATTCCCAGTCAGCTGATTTAGTCAACAGATTCAGCTGGTAATGAAATTGGAGACAAATACAGAGATAAATTTGGTGTTAAGAGCCAATACCGAATGATGATGCCAATCGTAATAATGTACCTTAACAACATTTTTATGAAATTCTCAAATTTTTCCTCTTATCACCCCTTAATATTTCTTCATAATTTTAAACATAAATAAATAAGGAAGTTTTTTATGTAATTGGACATAAAAACGGCAAATTTAACTGGTTTAATTGAGCCTTGAAGTTTAAAGGAAAAGTTCTGAAAACAACAATTTTTAACTTTAATGTTATTTCATAAACGTTTTCTAAGTAGTTATTACTTGGGTACTATGTTTAATTTGAAGTAAATTTAATTCTCTTTCAAATGATATTAATTTCTATGTCATACATACATTGGTTTGGTTTTTACCGTCAAACTAATGGTACCAAGACGTGTAATTTTAAAAAATCACAAAATTCGCCATTACAGATAAACGGTTAAAGTCAGATAAGGGGTTATATACATTTTTGTGTTCCATTTAATAAGTAGAATCAACTGTTAAAATTAATGTAGTCAGTAGAGACTCACCCTGTATATATAGATATATATATGTGTGAAAATGAACGAATAGTGTTTTTTGCTTCTGGGGGCCCCAAAACGAATAGTTATCATGGTCTCGGGCTTAGGTCTTACCATGAGTACTATGGTAACAGCTTCTTCCCTATAGGGGAAATTCACTAATAAGACAAAATAATAAACAAATACTAAAAGGCTGTTCTTCTGTGATGAGCTTAATATTGGCAATATACCATGCGTCCCCAAAGTCCCACCCCCCTGTTATTTGTTTTTTATTAATAGAGATAAAAGTACATATAATATTCAGGGAATATTTATATGATCAAAAAAGGAAGTTTTTGGTGTATGTAAATGTTCGCCCCTTTCCCCCATAAGGGGTAAATCGGGAGTAAGTCAAAATATTTAGATGTAAACCCCTATTGAATTATACATAATTTTAAGGTCATAATCAAAGAAAAAGAAGGTGCAAACTAGAGGTCTCTATGCCAATCCTACCAAAAGTTATGGTAGTTCAAAGTTTTAATTTTTTGAAAATGAAATGAAATCCATATTTACGTAAATATTGAAGAAATAATGATTATTCGTGTGAATAAAGAGGAAAAATACCACAATTAAATTTAGATTAACTGCTCAAAATGTCCTCCATTTACTTCCAGGCAGAAGTAAAGACTGGACTCAAATGCCTGCCTCACATTTGCCAATATTTTTGGTGTTACTAGCTGGCATGCTCGTTCAATCCGCGCTTTTAATTCATCGAGATTAGCGGGTTTTGTGACATAAATTTTGCTTTTAATAAAGCCCCAAAAGAAAAAATCTAGAGGTGTAAGGTCTGGCCATTCTAAAATTTTTTATTTTAGTTGATTTTGAAAAAATTAAAAAATTTGAACTACCATAACTTTTGATAAGATTGACGTAGAGACTTCTAGTTTGGGCCATTCAGTTTCTTTGATTATGATCTTTAAAAATATATATATAACTCGATAGGGGTTTACATTTAAATATTTCGACTTACCCCCAGACTACCCCTTTTGTGGGGGAGGGGGTGAAATATACATACACCAAAAACTTCCTTTTACTTTCTCCCCCCTATACATAGTATATGGAGAAAGTATTGTTTTCGTCAAAATTTTCGAATTTGAGTTGTTAGTGGATATATTCGTTTTAGTGCTCCCCGAAATCCAAAAAAGTGGTTTTCGCCCTGGTGTCTGACTGTGTGTGTGTGTGTGTGTGTGTGTGTGTGTGTGTGTGTGCGCGCGCGTGCGTGCGCGCGTGCGTGCGTGCGTGCGTGCGTGCGTGCGTGCGTGCGTGTGTGGATGTAAACAAAGCTAGAGATGACACTAGTCGTCCGATTTTCTTGAAAATTGGCATGTAGGTATAAAGCCGTGGTATCTCCAGGCGTATTTTTCATTTTTTTGAATTTTTGATTTTTAAGGGTATTTACCCCATAAAAACCCATAAAAAATGACAAAAACCCAAATTTCTCAAAAACGGCTCTAACGATTTTGATAAAAATTTCATGGTTTTTAGTGCTTAAGATGACAAACAAAATGACACCACCCGCATGTCTGTAAAAATTCAGGTTCAGAAGTTATGTGGGTTTAAGTGTTAAAAAATTTATATTTTTCAAATTTCACAAAACATGTGACCTCTAAAGAAAATATACTTGCAACCATTAAATTTGACTTGAAAAACTAAATAATCCAGAATTTTGAATCATTAGTTTATGTGTCAGTTTCATGATACCGTTTATTTTGACCTTATAGACATTCCCTGAATATTATACTTTTATCTCTATTAATAAACAAATCACAGGGGGGTCTGACTTTTGGGACACGGTATATACTCCTTATTTTGTAAAATTACACCATTTTTGTGTTTTTATCCTAGTTATCAATTTATATAAAACTGCTATATAAAGTGTTTCTACCTTAGAATTACAAAAAAAGGTATGTTTGAGTTATTCTGGGTGTTAAATATAAATTTTCATGAATTCCCGGGAATTTATGAGTTTTGGGAATATTCCCCTGAAATTCCCTGGAAATATTTCCTTGATTTTAAATTCCCGGGAATTTTACATTACTACCCCTGACGACACTGTCAGTATATGGGTCTGCACATTTGAGAAATGGGATCTGAAGTCGCCCGCCATGTCATTTCCCATATAAGGCGACTTGAGGTCCCTTTTCGTTTGCATGACATAGGCTACTAAATCGATTATTTTTAAATATTTATCGGATTCTTATCGCTAAAATAACCGAATGAATATGTACAGGAAAGATTAAGGAATCGTATCCAATCAAAACCTAAAAATCGATATTTCTGACCCGATTTGACTAAAATGCCCGTACTGTAAAATTTACTCCAGCGACTTGAGGTCCCTTTTCACTTTCCGCATCACATGCTAGTTGAACCAAAAGGTATACAATACTTCACTTGTAATTTACCACTTGACGAAGCAGAACAATTAATAATTGCACTGGATGAAAATTAGTCAACTATTTAGAGGTTGTTGGAGCAGCTCAACTGAGTAGTGTGCACAGTACAACTTTAAGAGAGGATAATACACCCTAAACAACGGTGGAAGATTATCAAAGAGACTATGCGTCTGTAAGCTGTGAGTAATACGTTTTGATACTATATTGGCTTCCAAGAATAATAAAGTGGACTGGTAAAACCGAGGCCAGATAGAAGCTCTAAGTTACTGAAGCTTTGTCCCTGCAGAGGAGATTTTAAAAATGGGTTTGTTTTTTTCAGATGCAGCAAATGTGGGATATTACTCACAAGCTTTGCTGTTTTTATACATCAAATGAACCATGCAGCAGTAAGTTATAGAGTTAGTATTGTACTAAAAGTATTCTGTAACTGTAATATAACCCTGTATTGGTTAGTAGACAAAAATCAAGATATGTTGAGAAACAAGGAAGATATAGAATTTTTTTATCAACCATAAAGGGTAACACATGGAATGAGGATGTAAATTTTCTGGCTCTGGAAATGTGAAAATTGGGGATTTCAGGGTAACATACGATTGATCTCACCTTGATGGAGCCACAAACGAAGTTTTATTGAGATATGTTTAGATAAGCGAGATATAAAATTTAACTTATTTCCCATATAATATAGGGACAAAGTACAGTTTTTACCGCTTTCAATATGTATAGTGTGTCAATACCAACGGACATAGAGCAATGATACTGAATTTTTTTTTAGCATAATTCAGTGGTGACAACAAAAATTTAATTAGCCTTTTTTTTATTTTTCTATATAAAATTTCAAAACACCCATTTTTGGGGGGGCCTATCCCCCTTCACGCCCCCCTTCCAGTGGTTTGATTGGGTTGATTTACGAACTTCTCTCAGTGGACCACTTTATATGTCTGTACCAAATTTCATGAAGATCGGGCCATATTTACGGCACAGACATTTAGGGTGGGAGCTCCAGTGAATAACCACAAAAGGGTCAAAAGTAGAAATACTTATTTTTTAGGGATTTTAACTGTGTTTATTATTTTTTTACTTTATTAAAATCTATTATCATATATAAAGGTAATCTTAAGAAAATTAAATTAAGATGTTGGATCTTTGTTTCAGATGATTCTTATAAATGTGTAGTAAACTACTTGAGAAAGCAAGAAGGAGTTGCTGCATATTTCCTCTCCCCTGATGCAAGTGCTCGTCAGTTGCTTCTCTGTTTTGGATTCCTACTTTCGAGAAGAATCATTGAATCCAATATAGATCTTGTATTGATGAAAACTCCTCTGGGCGAAGAACTTCCGTCATTTATGTTTGAAGTATAACAATATAAAAATTATTTCTAGCAACAGCCTTGATATCTTTTATAATTGTCAATATTTATTACTAACGTAATAGCCTGTAGATATCAAAATCAACGAAACATTTTGATATCTACAGGCTATTACGTAAGTAATAAATATTGACAAATATAAAAATGTTTTATTATGAATTAACAAAGAAAGAAAGAAATGTTTCAAAAGAAAGAAATGTTTATTTTAGAAAGCACTTATACAAAATAGAATACATAAAGTACAACAGTCTTAACACTTATGAATGACACTTAACACTCATGTACATCTGTGATGATACAAATAAACTTCAAGAAGTCACTAAACAAGCATAAGCATGACATATGCATGACATATAAGTAAAGCATATACAGGGTGTTTCGAAACTCTCTCTTCCGAAACTCCGTGGGCACGTTCCTTAGGTCAAAACAAACAAAAAATTTCATATAAGCATAGGGTCTATTTCGCTCCGTTTTCCGTCTGTGAGTCAGTTTGTGTTTTTCAATTAAAACTCTATAACTTTGAAACGGCTCAAGATAAATTATTGAAACTTGGTACGTAAACTATAGTTAGTATGACCAAAAGTTTCACCAATTTTCAATTTTTTATCTTTTGGAATTTCAAAATGGCGGCCTTTTGAAAATTTAATTCATTAATCCTATCCTATCCTATCCTATACTCTAAAACAAGCAATGTTTGTACGGGCAAAATTTTTATTCCGTCCTAGGATTTTTAATTTTAGCGAATTTCCCCTATAGGGAAGAAGCTATTACCGTAGGTCTCATGGTAAGACTTAAGCTCGGGACCACTATAACTTTTCGTTTTGGGGCCCCCAGAAGCAAAAAACACTATTCGTTTGAATTTTTAGATATATATATATATATCTATATATCTATATATATATATATATATATATATGTGTCTGTTAGCACGATAGCGGCCGCAAAAATGGTCCGATCTTTATTAAATTTGGTACGGACATGTAAAGTGGTAATCAATTGGACAAGTTCGTGAACCAGCCCGATCGGACCATCGGAAGGGGGGGTAAAGGGGGAAAAACACCCCCAAAAATGAGTTTTTTGAATTTTTTACATAGAAAAATAAAATTTATCGAATTTTTGTTGGCACCAATGAATTCAGCTCAAAAAAACAAACAATTTAGTATCTTGAATCACTGCTCTATGTCCATTGGTTTCCGAGATATTGAAAGTGGTAAACACAGTACGTTGTCCCAATGTTAACCTTATGGGAAATAAGTATAATTCTATATCTTGCTTATTACTCAACATATCTTGATAAAACTTGGTAAATGGCTTCTTCTAGTTCAGATCTACTAAATATTGAATTAAAACTACTCAGTTTTTATATACTTGTAGCAGCAAACCTGCATACTCATTCCCCATGTTATTCTTATGGGGCTTACCAAAACATGTCAAATCTCGCTGTGTTGGATTGAAATATGTTGTTTTGCATTTGAAATTCGCTGAGTATGCAGGTCTGCTGCAACGGGGGTATTATTTTCGTTTAATTTGGGGTTTTAGACCACTAAAAATCGATTAGAACTGGTCTCAAGTCTGGGAAAAATCCGGTTTCCGCTCTACAGCACTTCTAAGTGCCCATTCAAAGTGCCCATCGTCATGGGCATTTTTCGTAGCTGCAATTAAAACCAGAACAGCTGATTCAGGTTGTTTCTATTTATATGCAGGTTAGAAAAATCATTTGATTTGTAAATAACTAATATTAAATTGTTTGAAGGAATATTTATTATATATATAGTTTGGTTTGATTTTGTGCGGATTAGTGTTAAATGTTCTCAAGAATAAATTTTAAGATTAAAAATGATTGGACGGGAAATGCGAATACAAACCGTCAAGCTTCCCTAAAGAACTTGCGCTGCTGATAACCCGCTAACAACGCTGAAAATCGCCGCCCAGCCGACGCAAGATGCATAAGGAGAATACGAACGACCGTGCAACGGGCTGATGATTCTTATCGGCCCCATCGATGCCGTCTACAAACGAATTTCTACTAACGCTGACATGAACCTAGAATTGATACAGTTACTCGAGGGAATTCTGCGGGAGGATAACCAATCTTCCCAAGCATTCATGATGGTGCGCGAAATCATATAAGAAGAAAAAGCTCGAGCCGCCGGGAGACGCTATAAAGGAATTCAGAACAAAAAAAGCTTAAGGCTTCTGTACGGTTGTATGAAGGCATTGATACTTTGCTCAAACAGTGTTATAAGTGCTCATTTTATAGTAATGGAAAATTTTACCTAAAATAGCTGAATCAACCGGTTGTTTTTGTTTAATCCGAGCAAAGCTTGGTCCCCGGTACTATCTAAAAAAGTTGACAGGTTAACACTAACTTTTTATCAAACATTTTATTTGCCATTTCATTACAAACATAACGACACTTTATTTATTAAAATCGGATAATAAATAAGCGAGATACAGCGATTTAAGTAAAGCATGTCATGGCATATTCCACGCGACTAGCGTGAGACCCTCATTGTTGCAGCGCGGCGCGGGGCGTCACGGTCTCGCGGGCCGGCCTCTGGATGGAATATGCCATGACATCCTTTCTTAAATCGCTGTATCTCGCTTATTTATTATCCGATTTTAATAAATAAAGTGTCGTTATGTTTGTAATGAAATGGCAAATAAAATGTATAGTAAAAAAATCTGTGTTAACCTGTCAACTTTTTTAGATATTAATGAATGAAATTTTTAAAAGGCCGCCATTTTGAAATTCCTAAAGATAAATAATTGAAAATTGGTGAAAATTTTGGGCAAACTAACTATAGTTTACGTACCAAGTTTCAATAATTTACCTTAAGCCGTTTCAAAGTTATAAGTTTTTATTGAAAAACACAAACTGACTCACAGACGGAAAACGGAGCGAGATAGACCCTATACTTCTATGACATTTTTTGTTTGTTTTGACCTAAGGAACGTGCCTACGGAGTTTCGGGAGAGAGTTTCGAAACACCCTATAGAATTAAATTAATACCACTTACTTAAGAATTCAAAATAACCAAATTAAATTCATAATAACAAAAATTGGTCTCCTAATCTTAACATTAACTATATCAAAATAAGGACTAAATATCTTATACTCACTAATAATCATATAACTCATCAGACAACTGTAATATTATTTTCTAGTAAATTAAGACATTGCAAATTGAAAGCTTTTACTATTGTAAGCTTTTCTGAAAAATTAGGTAGCCCCTTAGGAAATCATGTAGTGGGGTACCAATAAAGCTAAAAATAGTGGCGAGTGGGAAATAGAATACAACAAAAGAATACTAAAAATTACATTACAAGAAAAAGAAACATAATTAGCCGTTATAACAAAAATATAAGCAACGCAAAGTAATTAAAACAGGAAAAGATATACAGGGTGTTCAAAAAATGTGGGGCAATAATTTATGAAGTGATTCCTTGGGTCAAAATAAGCAAAAAAGTTTATATAAACATAGGTCCTAAAGTGCTTCGTTTTCTGTCTGTGTGTCTGTACATATTTAATCATATCTCACAAACCACTTAACGTATAAAAATCAAACTTGGTACATGGATAACCACTATTAAGAACTATTTTTGTAAGAAGTATAAAATTTCTACTTTGTACCATTTCAAAATGGCGACTATTTTTGTTTTCAAAGCTAATTCAAAATTTAATCCAATTAATGCTGATATTAAGATTATGATAATCGAACCACTAATAATGTAGACATTTTAACTTTTCTGCATAAAAACATGATTTCTGCATAAAAACAACCTGAACATTCTGTCTAAAAAATTGCATGTTTTTATTCGGAAAATTTAAAATTTCTCAATTATTAATTGTCCTATTGTTATAATCTTAATATCACCGATAATTAGATTAAATTTTGCAACTTTTTTGTCTCTTATAAAATTTTTCTAAAATTGACGGTTTTTAAGATATTTAGCTTTGAAAACAAAAAACAGTTGCCATTTTAAAATGGTATAAAGTAGAAATTTGATACTTCTTACAAAAATAGTTCTTAATAGTGGTTATCCATATACCAAGTTGGATTTTTATGCGTTAAGTAGTTCGTGAGATATGATTAAATATGTAAAAATCATAAACAGACACACAGACGGAAAACGAAACACTTTAGGACCTATGTTTATATAAACTTTTTTGCTTATTTTCACCCAAGGAATCACTACGTAAATTATTGCCCCACATTTTTTGAACACCCTGTATATGCGGGAAATTATATTATAGATGAAAAAAATCCATGTGAGGAATCGTTAAGAGCCAGTTATAAACAGCATTGGAAAATTTATGGAGTGATTTTATCGTACGAACATTTTCAGAAAGTTTACTAAATAACTTAGGGCCTGTAAACATGAAAAAAGATTTAAACATTTCTAATCTAGGCCTTGCTACGTGATAGGTTATATCTCTACCTCCGCTTAAAATATAACTACTAATAACAGTGTCCTACTTCCCAGATTTTATGAAAAATAACCTAGTAACTTTATAAATATAAAGATACCTGAGTGGAAAAATATTGAGATCCTGAAACAGTGGGAAGGAAGGTTCTCTAGGTGAATTCCGCAAAATAGTTTGTATTATTTTCTTCTGACAGATAGTTAAAGCTTTAAGATTAGTTATGTAAGTTCCGCCCCAAAATACAATTCCGTACTGCAATGTAGAGTTAACCAGAGAAAAGTACAACTGTTTCAAAACAAACAGTGGACATATATAGCGTAACAAATAGAATTTTCTAGAGGCAATCATTATTGAGCTTTTCAATTTATTGATATGTTCTTTCCAATTAAGTTGACTGTCAACAATGACACCAAGATATTTTATACTCTGAGCTTGATCAATCACCAAACAGTTACTACAGTTCAGCGTCCTATTTTGCAGGCAGATGGTACACTTATAGATTATTGGCCTAAAGAAACTGTTAATTTTATTTAAACCATAAAAAATATATTTTGTTTTTTCACTTAATAGTAAACAATTTCTAATGAACCAATACTTAAGTTTATCCAAGTCCTGTTCAATATTAGTAAATAAATGCGGTTTATCATTTGATGTGTACGTAAGGGCTATGTCATCAGCAAACGCACTTAAACTACCGTTAAATAAGCCCGAGCACAGGTCATTAGCATATATTAAAAAAGTATAGGTCCTAAAACGGACCCTTGAGGAACTCCACATGAAATGATGAGGGGTGAGCTCAGTTTGCCATTGACTTTAACTTGCTGGCATCTACTAGAGAGGTAGCTAGAGAACCAACTAGTCCAACTATAAGCCACACCCCTAAATACCAGCGCACCATAATTTGTTTAATAAAATCGTGTGATTAACGGTGTCAAAAGCCTTAGTTATATCAGTAAAAAGGCTTGCAACAAATTTCCCTGCATGTACTGCTATTACATGGAATATATTTTTAATTGACCGCATTTTTTGTCAGGGTCAAGTTTTATATTTGGTAAAAATCTGATGTTTTAACATGATAGAGCTCAATTCATCATTTCATAACCATAGTATTGTCTGTGTGATTTGAGCCGTTACAAAATTGGATATGAATTAATTACATTTGATACGGATTGTATTTTTACCTTTAAACAAACAAATTCTTTACAATTATAATCTTTACATTTGGAGCTTTGACAATATATGTATTAGGCCCTATACATTTTTGAGCTTTTAGGCAAAAGCCTCTGAAAATGGTCCCTTTACAAATAGCTTAAATGTTCTGATAAAAACAGATTCATGTATAAACAAAGTCTCAAATCAGATAACAAGAGTATCAACTAAGCTTATCAGACTTCTATAGTTTTTGTAAATATTTATAAGAAATAAAATGAATTCTTGTCGTAGGTAAATAGTGTTGAGCCTGATGGAACGTTTGAACGGCCTGAAGATGACCCACAAGCTCTGCTGAATTACGTTATGTTTATTTTTGGGAAGGTCAAACACAATTTAAGGGCTGTTGCTAATTACAACCAAGAAAAGGTCCAACTGCTTTCCAAGGTAATATGATTTTATAGCTACCTCTTGATCGAAAAATTAAGTATCTACTTTGTCAAATATCACTCATCTATCATCGCACAGCCCAAACTACTTGAACTAGAACCTTGAAATTTGGCTTGGACGTTCCTTTTAGAGCGTAGGCATCCGCTAAGAACGGATTTTCCAAAATTCATAGAATTAAGGGGTTATCAGCGAGGTCAAAGTTTTCAGATTTTTCCATATAAAAGTATGTTGGACGATTTTTTGTTTTCATTTTCAATGTTCATTCATTCAGTCAGCTGGTGGTTAGCTTTACAAATGTAGGTATGGACCTATAACAGCTGATTATAATTTAATTTCTTTCATCATGGTTTTACGGCTTTTTAGTTGATTTATTTTAAGATATAATTATCTACTTTATAAAAGTTACATTTAGTTTATTTTCTGTTTCTCATCTGTTTAAGCATAATAACTGTATAAGGCATCATCTTTATTTCGGCAGCGGGAGTCATAGTTTTTCCTGAGAAGTGTCCCTAATTAATATTTTGTTGTTAATTATGCCTGTTACGATGATTCGGCATTTATCTAATTCGACTTAGCCTGAAGAGATTGCTGCCTTCTCTGGTTGAGTCTTGAGACTAATCCCGGCAAGATTGAAAGGGAGAGGTACAGTCATTTTTTAGTCACCGGCGGATTGTCCTGTAATAATCTAATCCTTTGATGTATTTATGTAAAAATCCTTAAATTATACAAATCCCTGAATACAAGTTATAATTATATTATCTACTGTATATATGTCAAATACCGCTGACCTATCATCGTACATCCCGAACTACTTGACTTAGAACCTTGAAAATTTACATTGGACGTTCATTTTTTGGTGAACGTATCCGCTAAGAATGGATTTTCCAAAATTCCAAGTTGTAAGGGTTGTTTTGTGGAGAAAAAACTTTAAAATGTTCCCATACAAATGTAATGGACGATCTTTTGTTTACATTTCCAATTTCATTCAAGCAAGCAGAGGGTAAATAGCTTGACGAACTGATACGTTGTTACAGCTGTTTAATAACTTAATTTCTTTTATCATAGTTTTGGTTTTATGGTTGTTTAGTTGTTTTTTACGTTATACGTACTATATAAAAGTTTCATTTAGTTTAGGTTTAATCCATAATTAGTTTTTTTACCTTAACTGTTTAATCATAAACAAATTATGAGGCGCCGCCTTTATTAAGGCTGCGGGAATAATAGCTTTTTCCCTTACTGCGTCCTTAATGTATTCAATCATGCCCTAAAATAGTTTGGCGAGTTCCTTTTTCATCTGATTCGATGGTTTTCTGGCTTTGTACGGAAAAAATAAATTCTGCAATCCGCGGTTAACCTTTAAAACTATTGACAACCGTCCATTTAAGTTAAGTTGTAAACCAATTGAAGCGAGTTTGAAACACTGCCGACTGCTAGTGAAACTTTCAGCCCTTTACCGTACTGAATTGATACCCTTTTTGATAATTCTGAGACATATGGGCAAATCTGCGAACAATTACCGTAAAATTGACACATTTAACGTTAATGTCTCCGTTCCGTGTGTGCTAGCCGTTCTCGAGTTATGAATGTGAAAACAAAACATACACTATCTACTGGGACATAAATGTTTTTTAAACCTACAGAATGCCATTACAGCGTTATATTTATATTAGGGGTGTGCTAGTACTCGAGAATCAAGCTTTTTTCGAGCCGACTCGACACTAATCGACTCGACTCGACTTATTGCAAAATACTCGAAAGTTCGAGTCAAGTAGTTACTCCCGCCGTTTACCCAAAATCGGTACGTGCGAAAGAATATTACGGCCATTTTTCTCAATGTCAATCCATCTTCATCGAATATAACTAAAATCTCGTTTGTTATACTTAAAGTAAAAAGTTCTTTGTAGTTGTTAAAGACACATAAAAATAGTTGAGAAAGACACTAAATCTTTTCTATAGTTTGAGGTTATTTATTATTACATATCTTAAAGAAATTAATTTTTTATATTTTAGAAACCATTCCAAATAAATAAAAACATAGTTTTTTTGTTGACAGTTACATGAATAAAAATGTACCTGTGTGAAAAACTCTAAGGAAACATTGTAATCATAAATTGAGTCAGGTATTGAGTCAAGTAATTGGTCAGTGTTTTCATTTTATTTCAAAACCCAGTTAAGCTTATTGCATAGAGACCTTTTTGTGTTAGGTAAAACACAAGTTAGGCTTGAAAAATATATCAAATCAAGAATTATTGTGAGTTTAAGTAAAAGGTTTTCTTTCTTTTTTTGGTATCATTTATTTGTATATATGCTATTTTTTCAGTAACTCTTTTAAGTTTAATTACCTCAAAATTGTAATATGTATTTGAGTAATGATAATAATTTTTTACCATTATGTAGAAACATGATGACTAATATTATAAACTTTAAAAAACTCAACTCGAAAAAAGCTCGAAACTCGCCGGTATTTTTCAAAACTCGACTTGGCTTCAAAAATCACAACTCGCACACCCTAATTTATATGAACAGAACTATTTATTTAAACAGCTATTTATGTAAACAGACCTCTATATTATATATTCTTTGTTAAAAACGTTTTTCATTTAGTCCCTTCAGATTCGACATATCAAGGTTGGACTATAATTTTTATCGTGAGCGAAGCCACGGGCAACTGCTAGTATTTATATAAATTATTACTTAACTATTATTAGGGGTGCTGATGGCAAAATCATCTATTTGGATACAGTACAGTACAGTTCTGTCTAAGATTTCTTGCTCTGAGGAAACTAAATTCAAGAACGCAACTTGCCCGCAACAGAAAAACTCGTACGACTGTGGTATCTATTTGATTTTATTTGTTGACTGGCTGCTGAAAGGCATTTCCATTGGTTCAAACTTGACAAGTTTTATTCAAAACAGCTCATCCCTGCTAAGAGTAGAAAAAAGTGATGCAATATTAAAGCGATCATTTCTTGCATACTTATGGTATAATGTTCAGTACAATGACCCAAATTTACTGAAAGAGATCTTAACTGTAAACACGATCACTAACAATACAAGCTCTGATGCTCAACCAAAATGTGATAAACATGATCATGAGACTCTAAATAAGTCATTGGAAAAAATCAACAGCAGTAATAAGAATAAGTCTGAGGCACAGGAGAGATGGATCAAAGTTCCACCCCACAAAACAGCCAAAGCACAATCAAACAAACAAGTCGGCAACCTACAAGAAATTCCCACTTCCAATATGTTTGAAACCTTAAGCCAAGGTGTCCATGAGGGGGAGTGCACTACATCTAAGTATTTTGAAGGTATTGAAAGCTCAATTTTTGCAAATAGAAAAAAGCCAACAAGGAAACCTTCTAACAGTAAATACTATGCTCATTCCAACAATCAGAGAAAAATACCAAAAGTTAAAGTTGACCTTTATGCAGACAGCCATGGCCGAGCTCTCCCTGAAATCATTGGCTTATGCAGTAATGGACAAATATCTGTCGATGGACTGGTTAATCCAGGTGCCGGCATTCAGCAAGTTTTTTCACAAGCCAAGAAGTCTCTTAATCGCCCTCTGATCTTGTTGGCTGGAACAAACGATATACGTAAGTCACCCAAAACTATTTATAATAGCATGGGAAGTCACCTCAGAGCACCAAGTGAAAAAAGAGTGGTTTTTATCGCTACCATTCCTTCTAGGTTTGACCTACCACAAAAAGACAAAATTCATGATGAAATAGTCACTGCCAATAATTATATTAGAGAACTGGTTGCGTGAATCAATCATGTCCATCTGATTGACCTTGATGGCCTGACAAGGGAAAATTTCACAAGGCACGGATTACATCTTAACTACAGGGGCAAGATGAAACTTAGTTCTGTTATAATTAATGTTTTGAATATGGTCGTATTAAACAAAGAACTATTCTCTCCTGTTGACATCGGACTTAATTCCTTGGCAAATTTTCCACCACTCTTTCCGTTAAAACAACCCTCAACTAAGGCTAGATAGCCCATGAACCAAGACTCAAGCAAAACTTACACTTCTCCTGAAGAGAAGAGTCAAATTCATGTCATTGAAGGCGACATCAGGGATTTTATGAGAAACACTCCACGGACAACGTGGGCTTTGCCCACTGCATCTCCAAGGATCTTGAGGATAAAAGAAGTTTAAGTGCTGGAGTGGCGAAAATATTTAAATCCATGTTTGGCAAACCCTCAACCCAAGACTTTGTAACAGACTCCTTGATAAAACAAACTCTGAACACAGGACCAACTGTCTATGGCTTGGTCACAAAGACAAATTTCTTTGGAAAGCCCGATATCAATGACTATGATAAGGCATTCAAAGATTTCACACAGGACTTTAAAAGCAAAGGGCTGAATCACCTTATTTGTTCCCCACTCGGCTGTGTAAGGGATCAAATAGCTCTAGAACACTTTGCCCAAAACATTGTGGGGTTTTATCGAGCTACAGGTGCCTCTATTTCCATTGTTGCCTATGATGAGCGGTCAAAACGTACTCTGAGGAATGAACGGAGTTTCAAACATTTTTTGGAACAGCTAAAACAACTCATCTCACAAAATATGCGCTCTACCTTCACATCATCTACAAGAACTACGAGTTCTACATCATTGGCAGCACATTGTGATGAGACACTTCTGACACCTACAGCAACTGAGAGCGTGGAGCCTACGACTCAACCAATGCTGCTGTCTGGAGAGCCTCATTCTCTGCTCCAAAGTGTCATGTGCAGTGAAAAAAGTCAATATGGTGATAGTGTCTTGGTCAATGCTTTTGAAGAAAATTGTCTACTTAAAGAAAAAGATATGTCATCTGTAAATATTATTTGTAGGGTAATCGATAAGGAAAATGTAAATAATATTAGTAATAATACTAATGATATTTTTTTAGGGAAACAAACTCTGCTGGTCTGAGTAAAAAAGTTGTGGTCAATAGTAATAAGCTAAAGAACAGTATAAATATTTTACATTTCAACATACAAGGCTTTTTAAATAATTATTTAGATTTACAATTGTTCCTGGAAAGACAATCGGAAAACAATCATATTATTTCTCTAAATGAACATTGGTTGGACTCTAGAAACATTAACTTGCTAAACAAATTCGAGAATTTTGTAGTTGCTGATTATTTTACAAGAATAAATCAGTACAGGGGGGGCTCTTGCATTTTGATTAACAAAAACGTAAAATGGAAAGTAAGAAAGGATCTGAAATGTTTGAATGAATCTAATTATTTTGAAGGGTCTTTTATTGAGGTAAAAGAATGGAATTCACTCTTTATTTCTATATACAGAATACCTGGTGATGAGATTGATAAAATTTTTCTAGAAAAATTTGAAATTTTACTTGATAAATTGGCAATGGAATCAAAATCAAAAAATATTTTCATTTCTTCTGTTACAAATATTGACTTTTTCAAACAGAAGATAAGTACTTCTAATTTCTTAGAAATATGTGAATGTTTTGGGTTCACTCCTAATGTTTTTATTCCAACCAGAATAACAAAAGTGTCAAAAACCTGTATAGATAATATAATTTCTAATGTTAAAGTAAAAAAATTAAGCCAAACTGTTTTAGATATTGGAGTGTCTGACCATCAACTTATACTTTTATCTTTTGAGATAATACCCCTGTCTTCTTCAATAAAAAATATAAATAACAAAAAATTAACACGCAAGTTCACTGAAAATAACTATTTAAATTTTGAAACAGCTTTGCATGATGCAGATTGGGGTTTCAGTGATAGCTCTTCAGTTGACGATAACTATAACAGTTTTCTTTCTGTTTTCCTCAACTTATTTAACGAATCCTTTCCAAAAACAGCAAAATCAGTAAAAAGTAACTTTTTAAACAAGAAAAAATGGGTTACTCAAGGAATTAAAATTTCAGCTGAGAGGAAAAAGATTTTACATATAGAGTCTAAATGGAATAGGAATCCTGAGTTTTTAGCTTATTATAAAAATTATAAAAGCATTTTTAAGAAAGTTGTTTTTTTAGCAAAATGTAAAGCAAATGATAATTTTATTATAAAATCAATAAATAGAACAAAAGCTTTCTGGGCTGTGGTGAAACATGAGCTCGGTCTCAAAACACAATCCTCTGAAACCCCTGTAGAGATAAGAAATGAAACAGATAAAAACTGAATCATTTCAGTAGCAAACCAATTTAACCGTTTTTTTGTTAATGCTGCTCATTCTACTAACCACTCAGCTGACAAATACAAAGCTGTTAGTTTTATGGATGAAATTAAAAATAACAGTGATCTCAGTGAAGATCTGGGACCATTTAAATTCAAGAGAGTCTCTGTTAAAGAGGTCGGAGAGGTCATTAAGTCTCTTAGTAATACAAAGTCTAGTGGATGGGACGAAATCCCCCTCTTTGTAATAAAAAGAACTCTAACAAAAATCATAAATCCTATTTGCAAACTGATAAACCAGTCATTGGTGCAGGGTATTTTTCCAGAGAAACTCAAGTTTTCTGAAGTAAAACCTTTGTTTAAGAAGGGAGACATAAACAATCCCTCAGATTATCGCCCAGTAGCTTTATTACCCTCCTTTTCCAAAATCTTTGAGAAAATCGTAAATATCCAACTTACTCAATATTTAGAAAACAATAACTTTTTAAATCCATTACAGTTTGGTTTCAGATCAAAATTTAGCACTCAAAAAGCAATATCAACCATGATTGACAATGTCGCTGCAGCCTTGGATGGAGCACAACAGACAGTTGGGGTGCTGTGTGATCTATCCAAGGCTTTCGACTGTGTCAACCATGACATACTCATTGAAAAATTAGACAGACACGGGATAAAAAACAATGAGCTCAAATGGTTCAAATCATAGTTGAAAAATCGGCAGCAAAGAATTATAAATAAATTTCAAACAAACTTTAAATCAAAATGGAATAAAGCTCCATATGGAGTCCCTCAAGGGTCCATTTTAGGCCCATGCTTATTCATTATATATGTTAACGATGTTCACAAAATTACCAATATGACCACTTTTCAATATACAGATGATACAGCTCTCATCTGTAAAAGTACCGAAGATAAACCTCTGCATCTCACCTTAACTAAAGACTTTCAGTTGCTTGAGGATTGGTTTGCTATTAATGGGCTGTCCATGAATGTATCAAAGACACAGTTAATACAATTTTCTCCCTCCAATTTACATAAAGATATTTCAATAAAATGTAACTCGACTACCATTTTCTCTAAAAATTCAGTAGACTACCTTGGAATAAAGATTGATTCAAATCTTAATTGGCAATCACAAATCGAACATGTTTCTAAAAGATTAGTATCAGCTATATTTGTACTCCGGGTAATTAGAGATACAGTAGAACCTCGATTAACCGTCACTCTTTTATCCGTCACTCTCTGTTATCCGTCACTGCCTCCGTGCTCGCAATATGTTGTAAATTGGCATCGTGCAAAGCACAGAAGAAAGTGCAAGCGCCATTGTGATCGTACGCGACTGTCCGCGGCTAATGACCTTGAGTTTCCGCCGAAAATCACCACTCCCACGCAAGGAGTGGTATGGGGGTGAGCGAGTTATTTATTACTCATTCATTGGTATGTTGATTTTTTTGGTTATACGGCACGCCTCGGAGTTCAGAGTTACATAGTGTTTGCTGTTACGCAGTGTGTAGCTAGATACGTACTGTTAATCAACTGCAGAATAGTAACTGTTGATTGTTAACGATGGTCGAAAAACGAAA
Organism: Flexamia atlantica; assembly: GCA_035578135.1. NCBI lineage: Eukaryota > Metazoa > Arthropoda > Insecta > Hemiptera > Cicadellidae > Flexamia > Flexamia atlantica. The sequence goes on along the minus strand of JAQJVK010000001.1, from coordinate 46,003,108 downwards.
ACGAGTCGTACTAGGGCTTGACCAAAAGATCAAAATTATTAAACGTTTGAGGAAGGGCGAAACAGCCACGAGTATCACGCTGATGTATGGTGTTAACGACTCATTTAAAAGATGACGGACTGTCTTTTAGTTTGAGGTTATGCAATTCACTTACGAACACTGAATGAGCACAACATACAGTTTAGAAGGTCTGTAATTACCATTGTATGAATGTCATTTAAATATAAATATGTATTATCCATTTATACAGGGTTTAATTTCTTCCAAAATATTTTAAATCTACGTATTGAACAGGTTTATAGCTAAATTTCTGTTATCCGTCTATTCTCTTAACCGTCACACTCCCGGTCCCGAGAGTGACGGTTAATCGAGGTTCTACTGTACTGCCAACTTTGAAACACTTATCATGACCTATCACGCTTATTTTTCTTCAATCATGAATTATGGTTTGATAGTTTGGGGATCTGCCAACCGTGCAAAAAAAATCTTTCTTCTGCAAAAAAGAGCCATAAGGGTGATTGCCAAAGTCTCTAAAATTGCTCACTGTAAAGAATTTTTCGTCCAATTTAACATTCTCACTCTTTATAGCTCATACATTTTTCAACTCGCTGTCATGGTAAAAAGTGACTTTGATGGATTCATGTAGCGCCAGCATACCCATACTCATGACACTAGGTATAAACATTTAATAAAACCATCAAAACACAGGCTTAAATTGTATCATTTGTCACCACAGTATATGGCCCCAAAGATATTCAACAGATTACCTTCCTCTATAAAAGACATTGACTCTCTAACAAAATTCAAGAAAATACTAAAGACTTGGTTATTGGAGAAGGCATACTACTCATTAGATGAATATTTTACCGATTAAGTATCAAAGTGTATATTATTTGTATGTGTTTTAGCTTTAAGTTTAGGTGTATAGATATGAAAATTGGACAAGTCACCTGTCAACTCATTGATGTAATGTGACGATTGTAAATAAATAAATAAAAAAATAAAAAAAATAAAATAAAAGTAAACTCCCTCTTATCTCCCTCTTAACCGGACACCTCAGGATCAAGACCCATCCAATTAAAGGGGTTTTCTGCTAAATCGTCATTTCAGTACGTGCTCCACTGGTTGGGAAACTTTGCTTTACAGCATTCACCAGAATCACTCACATGATTATAGCGCACTGCATATTACAGGTTCATAAGGCCACAGCCGGGGCCCTGGGCTCGCACTTATCTACGGGAGACTTGCAAATGTCAGTTCGACCGGAGTTGCAACACCAGTTCCTCTCCAGGTGTCAGCATTGCATTCCTCTACTTCAGGCCTACTCCAAGTGGCACAGGAAAAGGCACATCTTCTGGGAGTGGATGGTATTGTTTGCATTGATTTCACTCAAGATATAAATATTTCGTATTGAAGTCGTTATTTTAATTTGCTCTGAAGGAGATCATTTTAAATTTCGTTGTACAGCATGATCAAGGGACATTGGAACATGCACAACACATTATAAATATATTATTTGAAACAAAATTACACTATACAGAAAACAACACAAGATCACCTCTTGTAATTCCTTAGTTTGTTCTATGATTATTTGATTAGTATTACAGTAGAGAATCGATTATTAGACCTAAACCGGCAGTGGCAAGGTCGGATAAGCGGAAAGGTCGGATAACACAGAAAATAATAAAAAAAAACATTGAAAGTGTGTTAATTTTATCTGCACAAATGCTTGTAACATTAGTGAATGAAACTACTAAAACATCAAAATACACTTAAGGTATTTTGATGTTTGATGTCCAGGTAGCCTGGCCCGGCCCGAATCCCTGGGACAAAACAGCTTCTGTTGTGCAGTCTACCGGGTGGTGACGAGCTGGCCGGTGGGCTGTCCCTAACAGTCATAGACACTGCCTGCACATTCCTCACACCAGAGCATTGAATTCCAATATGGAAAACGGGGTTTCGCAACAATAGCTGTTTTGTCAACAGGGGATAAGGGCCAGCCCGGCCTACCTCGACCCTTTACTTTTAAATATGAAATAATCTAAGCCTATACAAAAGTTAATACACTCATGTAAAATGCAGTGAACTACAAAACTAAACTTAAGCTCGGGCAAAAAAGTTTGTGATTGTCATTTGTCTGCCCGCTGTTTATCATTTTCTGGCCGCCGAATCTCGCAGTCTCCTCAGGAGTGAAACCTCCTGACCTCCTGAGGTAGACGATGTTTCCTCCAGCTGTTCTGCATACTTTAACGCTATTTCTAGAGCTTTGAGTCCTTCACTGTGTGAAACTGTCTGTGCACTTTCCTCCAACACCATATCCTCTTCATTGTCTTTTTCTCCTTTTTCCGGGTTTTCTGGTTCGTAATGGCGGTGGAAGAAGACGACCCTGTATGTAGTGGCTGTTCTAAAGTGGTGGAAAAGAATCATCAAGCGTTAATGTGTGATGCATTTTGTGAAAATTGGTACCACGCAAGTTGTGTGAAAATTACTGATGCTAAGTATAAGAAAATTCAAGCTCTGAGTAAAGATATCAAGTGGATCTGTGAGCCCTGTGATGTGAGGTTAAACAAAGTGAAAGATCGTGATTTTGCCATTGAAAACATTTTGAATCTGTCCCTAATAGTGATCGATATAATGAAACAGTTAAATGACTTAAAGTTTGAAAACTCCGTGTTGCACGAGAAAATTGACAAGTTATCAATAAATAACAAACAATATTTAGTTAGTCAGAATGTGATTCGTGACGTCATCACAGGAAATGGTATTCTGCATGAAATATCTCAAAATCCTAAACTTGATTCTAATAGTAGTAACGTCATAGAAAAAGGTGAGCAAGTCAACTCAGCCACTCAAAAAAACCAGTTGAGCCTGCCTTCTGAACCAGTAGTACCAACCCATAGTCATGAAGAAAATACTATGAGCCTGCCCTCAATGTCGCCAAAAACGAAAAAAAACAGCAGGCGGCAACCAATGGAAACCAAGATCAAAGTAGCTATGACGTTGAATGGGATGTGGCCAAAGGCAAAAGAAATCGGAAAAGACTTCCTGTTAATGGCGGAAAGTTGCGGATGAGTGAAAATAATCCAAGTGGTAGTGAAAATAAAGTAAGCTATGCTCAGGTTGCTAAATTGGAAAGGAATGGTGATAAAATCAATCTACAAGGGAAAAGGAAAGTTTCTAATGTTCAATCGAAACAAATACTCGTAGGAACTTCAGATGACGATGCTCTGATTGGGGCGAAGAAAGCTTGGTTTCATCTCGGGAAAGTGAAAAAGGGTACACAAGAGTCTGATATGCAAGGATTTGTATCCAAAGTGTTTCCAGACATCGAATTTCAAATCGAAAAACTAGAATCCAAGGGGACTAATGACAGTTTTAAATTAGGCTGTGATTTCATCCATAAGGACAAAGTGTTGGACAGCAAACTCTGGCCTAAAAACGTCACTCTCAAGCGTTTTTTATTTTGGAGAGTGACCCAAAGTGTAACAAGATAGGCTTAGACAAAGTTACCGACTGTGAGCCTATAAGGAACAATTTAAATGCAGTGGACAATGTGCTCACAGTGGTAGGACTGAATGTACAGTGTGTTAGAACTAAATTAAATTTATTAACTTTATTTTTAGAAGAAAATATGCCAGATGTGCTTTGTTTGTCCGAGAATTGGTTGGACATTAATGAATGTGAATTTTATTCAAATGTGGCTGGACTGATTTTGACTAGCATTTATTGTAGGACTGAAGTGGGGCACGGAGGCTGTGCAATATACATTGCGGAGCACTTGCAGCTCTCGGCTTCGACTATCGACTTGAGTAGGTTCTGTGATGAACTAAATTTGGAGGTTACTGGTGTAAGCCTGAAAAATCTTTCTACAACTATAGTCTCGGCGTATCGCTCACCTTCTGGAAATCTGGACCGGTTTTTTAAACTTCTGGAAAACTGCCTAACCTTCCTTGCATCTTCAGGTAACAAAATCGTATTGTGCGGGGATTTTAACATCCACCTGGAGAAAGCATCTACGGAGGAGAGGACCTTCACAGATCTGCTGTTGGGCTTCGGGCTGTACATAGGAAATCGACTGCCAACTAGAGGTACTGCTTGTCTCGACACGGCCTGCACCAACCTGAATACGTGGGATTATAGCGTAGAGGTGATCCATTCCTCAGTAGTGGATCACAAGGCAGTTGTGACTAAGGTATGTACTTCCATGGTGAGTTCCGACCCATTGTTGTCATCATGGCACAGAGACTATATTTTTAGCCATAGAGTTATTGATCAAGATTTGATCCCTGTTCTGAGAGATGCATTGGCCGAGGTCAATTGGGAAACGTTTGACACTTTGATTAAAGATAACAATCCTGAACTTGCTTTTAATGAATTTTTGAGTAATGTCACGAGTGTGGTAGATGAAATCTTTCCTGTTAAATGCTATCGTAAAACTGGCTCAATCAACTTAAGAAAGAGGCGTAGTTACACCTCTGATAAATCTTGGTATAATGCTGAGCTTTTTCGCACCAAAGCTTATGTTGTATTTTTAAGTGATCTTGCAGCCTCTGCACCCTCAGTTACTTCTAGAAATAGGTTCCATGAAATGTATTTAAGAGTAAATAGGCTTTATAGGAATAAAGTGGATCTAGCTAAAAGAACTTATAATGCTGCCTGGATTCAATCCGCGCTAAACCCACAAAAGGCCGCTTGGGATCTTATTAATAAGCAGAGGAAAATTTCAACTAAGCCTTGGTCAAATGCCAGCCCAGACGATTTCAATAAGTTCTTTATTGAGAAAGTTGATGAAATAGTGTCTAGCTTTGGGGATCAAGTCCCTGATGAGGGGTTACAAATTGACCCAAACCCGGCCCTCAATTATCCTAATATACACGCTCTCATGAGGTGGGATGAGGTTAGCAAGGAGACTGTAGTAAAAACGGTAAAAGGATATGCAAATTCTAGCAGCCTGGATGTCTATGGCATCTCAACCAATCTATTAAAGAATATCATTGATGTAATTGCCGATCCTTTTACATTGGCAATAAATGGCTGCCTCAGGCAAGGTATCTTCCCGGACGAACTCAAAATAGCCCGAACAGTTCCCATATACAAAAAAGGCTGCCCGGCTGATGTAAGTAATTACAGACCGCTCTCTATCATCCCTGCGTTTGGTAAGGTAATCGAATCCATTATGAAGGATCAGCTGGTTCGGCACTTTGAGAATAATGACCTGTTCCTTGACAATCACCACGGCTTTCGTAAGGAGCGATCAACAACTTCAGCCCTCAGAAGACTGGCCGAGGAAATATTGAATGCCTTTGAAAAAGGGGAGTCGATAAGTCTAACGCTTTGCGATCTAAGCAAAGCGTTCGACTGTGTTTCACACAGGTTGTTGCTGGCCAAGCTGAAAGTATATGGTGTCACTGGCACAGTGTTCGGCATGTTAAAGGATTATCTGAAGAACAGGAATCAGATTGTTGAAGTAGAGGGAGCTCGATCTACTACGGCGGTGCTACGCCATGGAGTGCCGCAGGGGTCAGTGGTTGGGCCTCTGCTCTTTCTAATCCTAGTCAATGACCTACATCTTGATGGCCGTACGCTATTGTTTGCAGATGACACAACTCTCATGGCGAAATGCAGTAAACTCGATCAGCTTGAGGCAGAGTACCGTGAACTCTTTGGTCGAGCCAAGGAATGGTTCCATGCCAATATGTTGCAGCTAAACGAGGGTAAGACTCAGAGGCTCATCTGCACACTGAAGACGGATGTTCTTCTGGATCAGGATGTGACGTCTCCTTTGAAGTTGTTGGGTTTTTGGGTGGACCAAAGATTGTCGTGGGATGACCACGTTGCCCACACATGCCATAAATTAGCGAGGGTGCTCTTCCTGCTAAGGAAATTTAAACTGACAGTGACTGGTGATTTTCTTCTCACGGCACACTATTCGCTTTTCCATAGTCACATCTCCTATGGACTGGTTGTCTGGGACCATACACCTGCTGTTCATAAAATTCTGCTCCTCCAAAAGAAGGCAGTTAGGCTCATAACATCTGCAGGAAATAGGGACCACTGCAAGCCCATCTTTGCAAACCTAGGAATCCCTACTGTCTACAGCCAGTATGTGATCGACTCACTAGTCTTTGTCAGAAACAGCATATCCAGGTTTGAACCCAGAAGCGCAACCCACTCGCACAACACCAGAAGAGCCTTGGATATTGACATCCCCAGGTGTAGGCTAACCAAATCACTGAAGAGTAATCCTATCTTAGGCCTAAAATTCTTCAATAGCCTCCCTACAAATATAAGAAGGTTAGAAGGACATAAATTCAAAAGGTTCATCAAGAGCATCCTAACTCAGAACCCACTATACAGCCTTGAAGAGTACTCGGAAGTTTCTTGGACTTAAAACGCCCACCGCCAAAGTCAAAGTTTTAATGTCAATTTTAAATATATGTTCAAAGTTAATGTAAAATGTCAAGTTTTAAATGTATGTTTTAAAGTTAAGTGCAGTACTAAGTATTGGTTTATTGCAAAATGACAAGTCAGCCAAGACAAATACAGTTTCTCACAGATGAAACTACAAATTCTATTGACACAGTCGATCCGGAAAATCCGGTCAAGGACGAAGGAGCGGTAATAAGGTAGTAATATTCTGTTTGCCATGTTACTATTTCTTCATCTCTCAATTGTATTGTTCATCTTGGGCAATCCACTTATTCGCGTCCTCTTCTGTTGCGTCTGCGCAACCCGGCACTTGTTGTAACAATGGAAGTAGGCTGGTGTTGTTTGGTTCGGTCTCGTTCTGTATATTTCCATCACCCATTGATTCTTTGTTTTCCTCGAGCAAAACTTTCCAAGATTTAGTGATGGTGTTCGCCCCAACACTCTCCCATGTCTGGGGCCACATAGTAAGGTACGTCTTTCAAATTAAGGTGACACAATCAGTTCACTGTCTTCTTCCTGGTTCCTTCGTCAATTAAAGAAGAAAGCAGGTTTCTTCAGTAATTCCACTTCATTGCCTCTAAGGTCCCCTGATCCATAGGTTGACATAAAGAAGTCACATTTAGAGGCAAAAGCATGGTTTTTATGCTCTTATCTTTAAGTTCAGGATGGCACATAGCATTGTCAAGAAGCAATATTGCTTTCCATGGCAAGTTTTTTTATTTCAAAAACTGTTCTGTTTGCGGTGCAAATTCTTCAAGAAACCATTCTTTAAATATTTCTGAGGTCATCCAAGTACTTTTTTTTTTTGTAATATTCCACCGGCAAAGCGTTTTTTGAAACATTCTTAATCCCCCTTGGATTTTTCGACTTGCCTTTCATAGCCAGTTTCATTTTCATATTTGCCGTGGCATTACTGCATGCAAGAATCTTCCCTATTTGTTTGCTACGTTTGTAAACGGGCACTGCCGCTTCGGCCTTCGACACTATTGTTTTCGCCGGTGCTAATTTGTAATTGAGGCCAGTTTCATCACAGTTGAATATGTGGATTACAATTTACAAACTGGTCTCATTATGAGGAAGGTCGTATAAACCAACATTCATAAGAGCCTGTACTCAAGAGAACTCAAGAGAGCCCACTAGGGAACACCGATTCCACAAGCCATCGCTCATAACTATCCACAATCCTTGACCTCCAAGCAGTGCTGGCCTTGGGGAAGGGCGACAGGGGCGGCCGCCCACGGCCTCGCGCTTCTATCATGATAGGATTTTTTTTTTGTTTAAAATAGATGACGACAAATCAGAATAAAACTGCACAGAGGTTCTGAACCACGAGAATGATTACTTGTAATGTTAAAACTATAGTACAATTTTGAAAAGTAGCTGGATCACTGGACACGCCACCGACCTTATCAAATCCGTGACCTGCCAAGGGAAAAGGGGCCTTAACTTCCATTTTTTTCAAAATTGAGTTAGTCGTGTATCCTTAATCTACATTAAAAACAAAAAAAACTGGTGAAAGAATTTTCAAGATATATTTTAAAATGCCTGAGTTATGAATATTTGATTTTGAAATATTAAAACCAGTAATTTTAGGAAATTGCGGTCTCAAGTTTTGCAAATGTCTAACTTCAATTTTTTTGTCACTACTTTAATTATTAGCTATGTTTCACATAGCATATTGTTAGAAATTTAAAGCTGAATACGAATCCACCAATGAATTTGTGATAATTGTTTGCATACTTTGTCGAATGGTGCTTAAATAGATGGGAGTAGTAAAAAAACGCAAAATTTTAAAGACAATGTCTTGTTAAATGATAAAAAATTAAGTTGATTTAAATTTTACAATCAGTTAAGAATTTATTATAATTAATCCCAACAAAATATGACATTATATTAGCTGTGTGGGCTTTTATTTTTTTAATTTTTTTACCTTCTAGTATATGTTTTTTGTTTTGAAACTTGCTCTTCATTTTTTTGTTCTTCTGGGAGATCCTGTAATTCTGAGGTTCTGATTCCTGCATCAGGGCTTAGCAAGTTTTGCATTTATTCTACACAGAACTCTTTGATTTTCTTAACTTCGATGCATTAAAATAGCATTGGAGAAGTCAAGGCCCCCTTACTCCAGATTGCAAGGCTTTCGAAAAAAATTAATTTAACCAATTTAAAAGTTAAATTAAAGTGTAACATGGGCCAAATGTTGTTCGGAAACATATATAGAGTAGGAAACAATAAAAATCAGAAAATTTGTTTTTTCACCCTAACCTCTAAAACTTACTCTCCCGTAAAATTTTGTCAGGGAAGATAAGGTCGCTTTTCCCTTGGCGGGTCACATTTACTGTTCTGATGGAGTATATTATTTCAGCTGACAGTGATAGAAGAGGAGTTTAAAGCAAAATCTAAGAATTTTTCTGTATCAGAGATAACCCATTTACATGAATTTTTAAGAATACTTAAGAATGATGTTCAGAAAAGCCAAATGAATGAAGATGATAATTCCTCTGAAGACACTATGCGATCATTAACAGAAAGAAGGTTGTGCCGTAGTGAAAATGGTGAAGTTCTGGACTGTATGATAGAAAATATGAACTTACAAATTAATACCTTAAAAATAGAAAATAAAATGGCAATCCAAAAAATAAAAAATAGCAATCAAGACATTCTAATTCATTCAGTTTTAGAAATGTTTTGTGATACAACAAATGTAAAGACTGAGATAATGAAGGGATTGGATATTGAACCACCTTTGGTTGAAAACTTAAAAATCCTGTAGAAAATCCAAAAGATAACCACTGTTAACCTTTGAATTATTTTGTACTTTCTGGAATGCCAAGATAAGTTATGTGCACTGAAGATGAAGTGTAATATAATTTAATATTTTTTAACAATGGTTTCATGAATTATGAACAATATTAATGTATTAAAATGGATCAATTTTATCAATAAATGCAATAAACTTTTAAAGCTTTCTAATCGATCTATTGATTTAAAAATAAACCATCAACTTAGCCCTGCAACTTTGCTAAAAAATATAAATTTTTTTTCTTAGCACCTGTCGTAGTGGGTCTTCATCTTGGGCGAATTTATTAAATAGTAGTTTTAGTTAAAATCCTTTGTTTGTGGTATGCAGAATTTACACTCATTGATTTTACGCTCCTTGAATAATCATAGGGAGACTTCTTCTAACACAAAACTATAATGGCAATCTCTCAAGTAGCTATAAAAATCTCAAACTTTAACCTCATCTCTGTCAGACAAAAATCGGTCCGCTAAATTCATCCGAGATTGTTCAGTTTGGTATAATTGAACTAATACTTTTAGGATTGCCTCTGGTGGATATTATTCAATTCAATCCTGTGGTGGATATTATTCTATTCCAAGGCAATCCATGTTTAGTAACATTTAACCACCTGATGAAAATTTACGCAGTACCTGTTGTGCCAATTGGTAAAATGCAGTTCAATGCCAAAAACCTACCTGTGTTCTCTTCTTGCCTAGTTTCAATAAATCTATTTAAGAATTAACTATACTTTGATGGTATGATTATTTATTTTATTATTTGGCATATGACAGCTGAATTGTTCAGAGAATATAAATAGGTTCTTGCTATTGGACTGTCTTCTTAACTTGCAAGAGAAGAAGAGAAGAGAAGCAGTTGGTCGGCTCTTCAACTGGCATCGTGTAATTGTAAAATCAGTGTTAACAGACACTAAAAAAGCGAAATGAGGAAACAATTTTAAGAACTCTTACAAATTTTATTTGTAAGTTCTTCAAATTGAAGCAACATCAAACAAAGAGTGACAAATTAAGCAATAAAAAAATTGAAAAATTCACCTATTACTTTGTTCTTTCAACATCCTTTCTGTATTACTGTACATTTATTTTGGGTTTAAAGTAAGAGAAACGGGTTGTTGGCAGAGAGCATCAAGATGTTACTTGTCAGAGCCTCTATTCCTGGCCCACATCAACACGACTTGGCAGGAAAGGTCCAGGTGATGTATAAACAAAGACTTGAGTGTCAGCTGCCAACTCTCCATTCGTCATAACTAACTTGCACTTCTTAAACTGTTTGAAATTACTGGAACCAAGACTGCCTACAATGTTTTGTCATAACTTACTTACACTCATAAAATTATTTGAAATTAATGGAACGTAGAGTATTTCCACAATGTGTTATTCTGAAATATGTACCCAATAGTAGTTTTCATCACTAGGAGCGAAAATGGCTCTTTTTGGTACGAGATCGTAATTTACAGGCGAGGCGCAGCCAAGCTTGGAAATGCGATCGAGTACCAAGGAGACACTTTTGCTCCGTGTGATGAACAACTATTTTCATCATCTACTATATATTTGTCAAATACCACTCACCCATCATCGCACAGCCCAAACTACTTGACCTAGGACCTTGAACCTTTGCATGAACGTTCCTCTCAGGGCATAGGTACCCACTAAGAACGGACTTTAAAAAATTCCCTCAGGGCTACGCCCTATGATACATCAAAGTTTCAATGTTAAAGTATAGGGAAAGCTCAAGTAGTCGTCATGGCAACCTTAACATTAAATCATGAATCCAAGGAAGTTTTTTCTGTCTTTCCACGGGCAAAACCGTGTTGATAAGCTAGCTATATATAAATAACCACTTAATCGTTAAAAAATTAGACTAGGTACATCATTTTGAGGTTATCCAAAATAGTCATCGTCATTAACACATCTGTTAGTTGTTTACAAACACAAGTTAAGAAATCGTTCAACCTTTCAAACATAACATAAATAAATTTTGACATTAGAGTATGACAAAATTTACCATATGTTTTTTCAGTACTCCTATTCTAAGTGATCCAAAAACGATCATTTTGCGTACGATTTAGGGAACTAAAAAAGGCTATTTTCCGGACAGTATGATGAAAATGTAATTTTTGACTTGTTATTTTAATTATTTGATTGGCTCTTATAGGAAGTAATTTTTCAACGTGAAACCACTGTAGGTGTTGTTACCACAGTGCTATACAGCCAGTTAGCATAGTATTTACAATGTCAACTTAGTTTATCAGTTTAGACTTTGAGAGCAATAAAACCACCTTAAGGTAAAAATATTTCCTCAAAAATGTTTTAATCAAGTGACCGGTAACTTTATACAAATTTTTTATAAAAATATAAATTAAACAACATTTTTCAGATTAAACATTAAAATCCAAAAATTACCTCCCTTTCTATCTATAGATGGTTGGAATTTGTGAGAATCAATTGAATACTGAATCGATTCTCAACACTGATTTGTTGTATTAGACGTGTAATCATGAAGATTCAAATTTTCTCAGGATTATTATTCATCCTGAACATAGTGAGGAAGTAATAATAATAAATAAAGTCAAGGAAATGTGGGTATCTAAGGATAAAACTGGGATTCAGAGGGATACACTAAACCAACAGATGAGTGTTATGATCCAGGAATAACTAAGTTTTGTTGTGTGATAGTTTGCAGTTTTTGTTTGGCAGAACATGTCATCCCATATAGCAGTGTTTCTCAACCGGTGGTACGCGATGGCCTTTCAGGTGGTACGCAAGAGATAGAAGAAGTAGCACAAAATAAAATACTAGTTTACGAACAAACGCTGTCCCAACGAACAGTAAAGTACCTTAATACCTTAACTTCATTAACTTTTTCAGTATCTGTTTTGGTCATAATATTCCAATTTCATCCCATATTTTAGGAACTATTATTACTCTTTCATTTGGAAAGTAATTCTTTTTACAAAATACGTCGGCATAAAAAAATGTTCTTTCCATTTAAAAAATACTACCGGTTTTACAATGTTAATTCGGTGGTACGGTATTGCTATAGTTTTTAGTTGTACGATTTACTAACCAAACGTATTTTCTATTTTGAACCCACAGTCTAATTACCTCGATCTGTTGGATAATTTTTTAAATATGCTTAAATATTTGATCTTTAGTGAAAACACAGTATACTTTGAATAACATTGAATCGTTTTAAGTTAATTTTTCAATATAAATTATGAGAAATGTGTGAAGTTCCATATAATTTGACAAAATATCCTTATAATAAAAATACGGTTAAAAAAAGAACATTGACAAGTAAAATAAATAAATTTAGCTGTGGCAAAAACAAAACCACCAAAGGGTAACTATAAGCAATGTTGGAAGTGATCCTTCAGTGGTGGGGGGAGGGGGTCCTTGCGATGGTACGCCAAAATATTTAAAATGTGGAAGGTGGTATGCGAGCACCAAAAGGTTGGGAAACACTGCCATATAGCGTTCGCTGTTGCCCCAATGCTGGGAAATGGTCGGTACGGTTGGCAACTGCCTGGTGGGTGGCTTTGCTGAAGATCTGCCAATATCGGTCGAATGCGTTAAGTAGTTAGGTGGTCCAGCTGATTGTGAGTCTGTTGGCCCAGATTGGGGCGGCCTGTTGATGAACAGTAGATTTTCTGTGATTACAATTTTATTATGTGGGCTCCACTGTCAATGGCGCAACGTTAAGCCAACAGACTCACATTTTGTAAAAAATGTAAAATATTAATAACCAAATCTTTGGACGGTAAAATAGCTTTAATAATAACCTCTTTCCAATCGTTTTTATCTTTATGATATGTTTGACTTTTGTGATTTGTAACAATACTAGTACAATTTTTATATGCTCCGGGTTGAATGTTGGTGAAGGCAGAGCATATTTTAAAGGAATTCCACTGGGCGACATAGGTGCACCCAGTATTTTACTTTGGGGTAGACGATCTACCGGGGGGTATGGGGCACCCCCCTGCGGAAAGGGTGGTCCAGGGGTCCCCCCCCAAAAAAAATTTTACAAAAATTCAAGAGAAAATCACAGATTTCTACGTATTTTTAAGTGAATTTTCCTATTATATTAGCTTGAAAATAGTCCATAGAGTCCCACTAAATCATACATATTCCAGAACATTGTAATAGGCCAAGGCTGCCTTTACAACCTCTTAGGCCAAAATCATAGCTCAATTTCAAAAGTGTATTACAAACCTTTAACAATTTACGAACACAAACATATTAAAGTATTCTACGTAAATCTGAAACCTCAATATAAATTTCTGCTTTTTATTTTATGAATGTTAAAAATCACATCCTGTCATTATTATTGTTACTGATGATTTTAGATTTTTTATGTCTCCTAATTATTTTGAACGTATGTTTCCTCAATTAAATAGTATCATTAACTTTGGTTAATAAGTCCAAAGTAAATTATTGTATTCTCACTTTAGAACTCTATACACAAATGGGAAAGACAAACAATTACAATTTTAATCTGTTTCAGATAAGTACGTAAATTTTAAGTAAATTAGGTGCTGGTGCTGGAAACTAATTTAACACATTCACTGCGAAAAAAATGGTGGACCCTCCCCAGGTGCTGAAAATTTTTTTCCATAAAATGTTGCCTTTATATAAGGTGAGTTAAAAACTGTGGTGCAAAAATTCCTCTGAAGTATTTATGACGTCAAATGGTGACGTCAAAGTTATGGGTCAGTACTGACCCACCCGCATTATGTTACGGACAAATTTAAAAAATTCTCATATTATGCAAAAAATTGTTGTATTACACTATAAATTTAACTTCATGCGAGTGTACATAAAGGTAAAAAAGTTTACATGGGTGAAAAAATACCCGGAAGTATCTATGACGTCATTTAGTGACGTCAAGGTTATGGGTCAGTAATGACCCACAAGGAATACCAGAATGGAAAAAGTTGAAAAATCCACTAATCACACAAACAATTTTTATATTATTTTACTAAACTATTTATTAAACATATAATTTAATATATATAATAATGATATAATAATATAGCTAACACACATGCATCATGACGATAGTACCGAGGAATGGGTTAGCACTGACCCAGCCGAGTGAGCAAAAGCGCGTCGCGGGAACTGAACCACCCGAAGTTGCACTGTTTCATTCACAGTGCGGCAACGCAGTACGCGTCCGTCTCCACCACACAGCCAATAACTAGGCCGGGGCACCGTGGGTCAGTACTGACCCATCCGCATCTCAGCAAAGTCCATCATGGGTCAGTACTGACCCACCTGCAGCGAATGTGTTTTAAAAACCCAAAGGGCTATTGCAACGTTTACATTTAAGAGCGCATTGAACAGTAAACGTCAATGCTAAATATTTAATGTTTACACCCCAAATATTAATAACAAAAAAAAACTTGCTGGAGGCACTATGATTTTTGTTCTTGACAACCTCATGTATAACAAATATTATTTGTTTATTTATCGGTTTATTTAAATATTTTTATCATTTTTTTTTATTATTGCTGTGTTTTGATGTCCAACACAGGAGAAAGTGGACATTCCAACCAAGGACCCTCTGTGGCGACCGATAGTGGGCCAATAATGGCCATCCATATTTGGATATAGTGTTAGCATGTTTCTTTTACTTCACAGATTGTTATATTTTCAGGCTGAAATAGGTTCCAGTTTATGATTTTCAAATCCTTACTTGTTACAGTAGAACCTCGATTAACCGTCACTGTTTTAACTGTCACTCTCTGTTATTCATCACCGCTACTGTACTTTTAGCGAATTTGCCCCTGTAGGGAAGTATTAGGGAATTTCCCCCATAGGGAAGTATTAGGGAATTTCCCACTATAGGAAAGTGGCTATTACCGTAGGTGGCATGGTGAGACTTAAGCCCGGAACCCTGTTATTTTTCGTTATGAGTCACTTCATATATATGTATGTATGTGTCCGTAGGCACGATAACTCTCATAAAAAAAGTCCGATCTTGATAACATTTGGAACAAACATTTAGAGCGATATTCATGATTTATATAACAAAGTTCAAAAAGCAGCAAGCACTCTAAGGCGGTTTTTTTTGACAAAATAAAATGTATTTTCTACATTTAACATATTTCTATTAATGTTATGCACATTCAATGGTCAGAATTCAGCTTAAAAAAATAAATAAGATAGTATTTTGAATCATTGCTCAACATCAATCGGTAACTGAGATATTGGGTCTGCTAAGTGCAGTACATTGTCTTTTATTTCTCCCTGAAGAGACAAAAACTATCCAAATTCTGGTATAATTACCGAAATTTTTCATTAAATCTCCCAGAAAATGGGATTTGTTGCGTTAAAAATTTTTATTTGTTTTTATTCCTTGGATCTGAGTAGACTGATAACAAGTTTGCTGATATTTATGTATTGTAACAAGTATACATTTATGAAAAATTATTCTTAGAATATGAATAATTATTGAGGAATAAGCTCATAAATGATAAAATTTACTTTATTTAGAGTAATACTTACACAAAATATTCAAAACAACAACTTCCCTGATATATGTAGAATACGCTCACACATAAAAAATAAATCCTTTAGGCCGGAGACACACGGGGCGATTTTTATCGCCGTGGCCATAGTGCATAGGTTTAAATGGACCGCGGTATTATTGTCGCGCGGGATTCCTACCGCCCTGTGTGTAAGCGTCCATTTAAATCTATGCACTACAGGCGAGTGGCAGTTTTGCCGCGGCAGTAAAAATCGTCCCATGTGTCTCCGGCCTTAAAAATTAACAGAGTATGTAGCTTTTGCTGCAACAAATCTATTTAAACTGTAAGATGAATCATATTATATGTTTGAATTTAATTTTTTATGTGATTATTTTATTTGTTTAGTATAAAAAATATTAGACTAATAATTTTATTTTAAGATAAGAAAAAGTGTATTTCTGTAATGGATACCGATGTGATTCCCATGATCATTTCCCTTATATGTAAAGCTCTTGAATGTTATGGAATAACCTTTTTGCATTATTTATACATAAAATGTTCGAAAATTAATTTCCCTCACACAAATTATGTAAGCTCACATATAAAATAAATTCTTTAGAAATTCGCTGAGTACGCAGGTTTGCTACGACGGTTGTATTAGTGTCGCAATAGACGCCGTCAAACATTGCACAAGTACAACTTACAGTATAGCAGTTCCAGGGCCGCGACAAGGGCCATGCCGCATGGGGCGCCGACTGGGAGAGGGCGCCACCGAAGCCGGCGCAGCGTTGAGTCCGCAGCGGTGCCCGAGGAGTCTTTAAAGTACTGAACATATACTTTGGCGAATTTTGTTGGCACCCGGGTGCCATTTTACAGTTTTGTTTAATGTGCAAAATATTCGTCTTGAAGGCGTTTTCCGGCGCTCATGGAGCATTTTCAATTTGTTAGAGCTAATTTAATTAATGTTTTGTGGTGTTTGCCGACTTCAAGGAGTCTATCAAAATTGTTCAATTTGCCAAATTTTATTTTTGTGGCGTTCTCCAACTACCGGGGCTTGTTGAGCATTTTTATATGGTTCAAAGTGTAAATCATGTAATTTGGCGAGTTTGGTTGGGGGAGCATTTACAAATCGTTCAATGTGCTATAACATGATCGAGTTGTCGCCGTTTAGGAGGTGTTAGCCAGCCCCGGCACCTGGAGCTCTTTTGAAATTAATCAAGGTGCGAAATGTAATATGAGTTTAGGAGGCGTTTGCCGGTACCGGCGGAGACGTTTCAAACTATTCAAAGAGCAAAATGCTTTTCTTGTTGGAGCATACTGGCACCTGTGGCGTCTTTAAAAGTGTTTAAAACTCGCAAACATTTTAATTTGGTGGCCGTTTACCCACACCCGTGGAGTAATCATTGTTTTCAAATAACTCAAAATGTAAATTTTTGGGTATGTGAATTGTAGCTGCAGTAATTAACAAAATAAACCATAAAAGGTATAAATTTACCTGAGTCTGCCGAAGTGATCCTAAGGATTCCTAAAAGGATAACGCATTTCGAGGATCAGTAGCTCCTCATCTTCAGATCGTAGTACAAGAACAGTTCACTCGCGAAACAAAATAAATGTCAATTTGAAAAGAATGGGTGAAGTAAAAGAGTTCCGTTTTCACTATAGTTTCATTTCAGCAACACCTTCAAAATTAAATTTGCAATTTGGTATGCAAAATAAATTTCAAGATTCAAAACCAAGACCTGGGGAACTGAAAACTTCTAGAAACTCAAACTCAACCCTCGTCCTCAGGGACTTTTTGCAAGTGGTTAAAATGGGCCGAGTAACGAACAACTGTGACATTTTTTAGCCGTTTAGTATATTCCTTCTTAGATTGGTCTAATTTGACTGGGCTCTAATGTTATTTTTTTTAAGTTGAAGCAAGAATCGCCCGATTAGCGGTGTGCCTGTTCTTACTTAGTTACTTTAATTCGTCTTAATACATCCAGCAATACAAAACCGTATCCATCAATAAATAACTTCAAAATATTCTAATTCCATATTAATTTTGCAAATGATAGCTTTAACCACCCTGAGGGGTGGTGGGTAACTGATACATAAATCTAGTGAAAGGGCGCCAAGGTAGGCTCTCGCATGTCCTAGAAAAATCCCTTGTCGCGGCCCTGAGCAGTTCTGTTTTACTCTTTTATGTGTGTAATTTTATAAGAAACATGTATCATCCACCTACAAAGGGAATTATTTCTTCTTAACCCTTTTAAATGTGCATATACTGTACAGGTGTATAGTTAAATTTTTGTTATCCGTCTATTCTCTTAACCGTCACACTCTCGGTTCCAAGGGTGACACTTAACAGAGGTTCCACTGTAATAATTTATTAGAGATGTTTTCTCTCTTCTTACTTTACGTTTGTGGCTCAGGGGTCGTCTATTGATTACGTAATCAGTTATTTGACATTTTTTGTCCCCCTCCCCCTACAATAATCGTACTGTTATTGTGCATTCCCCCTTACCTCCCACTTAAAAAACAATATCACCATCCTATAAACCAGTGTTTCAATTTAATTAATTGAGTGTCCTTCTTATAAGTTTCTTTCATTTCGCTGATAGTAAAAGACACCATGTTTATCACAATATTAGTGTTAAGACTAAATAAATTCCTTTCATTCCTTTTTTGAAGGCATAAAAATATACTGTTCTATGTAGTTAATTTTTTTAAATCATTTTTTAAATATTGTAACAGCTTAGTAAACCATGTCCAGAATTATTTTGTACTAATAGTTGTGATGTAGTATTCACATCATTTACTGGGGAAAATTAACAGAATTAAGAATTGTATTGAAATCCTAATTTTTAATTTAATACTAACATTGACTTCTGTATTTAAAGTCAATAATACTATCAAAACCATGACAAAAACATTCATCACGTTTATAACTGGATTCAAAACAAGATTTTTACATTTTTATAATTAGCTCTGGGATGCAACCATAGCCATCTTACTAATATTACCTTAGTGAGTGTTTCTCTACTGGTGGTACACGTACCACTGCTATCAAGTGATTTATTTTAGGCGGTACACGAGGGTCATGGGGGTGAAAATTTTAAAATGCTGGGTATCCGAATGATACATCATTGGGGACAAACTGAGTTACAGCTCGATCGCACATAGGTGCTGAGGTTATCTTCTTCATCAACATTGTCAATATTGCCATTAGATTCAAATGTTGTACCATCTTTTCAAACAAAATCATTTTTCAAAAGAAAGTTTTTTCAGCAGACAATGATCAATTATAATGATTCTCTATTGCAGTACTTGTCTGAATTTAACACGTTTTACATTGAACAAAGATGTAATTAGCAGACAATAGCCATGGACAAATGTGTGGTAGGAATATGTTTATTTACCAACCCCACAATTTATTTGCCTCGTGTCTACATCAAAGTGGAAAATACTTATGTGGTGCATCTCATGAAAAATACATTTTTCCACCTAGAAACACTGCTCCAACATTATTGATTTTTTGCTTGGCAGTTAAGTGCCAGTTAATGTTTGGGGAGCTGAGCGTTGGGGAGTCAGAAAAAAAATTAAAAAATTTAAATGCCAAAGTTATTTTTGATAAGGAAATAATTAATTTTAAATTATAATTACATTACATATTTCATCAGTTTAATAGTTAAGATAATTCAAAACCTGCATTGCAATATATTTTTGAGAAAAAGATTATTATTTGTTCAGGAAGTGAATTGAATTTATAACATTTATGCTTGGTTGACCGAGTTAAAAATTCCATACTCTTTTTCAAATTTGTTTGCAATTAATTTGGAGTAGGCTATGTTGTTTTTAGCGAATTTCCTTAAAGGAATAAGCTATTACGGTAGTACTCATGGTAAGACCTAAGTCCGAGACCATGTTAACTTTTCATTTTGGGGTCCCCAGAAGCAAAAAACACCATTCGTTCGAATTTTTATATGTATATATATATATATATATATATATATATATATATATATATATATATATATATATATGTCTGTTAACACGATAGCGGCCGTAAATATGGTCCGATCTTAATGAAATTTGGTACAGACGTGTAAAGTGGTAATCACTCAGACGAGTTCGTGAACCAGCCCAATCGGACCACCGGAAGGGGGGGTAAAGGGGGATAAACCCCCCCAAAAATAGGTTTTTTGAGTTTTTCACATAGAAAAATAAAATTTATCGAATTTTTGTGGGCACCATTGAATTCAGCTAAAAAAAACAAACAATTTAGTATTTTGAATTACTGCTCTATGTCCATTGGTTACCGAGATATTGAAAGTGGTAAACACAGTACGTTGTCTCAATGTTAACCTTATGGGAAATAAGTAAAATTCTATATTTCGCTTATTTCTCAACATATCTTGATAAAACTTGGTAAATGGCTTCTTCTAGTTCAGATCTACTAAATATTGAATTAAAACCAACCAGTTTAAACATACCTGTAGCAGCAAACCTGCATACTCATTCCCCGTGTTATTCTTATGGAGCTTACAAAAACATGTCAAATCTCGCTATGTTGGATTGAAATATGTTGTTTTGCACTTGAAATTCGCTGAGTATGCAGGTCTGCTGCAACGGGGGTATTATTTAATCTATCTGTAGTTTTTCGGTTGTATGTACTAACTTCCAAATAAATGTATCTTCATAACTTATCACTAGCTTTTTGGTGTCGTGTAATTTAAATGTTTATCTAGTATTGGTTATTTATACTAATATTAAATCAAAATATTAAAAAAATCTTTGTTTTATAACAATGAAAAATTGTAGATATAGTTTATTTTTGTACTACCAAGTACCATTAAGGCATTACATTAAGCCAAGTGTAATTGCCGTTTAGGCCCCTCAAAAGGAAATCCCTTTGGGGCGGGGGTCGTGGGATGGTACTCAAAACGTAAAAAAAAGTTTAGAGTTATATGCGCAGCAAAAAAGGTTTTAAACTCAAAGAATTTATTAAAAAACAAAGAACATGGAATTGTTCAAAGACATTTTTTTACTGGCAGCTAACACCATGGTTGGACGTAACATAACACTGCTTGAAATGGCAACCAACTCAGGTAGGTATTTTAAGCCAAGTATGAATGAGAGATGAGTGAAAGATGATTGTGGCGCGATCTTGTAGTCTTGTTGATGACAAAAAGGCCGACATGTTCCTTAGGACTGTTAAATTAACAGCCCAGCAGCTGATAGCAACTAGGGGACCTTCAATTTAACGTGGGTTCCAAACCACAATTTCGGCAATAAATTATGAAATGGTCTAATTATGAGGATGGCCTGATATATGTACATAGTATTTACCAGCAGACGGTAATACCTACTAAGGAACACCGCATCAACAAGCCATTGCTTATAATTATCCATAATTCGTGACCTCCAAGTACCTGGATTACAGGACATGCCACAATCCCTATGTTTTGTATTTTTGTTTACAAAGATTATCAGGACCTGTGTGCAATAAGTCTCCAAATTGCCTTGTCCACCAAGTGGGTCAATAGTTCATAATGGTTTGAAAGTTTCCTTTAATTATTTATTAAGAAAAAACACTCCAGGCATTTTAGAACCTATGTTAATAGGAACTCTTTTTTTTACTCTTGTTAGAAGAGTCAGTTACCTAATTATTTATTTACTTCATATACATCTGCATTATTAATTAATTACAATGCTCTTTCTTTGCATATGCATGAGGTCAACACTTACTTCAATCAGAAATCGTAAACCTACAGAAGAATTTATATCGTTCTACATTTACACAGTGCTATTAAGATTTAATATATATGTTTAACCTTAAATCTTTATAACTAACACTGGAAAATTAGGTACAAATAGGCATATAAAGTAGAATGTTTTATTCACATACAAATGGCACATAATATCTAAAACATTTTGAGTTCAGAGTAACAAATGGTGAAATGGGCTCCAAAGTAGACTAATAGGCCAAACTGACATCAATAACAGGCTAACTTACATGGCACACCAGACGTTATAGTAACACAGATTACTGTTGTATGTCTACCAATTTGATCATAAATGATTCACCCTCTAATTTTGAAAATATGAAGGTTTAGCTATATACATTGACTTTCCAATATGATATTCAATCATATTTATCTATATTGATTTTATTTCTTAAAAAGGGTTAAGCCTTTTCTTATGTAATAAGATATGTCTACCTAGATATGGTCCACCTAAACTTAAATATCTTTGGTGCAATCCTATAACAGTGTCCATGGCTATATATAACAATAACTAAATTAGTTACAACAATAATACAATTGTTTCCTAACTATAACATAACATATATTTGACATGGTTGAAAAATATAGACATAGTTGATTTTTCAGTTTTACATACAACTATAAATAATGTATCAAAAGCAACTACAATACGGTTGTTTGTGAACCAATACTAAACACTAATGAATTAAAAAGTTAAAATTAAGTTATCATTTTTTCAAGAGGGAGGATAGTAATATATATTTCATTGAATCAAACTCCCCTTAATATTGATTTTGAATATAGTACAGCGTCTTATGTAACTTTTAAGGCGTCACACAGAAAACTTGTCCCTTGGGTCTATTTTTTACACAAGGATATGTTTAGCAAATCAAACTATGACAGAAGAAAAAAAACGTTAAAGTACCGTAGTTTGCAGTATGAATGTTTCTTAAAATGCAAATGTAATACCTTCCTACACCTCTTATTCTTTTGCTTGCGATGCAAATTGATCCCCATAAGACACGGTTTCTGTTAAAACTATTCATGATACTCGTACTTTATTTGATCATTTAGGGGTTATATAGCTTTCTGTACTTTTTTAGTTTTAAAAATCTTCCTAAGTCAGTTATCAACACAAATAAGTAAATACAATCCATAAAGAGTAATACAAATTAATACATCCCTCCTTATAATATGGTATTTTCTCACTAACTATAGTTTGTTTTGAAATTAAACTATCCAAAACATTTCTGACCTAAGCAAGATAGGGAAAAGGTTTTATTTTCACCTTATCAGAGGAGAAAATTAGTATATAATTAAAAACCAGTTTTTATAGTTTTTTCAATAAACTGATTTCAGTTTGCATTTAAACATCAACAAGAGTGAAATACATTTCTAAAATATTATTAAATTTATAATATTAATTGTGTTGTGCAATATTTGTCCTTATAAAAGTCCTAGAAAGACCTTACAAGAACTACTTCAGTAAAAAAAATACTTTTCGTTATACTGCTTCAAAAACAGATGTTTTTAATGCATGTTTTCCGGACCTAAATACACTCTTTTTATTCCTAGGAATTGAAAGCTGATGTACTCGATACCAGCTGACTATAGTCCTAGGACTATAAAAGTCAAAAAGTGCCGAGTACGTCGCAATAAACGAACAATATTCATTCGATGACAAATAATCGAAACATTCATCGTTATTATCGAAACACTCGTTGTTGTCAGTTTAATCAATTTATGAAACTCGCTCATTTCACCAATCGATTATTACATGCGTTCGATACGTCGATAGTTGTTCATTGTTGTCAGTCTAACCTAACACAAATGAAACAGACACTCAGCTGATTGCTTCAAATAGCAAGAACAAGACGGTGGCATCTTTTGAAGGCATGTTTAAAGGTAAACAAGCTGTAACATTTTGGTTTTCATAAGTAGTTTACGTATTGTATTGAGCAATATAACGAAAAATATAGTTCATCACACGGACCTAAAGCTGCTTTTCGTTACTCGGTCATTTTTCAACCTCGGCTTACAGCCTCGGTTGTAAAACTTGACCTTGTACGAAAAGCGTCACTTTAAGTCCTTGTAATGAAATATACTATTATTAAAAGCTTTTGAATCATAAAAGTGACATTATTTAACTTAATTGTAATTATGAACTGAAAAGTGAAAACAGTATTCTGAACACAATAGGAAATAGTTTGTATAGTTAAAAGTACAACTATAAGTAATTGTTTAATCAAGATTGATAAGTAGGTGAATCTTGTAAAGTCTTTAAATAAAAGATTTCATGTTATGAAAATCACTAAAGTTCAGTAAACTCCCGATTATCCGCGAGCGGATTGTCCGCGGTGCGGATTATCCACGCGTGCTACGAAAAGCGAGAACATACGTATTTATAAAAAATTAGACTGAACTGACAAGTTTTTTGCGTACAAAACGCGCGCAGGCTTTTTTCGCCTACCGTAACGCGAAGACGATTTTCGTCTACCGCGACGCGACGACGATTTTTGTCAACTGCGACGCGACGTGACGACAATATTTATGTATTGCGACAATGATATTCGTCTACCGCGACGACCATATTTGTCTACCGCGGCGACTACCACAACGTTGATACTCGTCTACCGTGACAACGATATCCTTCTACACGACGACGATTTTCGTCTACTGCGACGTGACAACAATACGTGTCTACCGCGACAATGATGTTTGTCTACCACAACGACGATATTCGTTTACCGCGACGTTCATATTCGTCTATTGTGACGCGATTCTCGCCTACCGCGACGTTATAGGATACCCCCCCCCCCGAAATTAAATCTGGGTTCGCCCCTAACTGTATTAAATAAATTGATTTTTAATGTTAAAATTGTTTTTTTCTCTTTTATTCTCTCCCATTTTTAACACTTTCGGATTATCCGCGATTTTCGTTATCAGCGGTAGTCGCGCCACCCAATTCCGCGGATAATCGGGAGTTTACTGTAATTGGTAAATAAGTAATGCGCTTACAAACAGAAGTACCGTAAAATAAAATATCAAATGGTTTATTTAGCTTTTTTATTAGTTTAATTTACAACCATCATTAGACAAATTTGCCACATTGCCTTAAAAAAAGCATTACCGAGAGAGACCTAATGAAATATTAAGAGAAAAACATTGAGATATTGGAATCATAGAATATTGGAATTGTACTTTATAGAATTAG
This sequence comes from Flexamia atlantica, assembly GCA_035578135.1. NCBI lineage: Eukaryota > Metazoa > Arthropoda > Insecta > Hemiptera > Cicadellidae > Flexamia > Flexamia atlantica. The sequence continues at coordinate 45,978,452 of JAQJVK010000001.1, read as the reverse complement.
TTATTTGATTTTATTTATTACACTGATTTTCTTTTGTTTCTTAATCAAATTTACCAAACTTAGTAGGAATTAGCTAGATTATACACTATGTGTTTAGTTTCACCTACCTACAATATAAAATGGAGATCTTAGTTTTACATTAATTAAAAATATAAACAGTAAAAAAGTAAATAGGTTTCCCTTAAATGTCTACCAAAATACATATGTTTGATTTCAGTTAAATAATGCGTTTTAAGCACCAGTTTCTATACCTTATTTGATTGTGTATTCAAAAATAAATATTTTTATGCTTAAGAAATAAAATGTTAATTAATAAATGTGTACGCTGGATGAATCCAGAAGCATCCCACTTGTGTTCTGAATTTGATTAAAGACAGTAAAATATGTTTGCTCGGTGACTGAAAAGCTCTGAACAACGTCATACTAAATGGATCATCACTATCCTAGCATGGTTTGAGGAGCAAATGTATGGTTTACATCAGTCTAAGGCAAAAATCCTGTTAATCTATGTTATTATAGCTTTGCTATTAAGAAGTAAAACTACAAATTTACTTAAGCTGAACCATTCATTTCTAGCAGATTCCTAAATAGAATTGAATAAAAAAATTCTTTATTTTTAGAAGCTAAATTATTAGGGCCCAACACTAAAACAAATACTTTAGGTTACCCAAAATGTTAGTTTTATCCTAATTTCTAAGAACTGTTTGAAAGAAAATAAAACGTAGCACTTTTATGTTACCAGGACAAATTTTTACAATTACTATTTAATCAACGTTACAAAATAACAAATTCTTCAGAAAACGGGGAACGATTTCTTTTGCAAATTTACTAGCTTTAAAGAAATCGAAGAAGGAAGAAAAGCGAGGTACAATAGAAACGTTTCTAGTTATTTTTTAACTGTTGTTGTCCTTAATGTAGTGAAAACTTTCATATATATTTGTAATTAAATTTTAAAAAAAGTATTTTTATTTTATTCTAAATTGGTCCAGTTTAAATCAAATCAAATGCATATCTAGGCCTTTATCCATCTCAAAGTTAATGAAATTATTACTAAATCAAATTCTTTAAACCACGCATATTTTCTGAAAAGTATGCACATGTAAATTACTACATGTGTTAGCAAAAGATTATAACATTCTCAATAACCACTCTGACATAGAATTAGGCACCTTGGGCATATATCGCCAATGTTAATAATTAATGAATCTGGTTCATACAAAACATTAAACGATATTGATTTGAACTATATTTTCTACATTGGAATATACTACTTACGCATGTTATCGAATATAATTTTTATTTGTATTTCTCGATAAAAAATCTTTATAACAATTGCTATACTTTAGTTATTTAATAGTTACACAACTAATAAAGAGGCTGTCATGCTTCATGTTGGCTAATATTTCTCAATCATGAGAAAGCTAAACACTCGGCGTGTGAATCGAAGAGAATTTTTAAATATTTTACCCTCAAGTAATGTTAAAATAACAACTTAGATTATAAATAAATTTATGGGAATTTAAGAACATTTTGATATGATAAAGTGTTTAAAACCAATAAGTTTCATCGAAGGCGCCGGAGAGAAATCATTTTACAAATCACACCAAAAACAATAACAGTATACATAGTTTTATAGCAACAAAAACCGACAGTTGAGTCTGAGGTACCATACCCATGGCACAACCGACAGTATTGCTATGACGAACTCAACTAGACTAACACAGTTTTGGAATATCAACTAATATATATAAAAATACTGTACACCGTGTGTACACGACACAGACACAGAGGCGGAGGCGGAGGCGACTTACTGCGCGGGCGAGGTGGCGAGCTCGGACTTGCCGCGCTGGACGCGCCGCCTCACCAGGAACCCTCGCACGCCCGCCTGGATCTTCACCGCCGCCTGCTCCGTCTGCGGGTCGGCGCTCTCGGCCCGCCGCACGCCGGCGCCGCTCTCGCCGTTCCTCTTCATCTCCTTGCGCACCTTGTACCCTCGGAAGCCCGCCTGGATCTTGGCCGCCGCTCGGTCCACGTCCTTCATCTCTTGTCTCGCCTTGTGGCCGCGGAACGTCGCCTGTATCTTGGTCGCCGCCCCCGCCTCGTCCTCCGACGCGCGCCTCTTGACCATCGCGTCTGCCGGTTGGTCCGCTACTGGCTCCTCCCCGCTCCCCGCCGCCGCCGCCGCCGCCGGCTCCTCTCCTAGACAAGAATAACATCACTCACACTCCGCGCATCGCGCATTCCGCCGAAATGTGGTATGAATGATCTGAACCGCGGCTCCGGCGATCGCTCACGTTGTTTGGACCGAAGCCTTCTTTTACAGAGCGTTGGTCGCGAGACTCAATAATTTATAAAAACTAAAGACTTTAAATAGTTAAGGATTTATTTGCATCATATTATACAGCAACACGACAAGTTTGCATATGAACATAACTAAAAACTATATAGGTTGCACTTTGCAAGGACATGTCACATCAATGTTTCGAAATAAAATCTGATCGTGATCTATCGTGATAACCAAAGTCGTCGAAACAGGAAAAGTCAGTTAACAGTTGTGATTAACTAATTAAATTCTGTTAAACTTGCTCAAGTTTGAAATTTAAAGGGCATTGCGAACCTTTAGGAATTAGAAATTATGAAACGAAAACGATAATCTCGCTTATTTCTCCCAAAAAAAAAATTGCCCACATAAAAGTATCAAATCCAATGATTAAGAACATAGCCATCTCTAGTAGAGATGGCCATGTTAAGAGTCATGTTAGTAGACATGTTAACTGGCGATTGCTTGTGGATGTCAGCTGTACCCCAAAAAGGACTTTGAGGATTTCCCTCAAAGTCTGTAAACAAATAATTTCTGGCTCAAAACGTGTTCTAAGCAGTTCTTACCGCCAGTAAAAATCTAATGTCGTGATGTCAAAAAAGGTAATTTTAACAATTGTAGAGTTTTAAATGTGGGCTACATGCAACACATAGACAATGTGGGCTACATATAGGCATCAAAATTACAACAAAAAATAAAAACATAAGATTTTTAATACAGAAAAAAAGAAAAAAAACCATTCAAGGAAGTTAGAGTAAAACAGAGTAAACATATGAAATACCGTGCAAGTCCACCAAGTACTAGAAATTAAAAAAAACATATTTGTCAAACCTTATTTAAATGCAAACTTCGAAACCGTCTAGCAAAAAAACCAATAAATCACAATAAAACATTAAATTTTAGTGAATTAACATTTAACCTTGTTAAATAAGGTTTATAGAATATAGAAATTATCCAAAAAACGGATGTGTGTGTGTGTGTGTGTGTGTGTGTGTGTGTGTGTGTCCCCACGTCATGACTCTATACAATTTAGAATATTAGTTCAAGTTTCTTATCAAAACCTTATTATAAGAACCAATTAAAACCTTAAATTACACTGACCAACTTTGTAACTTTCTAGACAATTAATTAAACATCACAACTTTGATACGAGTTTTACTTTCAACTAGTTTATTAATCACACTAAAAGGGCAGTGGTGTTGCCGTTAAGCAATCCGTTGAAAACGGCGCCGCCACCAAATATTTTCTTATCAGCCAATGGATATCAGGCAGTGTCACAATCAGTTGACCGATAATCATCTGGCGAGTCATCACTATTTCGAAACATATTCAGTAGCCGCTCGGTCTGGAAATGAACATCATGAACGGCCTCATGAAATGGCGGTAAAACTTCAATTCAAACCGGAATGCCAGCTGCAATGAGATGATAAAATTAACTCAAGAATTGGCTTTCGAGCATGGCAGTGCGTCAACAAAACTAGCCGTTTTCCTGCAAATCAAATAAATATCAACAATTTCATTTTCGCTTCTAGTTGTTAGTTCTGGACTTACGGTCGAATTCAATGATATTTTCGTTACAGTATGCTTGTTAATAATATCGGCGTTCATCCTTGCTTGCTGTTCACTTAAGCCTGTTCAAAAATATTTTATTTTCTACGCCTTATCCTAAATATAATATTTTAAACAAGTTGTCATTATGCAAAAATAATGAAGTGATTTATATTTATTGGGCTATGTAAATTATTTCTGAAAATAGGCCTAATTTGTAAGGCATCTATAAGCACAGTCAAACACGGAGGGATGGGAATCCCACGTTCAAGGGACGTATATTTGTGAATTTCAACACAGGTTTGATTACATTCTCCTGTCCACTCTAAAACGCGTTCGTAAATTAATTAAAACTTCATAAATCCTGTACAGCTGGAGGTCTGATACTAACTCGCCCGCTGACGCTGACCATTTATGCAGCACCGATCGGTGTGCGCTGACGCTTGATCGTATTATGCGTGTTAAATAATAGAAGTTTTGTTAGCAATGAACTACGTTTTTTGCGGATTCTAGGCTTACGCAACTTTAAAATACCACTGGACTTCCACAATATCACAGAGAAGAAAACATTTCTTCATTCCCTTTGACAAAGCTAATGATTTTCAAGTCCACTAGAGCACCCACGCTATTCCGCAGCATTAACTTTTGGTAATAAGAAACAACTTGAATGTGTCAAATTCCTACCTCAGTTAACGATTCCCGATAGTGTAAAATAGAAGGATACCCTTTTTTCCCAACATACAATCCAACCAACTGATAAAGCGATAACATTATTTTTTTATTGTAAAAGAACATGATTGAATATAGAAAATTAATTTTTATTTTTAAGTAAATGAATAACGGATAATGGAACTCATAGGAAAATCATTTTCAAAAGTTGACATGTTAAATCATCATTATTAACTGTTGGTTTAAAGTGTCGATTGACCATAGATACTGAAGTAGACATTATGTTGCTATTTGAATTTGAAAATAATACCATCCTACTCTCGGCATACTGGTCTCCAGTCTAGTTTCGTTGAAAGTCTTTTCTTTTAGTTCACTGGGTATTAGGCCAAATAACAAAACAAATACGAATTGAACTGGAGACATCAATCTTTGATTGAAGAAAAATTTCAAAAAAATATTTATATTGAACTAAATTATACAGTGTGTAAAAAAAGTCTGTCCCCCCTCATTAATTTTTTTGTTTGTTAAGAAAAACAATTAACCTTTAGGGAATCATACTAACTTAACCCAAATTATTTTTTGACGTTACCAAAAGTTTTGAGTGTCCCCCACAAATGGGGGATTTTGGGAGCACCTCAAAATGTTCAAATGTAAACCCCTTTTGAGTGACCCCTTATTTTAAAGAGCTTTATAAAAGAGGGGGAGTGGTGAAAGTTGGAGGTCTCTAAAATGTTTCTATCCAAATTAGCAGCTCGTCAAATTTTTGAATACAACACATTCTTGAAACCAATCGTCCAAGACTTTTGGAGTTTTAATTTCACCTTTGGTGACTTAAAAACTTAAATGAATCATGAAAAAATGCTATTGAATAAAAAAAGTCTCTTTTGGCAATACAGTATTTAAAACTTTGAGTGTCCCGCTGAAATGTGGGCTTTTTGGGGTAACTTCTTCACTAATTTTACCCTCTTTTGAGTGACCCCTCATTTTAAAAAGTTTTTCAAAAAATAAAAACATAAAAAGCGCTTTAAAATAAGGGGTCACTTAAAAGAGATTTACATTAGAAAAGTTTGAGTCGCCCCCAAATCCTCAACTTTTGCGGGACGCTTAAAATTTTAACAATTACTAAAAGAGGCCACTTTATCATTTAATACATTTTTTCAAGAGTCTTTTCAATCCTTAACTCACCAAAGATGAAATTAAAACTCCATAAGTCTTAGACGCCAAGTTTCAAGAATTGAGGAATTATATAATATTCAAAGTTTTTGACAAGTTGCCAATTTTGATAGAAATACGTTCGCGACCTCCAACCTCCAGCTATATCATAGAAAAATTAAATATCATTCGCCTATTTTTTTAGCTCTTTAAAATGAGGGGTCACTAGAGTTACGGCCAAATCATTAGGCGGGTGAGTGAGTGCGCTGCTGGCGTTCAAAATATGTTTTTGGCAATCTGAATTTATAGACAGTTATGCTGTTTATGCTCTTTGTTTATATTCTCCAAATCAGCTGAGTAAGTTCTCCAAACATACCCAAGGAAGTGTGCTTCTATCTGTTGGAAATATGTTCAACTACTGTACTTAACTGTGTAGAGGAGCAGAGGTGTCTTTAACATCAAGTCATTTATTACATCTGGCGTTTCCATTCTTTTCCACCCGCCAAATGATTTGGCCGGAACTTTAAAAAGTGATTTGCATTTGAAAATGTTGAGTTGCATCCAAAATCCCCCACTTTTGGAGGACACTCAAAATCTTAAATATTACCAGAAGAGACCACATTTTCATTTAATAACATTTTTCCAAGGGTCGTTCCATTTTTAAGTCACCAAAGTCGAAATTAAAACTCAAAAATCTTAGACGCCAGGTTTTAGGAATGTGTTGTACCGTATTCAAAACTTTGGCAAGCTGCCAATTTGGAAAGCAACACGTTAGAGACTTCCAACTTCCATTATTCGCCTTCTTTTTTAAAGCTCTTTAAAAAACGGGTCACTCAAAAGGGGTTTACATTTGAAAATTTTTAGTTGCCCCCAAAATCCCCCATTTTTGGGGGACACTCAAAATTTTTGGCAACGTCAAAAAATAATTTGGGTTAAGTTAGAATTATTCCCCAAAGGTTAACTGTCTGTCTTAACAAACAAACAAAAATAAAGAGGGGGGACGGGTAACTCACTATATAACCAATAGCTTAAAATAAAGCAAGTAATTCATTGGTGTTTATAGACCAGGACCAGGACATATAATAATATGGTTAGGACTTGAAATAAATACTGGCAATCATTAATTGAAGACAAGATACGGAAAAACTGAAGTTTGTGTTGTTAAACTGTCTGATATTCACATTGTATTTGTCGGAGCTAAATAAACTATAGCTAAAATGAAAACCTGTAATTCACCGTGTTTTCATACCCAAACATAAAATGGCATAAATAATGGAGCTATCGATATTTAGGCAATTTAAAGAAAATCCTTGAAAATTAGAATGTAGGTATATGCCCGTATTACTTGTCTACCGTGCGTTCGCTTAAAACACATTCAATTTAAATAATTTATGGATCAAATGAAAGACGGGATTTCTCAGTACATGTTTTTAGACCAAAATAAAGAATAAACTTGACAAGAACTAGATATAGACCTTTAATTAAAGATAAATTTTGGAAAAACTAAAATATATTACGTTGTTGTGAAGATTATAACTACCCCAAAACTTGTCAAGTTTGAACTTGTCAATAGGTGGTATGAAAGTCTGAAACTAGGCGAGTGTTTTAAGACAACTATATATAATCAGATAACTTAAATGAAACTGGAATCAATCAATAATTGCAGGCAAATCCTAAAAAATAAAATCCTTGTTGTTTGGAGGTCTACAATTTGCTATAATATATTAATCAGAGTTACATACTCCATGGCTAAAATGAAAGCCTGTAATTCACTCACACAAAAAATATATTAACAACACTGGAGCTATCGAGCTTTAATTAACGCCACGTTTAGGAAAAAAACTTTATTTTTATAGCCCATTTTGCGTTTGCTTGAAAGTTGACCGATTTTAATGACAATGGCTCAAATGAAAACCGATCCTACACTGAAGGTTTGTAGATGAAACGGACGGTAGAACAATGTTTTCAGAAAATTACCCCCACCACCCCACGTCTTGCTATCAGCTGACTCTGCCATACTCGGAGATACATGCAGCAACTGTACAACAGCATGCTCGGGCCCCAACCGAATTTTAATCTTGGTCACTTAGGGAAATCAATCTCAAAATGGAAATGTATTTTCAGTAAAATGAAAGTGAATGAATGATTTATTTAAATTTGTGTTTGCAATAATTTTCCCAATAAAGTTTGTTTTTTAGATTGAACTATTAGTCTTAATTATCCATTATTATCCATATTATCAGACCAAATCGAATTTGAAAAGGGTCAAAAAATTACCAAGCTGTTTTTGAAACATAGCATAGCACACGAACTTAGGGGGGTCCGAGGCTGATCCTGGTTACAGGGCCCGCAATCGAATGCGCGGGGGCCATGGATAAAAGATTTTGTTAACATAAATATAACTCAGTGGAGATATAGATCTTAAACTGAATCTGAAGTCAAATTTAAGAAAAAATCAAATTTTTGTTGTTTGGAGGTACGTAACTCCCTTGAGACCGATTTGAATGTTCTCATATGAAATTGCCTGTAATTCAGCGAGTGTTTCAAGACCTAAACCGATGATAATCTAACTTTAAACAATCTGGAGATATATGGAAAAAATAATGAGGCCACTGAAAATTTGAATTTTCCACAAGAAATACATACATAGGTATGAATTTTTGTTTAAGTATATATAAATCGAATTGTGCGATAAATAAATTATGCGGATGCTTAATGGATAATCTGCGCGTGTACCTTTATATCTTAAAATTAAGACCTCAATCATCTAGTCGGGTAAGAGAACCAAACGGACTCGAAAAAAAAAACAATATTTTGTAATACATAAGGTGTTCTCACTGCACAATTTAAAAAACTAAAAACTAAAATCTACGAAGCCCAAAGTCGCGAAACAATTTAACATTCTATATCTTAAGTACAATATTCTTTCTCTCTAATATTAGTAGATAAGGACTCTTCTTTAGATTAGTGTTTACTCTCACGATAAAAATGCTTCGAAACAGGTGGTTAATTGAATGGATTAACAGCACCACACCGATAATGATGTTTGTTTATGGATATACAGGCGCCTGAATAGCTTAATTGATAGCTGACGTACATGATAACAGTTTACTTACTAATCATTTAAAAATAATTAACAGGTATTGAATTAATCATGCAAGTCAAAACATTTCACAATTCGTCGTCCAGTTAAACATTGCGTATATTGCTTAGACGTCTTCAACGAGTATATTATGATAAAAAACAGAAAATATAATAGATTGTTTCGGGTTCCATATTTATAACTGAGAGCGATAAAATTATTTCATTAAACTTTAACACGGTCTTATTTGCACCATTTAATTTGCTTCGTAGTTTTAAAGTTTACTATTAACATCAACAATAACAATTCAGTCAAGAACTTATTTCTCCACAAACCCCTATAAGACTGTCAATTACAAGAATTTTAAAATTCTTATCATTTTGATTACATTTGTAGGAGAAAATATGGTTATATTTCTAAGTTTTTAGTTTTGATGAGGAAATCCTTCAGTTCGCATGAAACCACTGGTGTTCATACAGTTAGAGATACAAACAACATATTCGACAAAAACACGTCGCCGCCGGTGACAGGATTTAACCATTGACTTTAAATCTCTTTAAAAGAGATTTAAAGTCAATGATTTAACTCAAGTTAAGTAAATCAATAGGCTAATATCTCAATTGAATACTAAAATAAATCAATAAAGCTTACTTGCTCGCACAGTTTTGCAAGTTTGAATAAGTAAAATAGACCTTGTGTCGACCCCGATCGAGAATTGGCCCCATTAAGGGAAGCGTGGGCCATTCAATGGTTAATTGAGCGGTATTAGAAAAGTAGGCCTACTCTAATTATCAGGCCTACAACCTACAGTTTTACAGGATTCGATCGATTCTAGAAAGAGACTGGGGTCAAATGGTTATCTTTGTTTAGATGTAATTTATTGAATATAAATTTCGACCAGTATACCGAGTCATGGCGTAGCTGTGTGTTTTACTTGAGAGGAACGAATGGATACAGCCTACTTTAATGTATGATGAAAGAAATGGCTTGTGTAGCTTGGTTACTGACAATTAACAGTTGATTTGTTTGCCTTGCTCATTGATCAATAGCCCAAAGATAAAAGCAGCTGGAATCACATGTTAGTGCCAGAAAAATTACGCGTTTTTTTGAAACATGTTTGATCTGGCGATCTTTGAATTATGAAGCGATCACGAATAATATAAAACAAAAGCAGTCATAAAAACGGACAGTCATTAATGTTAAAAAGTGGCAATATCGTTTTGGTTAGTAATAAACGAAGTTTAGTCAGGTAGGTTCATCTACTACTATTAGGTAGAGAGATCCTTAAACTAAATGTATATTGGTGATATTCACCGGGCACTGCTCTGTTGTGTTGGGATGCGGCTCGCCGGTGAGGGCAAGTGTCACGGCCGTGCTTGATTTAGCAGCCTTCGACGGAGTATTTTGGTATCGCCCTGTGGTTTTGTTGAGGGAAACGCGCGTCTCCGCAGTGGCCGTGGCTCCTCGTAAAGGAGTATATTACTTGAGCGTTAAACAAACGACCAAACATAAAAACACTGTTGAGTTTAGAGGGATTTTCCACGTATAGAATAATATATTCCCTGAGCTTAACCGACTCATTACATTTTCGAGAAGACGTTACATGACGACTTAAAGTCGTAAATTTAATGTGTTTTCACATAACACACGTTGTCTGGTAATAACTTAGCAAAACATAACACACATAGCATGTCATTGATAAACGTTTTAAATGAGAACTATATACTTTTCCATAATAAACCATATAAGTGATATTTACTTCAGTGAAAAAAATAAAGATTTCTATAGTATTGTACAATTAGGCTATATATCTACAACGTATAATTAATCAATATAAATTTCATTATAATGTAATTAAAATGTAATTATTATCGTCTTGAATACATATGTTTTTATTTTGACCAACATTAAATATTTTTCTGTTTTGTGGTCAAGATCTTATGATTATGAATAAAGAAACATCCATAAACCATTACGTAATTTCTTTACATTTTATATGTTTTCTTTTCCTTTATACGACATTAAAATAATTGTAGTAAAGCCCGAACAAGAACGCAAGTGTAAGATTATAATTCATTTGGGAGATTAATTTGTGATTCGTACTCAGCAGCCACAGTTGAAGAAATAATATATGCATTGGATATTATTAGTGTACTAGACAGATATACAGGTTTACTGCGAGAGAATCTCCAACAAAACACAGAAAACTTTCCCAATTGAATTTCGGTCAAATAGATTTAGCTTAAACTGATGAATAAATCTGTTCAATGAACTATTTTAGTCAGTGGTTTTGTCTTGCAGTGATTTTCTTAATACTGTAATTTGCAAATATGTTTATTCAATTTATTCCAGTATTACTAGGAGTACGCTCCTATGTCGCGTATAGGTCGAACGAAGCGCGGTAAAATGAAATGAAGGTTATTAAGTAAAAAATAAATATTTAAACATATAATTAACTACTCATTTATAGATTAAAACAATCTTCGGGGTATAAATATGATGTAGTTCAAATTTCACGACTTTGCATCAAATAATAAAAGAGGAGTTAGTTCACAAAGAGTGATTTTCAAGTCGAGTATAACTCACTTCGTTCGAATTACTGCGCCTGGTACGAACTTAAATTACAGTATAATCTTATAACAGTACAGCTCAAAACACAAATTATAGTGATACGAAATCGTACTAAATTAAACATTGATTAGTTTGTTCAAATTGCGCAATCGTAGCTACTGTACTGTATAGGTACAATTCAATGTACATAGTTCCAGTGGCGTAGATAGACTTTGGTCAAGGGGGGGGATATAACCGGGGGGTCTGGGGGCACCCCCCCAGAAAAATTTTGAAAATTATAACTCTAAAACTAGCTTTTTATGCAATCTAGAGGCATAGTGAAACTCATATTTTACGGAATAATTGATGCAGACACGTGGTCGCCGCGCGCATGCCATGCGCATATTGGCTCGTTCTCCAAAAGAACGAGCTGAACACAGGGGGAGTGTTTGTGGTTTGATGTCATAATGATCTTACATCTGCTTTATTCTTTTTTGCATGTATACGTTTTTACTTCATTCTCATAATTTTGTTGAGTTGCTTTCACGTAGTTTTGGTGCTTTTATTAAAAATACCATCTGTCATTTATTTTACTTAGGCTTGAAGAAATTACTTTTCATTTCATTTTATTATAAAATTACTAGATATCAAATGAATACAGGGATCTGCATCAGTCCACTTCGCCCCATTCTCTGCTAGCACTGATCACTGAAATATTGTTTCAGCATAGTTACAACAAGTAAATCTCATAGTTTTTTCACGCCAATAGTATCAACTTCACTCTCACTTTTTCGTTTTGGAGCGAAAACCCCCGTCAGTTCGCACTGTTTCGACATCACAACATATTGTAGTCACGTCGCGTCGCGTCGTGGCGTCGCGTCGCTGCGAATTACGCAAGGTCACAGAACCAACTGACCGAGTTATAAACGCATTCTATACGTCAAAATGAGATCATACGCGTTAGTTCCGGTGTTGGCCGTCAGAGGGAATATAGGTAGTCGGTGAATCTAGTATTTTTATTGGCTACTTCAGTTCCAACGACAAATAATGTAGGCCTGTACAGCCTACAGGTTCACTCATTTTGATAAATATAAATAATTGTTTAAAATAACGTTTTTCTGGTATATAGGACTAAAAAAAATTCAGGACAAAATGAACAACATTATAATTTTTCTGTTATTCTGTATTCTGTAAGATGTAATATTATAGGCGGCGAATTTTAATCTAATACCAATTCGGCTGTGAATGGCACGTTTTCAGTTGCGTTCTCAGACTGATTCATCGTCTGTCTTTCATGACAGGGTATTTACAAATCGGGGACCATCAGTGACTAAGGAACAGAAAATGCGAAATTTTGCTTTGATTCTGTTACAGTAACAGTTCACTTTCAGTTACGCATTCGCCGCTACCACTAATATTCCAAAATACTGTATTGTATTTTTAAGCCTCTTGTCACCGATCCTGCCGCGTTCGTTTGGCGCGCAATACCTCAAAGATAACATTTTTTAGCAGTTTTCAACTACTAAATAAATAATAACAATAATAACTTTATTTATATATTTTTACAAAGATGTTTTATTTCTTATTGCGGTGAAAGAATTACTTCCTAGTTAAAAGTCGTAGCCTAACTTTAATTTTTTGAGTATAATTAATTTTTTTACATACTGTAGGGCCAAGGGGGGGATATATCCCCCTTATCCCCCCCCGTACCTACGCCACTGCATAGTTCATGCCAGATAATGTATATCTTTGTTCCAAGAGGGTATGTATGATAAGATCTGATTAACTGATAGCCCTATACCTTTATATTTGGGTACTTGTCCTAACAGCGATTTTGAAATAGCAAACCCTGCTTGTAGCAGTATTCCAAAAAGTTAAATGTATTAATTAAATGGAAAATAAATCTTCCATCATATCTAGCTTATTTAGGAGTGATTCTTAATAGAGTTTATTTGGCATATTTTTGCTACGACGATTAATTTTTGTATTAGAGCCTGTTTATTGGTAAATATAAATGTAAAATAGTTTCGTAGGAGAAGCGGCCATCACAGTTATTGGCTTAACGAAGAGATAATATCAACAGCAGTTCAGAGTGAAGAAACAATAACGGAGTCAAAACATAAATTGACTACGGAACCCGAGATCAATTAACTGAAGGATGAATGGGCGCCGATCAATTGACGGGCCTTGATTGGTTGTTTGCCCGTGTATTGTTGGCAGCGCCTCTACTACGGGGCACAACATTCGCGTGCCAATAATACTAGGTCTACGACTATTGGCGCAAGGGCTCTAATCGAAGCTATAGTAGTAAGTTACTCAAATAAGGCCTCGTCAGGGCTGCTCTGACATTGCTACAGCCAATGGCGTTACACTATTATAATATTAAGCATATGGCAGATGTATACCTAATCAACTGCTAACTGAAGTCAAATCAAATTAAAATTCAAATTTATGTTCTTTGAAGGTATATAACTCCCCTTAAACTCGACCGATTTTAGTGACCTCTATATTTCCTAAAAGCCTGTATTTCAATATTTCTAGGCAAAAACTCATTGGTAAACAATGTTGCAAATTTGAATCACATATTAGAAATACATGGTGAGGAATTTTAGTTTGAGCATAGATCGAGTAATTCAGCAAGTTGTTGCTTGATGGAAACTCTGCGCGTCCGTACTTTTGATTTGTGACCTCAATCAAGAAAATCGGTCAGCTATAAAAGACTTAAACGGAATCGGAAAAGAAAACACGCTATTTTTAATATACCGGGTGTCCTAAAAATCCCACCCCATATTTAATTTTTTATTAATGAGGTTAAAAAGATCAACTTCCAGCAACGTTTACATAACCAAAGGAGGAAGTTTTTGGTGTTTCACAATGTTTAACCCCTCCCCCCAAAAGGGGGGTGTTTTGGAGGTGAGTCAAAATTTTCCAGTAGTAACCCCTACCTTGTGACACATCGTCTTAAAGGACTTAACAGAAGAAGAGTAATTGCGCTAACTAGAGATGCTGATTTTTATTTTAAACATATGTTGATTTTAAGCAAAGTTAGGGCATCTCAAAGATTGAATTTTTACATACGGTTTAACATTGCACACCGTCAAGATAAGCCCCTATTATCTTGATTTTGCCAATACAAAGTCAGTGAGCCAACAGGGGGCACTGTAAAATTGTCTGCCAAACTGTCTTCTATTTAAAATCTTCGGCCGCCATTATATTTAATTTATCAACAGTTAATATTTTTCAAAAGTAAAGTTGGTGTTGTGGCCCATTATTTCTAACTGGGTTTTCATTCTGATTACAATTCCACAAACCGTTTTATCATATTCTTAATCGTTATTAAGATAGAAATTTTCTAGAAAACTAGGAAAATTCTTAATATCTTCAGAATGGAGAATGAGGTTTCCATTTCGGGTGAGCCATGTTTGGGCAAAATCAAGGTAATAGGGGCTTATCTTAATGGTGTGCAATGTTAAACCCGTATGTGAATAAAATTCTAACTTTGATGTGTAATAATTTTGCTTAAAATCAACCTAGAGACCTCTAGTCTGCGCCAATATCCTTCTTTTGTTAAGACCTTTAAAACGTTGTGTCACAAGGTAGAGGTTACTGTTTGAAAAGTTTGACTTACCCCCAAACTATCCCATCGTGGGGAAAAAATTTCACCCATGGGGGTCAAAATGTTTACTCACCAAAAACTTTCTCCTTTAGTCACAAAATCATTGTCGGATGTAGATTTTTAACTTCATGGATAAAAAATTAACAAGGGGGTGTGGAACTATTAAGAATTGTATTATACCAATTGACCACGTTCGGCAAATTCCTTTCGATTCTTTTGGGCAATAATATTATATATGAAAACTCAAAAATGCTGCCCTGATCTACTTATTATCTTAAAAATCGGTTTGGTAGACTACCTTGTTTTGGCTGAGTTGATTTGGTCAACAGATAAAAAATACCTCCAATTTCATATACTTTTAAATGCAATGGTCAATTTACATTAAAAAATACATATCATGTTTTTTTTACTTTGTGCTCACCTTTGATTATGGAATAAATTAGTTTTGGATGATAAGTTTTTGCCTCCTCCTGTGATGCTCAATCTAAAGGTTTGGCCTAATTTTGGTTTTCATGTCAAAACATCATATTTTATTTAATTGAATGATGCCTTTCTGAGATTCATAGTAAAGAATAGCTGCTTCTCTTACAATAATACAATATTTTCCTCTGTAAGGGTAGTCTGTGATCTTCATAAGTTGTTAGGGATACAGCGCTATACGTGTGGATATCAACCCGGATGATGTTGGCCTACTTAACGCCAATGCTAAAATTAACATTAATTATTCTTATGGGTGGACTTGGCCTAGTTGTTTGATTTAACCAATATCAGCAATAAGCTTTTTCTGATCCACTAGTAACAATTGACTATGCCTTAAGTCAAGTACAATTAAAACTGACAATCCTGTACTATGATCTTTTATAGGTAGCTTTTAGGCATACACCTATTGTGCAAAACTGGGTGTCTACTTAAAAAAATAATATAGTATCGTGTTTAGACGTCCGTTGATGCTTGATTTGTCCAAATATGATTTAATAAAGTAGCTTTACATAAATTAAGTTATTAATATAGAATATTCTAAGACGTTGGTTGAGGCAGCGAACAGCTGGCGGGAGAGGCCATTACAGATCCCTTATCGCGGTCGTCAAAAATACCAGCGGCCAGCAATGAGTGTACAGTACCACACAGTGCTCCGCGCCGCGCCGCGCGTGGAATGCGCCCCGGGTTTTATAAACACACATGAAAGGTGTAATGTATTTATGTCCGCGGTGGGTAAGCTCCGCCCGATGTAGAAACAACAAACACGCAAATAAATACCACACCTATGTTATTCACTCGGTGCAAATAGAAAGGAGTTAGTGCACTGCGCGCGAATTGAAACCAACGAGCCAAGTAATTTGAAAGAAAATATTTAAGCTACTATGTTGATGAGGCAGCAATATTCACACATTCAGACATTAGACAAAGCATTTTCTAAAAACAATAAATCTCGAGCGGGGTTTGCAGACAACACGGCGGTCCCGAAGTTGGCCTCACATTTTCTGAATCCAAGCGAGAGGTCTGCATTAAAAAAATCAATAAAAAATGTAGATGGCAAGTACCGGCAAAATAAAATTGTTTTTCCTCATCGCAGTTCAAATAATGAAGAAATTTACATATTAAAATTTTTATTTTTAGTTATTGCGAGTTAAATAAACGTAATTCGTTTAAGTATGCAGGATAATTTATTGACCTGGCTGATCAGACCAGATTAGTTACCGGAGGTAAGCTCGCGATGCGGCCAATTTCCTGGCCAGCGTGACGTCACCGGTCCAATTGCCAATTGACGCACGTCGTCGCCGCCGTGTTGACGTTGGCGCGGACAATTGACGGACGTGCCCCCCACCATCTCACCCCCACCATAAAAAGGTGTTCATGGACACCTCCGGTCTCTGCATGGATGTATTTTAAGTAGGGGTGTGCTATTACTTGATTATCGAGGTTTTTCGAGCCGAGTTTACATTTCTCGACTTTTGAAAAATACTTGGAAGTTAGAGTTAAGTAGTCAGCCCCGCCGCGCCGTTTACCCGAAATTGGTAAGCGAGGTCGCATTTTACGGCCGTTTTTACACAGTCATGTGCAGCCAACATAAAAATTTTGTTATTTTTCTTGAATTAAAGTGGTTTTTGGGTTATTAATATCAATAAGTTTAGTTTAGTTTTTTCCTTTCTATTATTTATATTTTCTTCCTTGTGCTCAGCGAGACTGATTTGACTTTATTTTTTAAACCTATAAAAATATGTTACAAATAGGCCTACTCTTTTTTAAAGTAAACAAGTGAAGATGTAAAAGAGGCTGAAAGTTTAATAAAACATTGAGTAATAATATAATGTTGAAAACGACCTGAATTATAATTTCATTTTATTTGAAAACAGGTTTGCTTTTAGATCATAGGAACACTCCCCTGTTTAATAACTAAAAAATATTACATTGTGTATGTTCAATAATAAGTTTAATAACTATTAACTCCTACTATTCAAAATATTTGACTTGAAAAAAAACACGAAACTCGCGAGTGTTTTAAAAACCCTATTCGACTCTACTTCAAAAATCACTACTCGCACACCCCTCATTTTAATTTTAAGTTTAATTAAATAGCGAAGTTTGTTTTCAACCCGTAATATCGGGTAACGATAAAATTGGTTAAAATCTAAATGTTAATTTATGAGACAGTTTTCATACCTCTTTTTAGGGGTCATTGTGCGTTTAAACTTTATTGAAGGCATATAAATATTATGGTCGTCTGCCAAATACAAATTCATTTCTTATACTCAGGTCGTAACAATACTGTTATAATATAGTAACCTTTTTTGCGGGCCTAATATGTACCGGACAAACGTAATCGCTGGTGCTGTCAAAAACAAACTTATTATTTTATTAAAAGAAAGTATTTTACATTCTTAAAGAAACTTACTGCATTAAAATACTATATTGGTTTTTGTTGTGGTCAAATTTCTCCTGGTACACACGAGCGCCTTCATTATATGATGATATAATAATCTACATTAGTGCTGGGCGGTTGTCAATCGACTCTTGCAGGCGCCCGCAACGTTATCTACGGTGTTGCTTGTACTATACAAACTTAACTTTTACATAGCCTTAGTCTTTTACAATTTTGATGGATATAAATTATAATTAAAAATTTGCTTGGTAATCCTAAATAGTATATTTTTTATTTACCTCGAACTGGAAGATTTTTAAATCATTTTAAATAGTAAAGTATTAGTAAGGAAATAGCCTGATTGTGATTGTTTACATTTTTACTTTCTCCCCCCTATACTTAGTATATGGAGAAAGTATTGTTTTCGTAAAAATTTTCGAATTTTAGTTGCTAGTGGATATATTTGTTTTATTGCTCCCTGAACCCAAAAAAGTGGTTTTCGGCATGGTGTTTGTCTGTGTGTGTGTGTGTGTGTGTGTGTGTGTGTGTGTGTGTGTGTGTGTGTGTGTGTGTGTGTGTGTGTGTGTGTGTGTGTGTGTGTGTGTGTGTGCGTGTGTGTGTGTGTGTGTGTGTGTGTGTGTGTGTGGATGTATGTGTGGATGTAAACAAAGCTAGAGACAACAGTGGTCCGATTTTCATGAAATTTGGCATGTAGGTATAAAGCCTTGGTATATCCAGGCGTATTTTTCATTTTTTTGAATTTTTGATTTCTTAGGGTATTCACCCCTTAAAAACCCATAAAAAATGACAACAATCCAAATTTCTCAAAAACGGCTCTTACAATTTTGATAAACATTTCAAGGTTTTTAGTGCTTAAGATGACAAACAAAATGACACCACCCGCATGTCTGTAAAAATTCAGGTTCAGAAGTTACGGAGGTTTATGTGTAAAAAAATTCATATTTTTCTAATTTCACAAAATCTGCAACTTCTAAAGGAAATATGATAGCAACCATTAAATTTGACTTGAAAAACTAAATAATCCAGTATTTTAAATCATTAGTCTACGTCAACTGGTCGCGGAGATAATTGATATTTTATAGTTTGGCGGTAAACGCAATACGTTGTCCAATGTTATTCTTATGGCAAATATTTAAAACCCGATATCTCCGTTATTTACTAACCGATTTTGATAAAATTTAGTATGCGTTTGTGTGATGATTAATTGTTAATTTGTTTTATTTCACTATATAGGTTTTCCAATTTTAAATTACTTTAAGGGAGAAAGTAAGTGTCATTTTCCTGATACCGTTTATTATGCTCTGGAATCAATAAATTTGGAGCGATGTTATCCCATTTTAATTTGAAAATTATAAATTATTTCCAAAAACATATCTCATTTTGTTGTTCTGATACAATCACGCAAAATAAAACAAAATCTTGTTCATGATTTGCCTCCTGAATTGATACAATCAATGGGAAAAGTTACATCCTTGAGTAACTGTCTTAATTCATGCAGTAATCTATTTGATTTACTTGAACCTCAACATATGTGATGTCATTTCCTAAATATTCGTATAAGAATAAGTAATCTCTTTAGTCCTCATAAAAATTAAAAAAACTTACATTTAATAAAAATAAATTTAACACAGGACACACACACACACGAATATTATTGTCTGGTACGAGAACGTCCAGGGGAACCCCTCGCACGACGCCGACGCGACGCGACGTTCTCGTAGCGGCCGGTAATGTTCGTGTTTGTTTGTGTCCTGTTTTGAGTTTATTTTATTAAATGTAAGTTTTTTAAATTTTTATGACGACCAAAGAGAATACTTATTCTTGTATGAGGATTTTGAAAACGACATTACAGATTTTGAAACTCGGGTGAATCAGATAATTATTGCATGAATTGAGACAGTTATTCAAGGTATGTAACCTTTTTCCATAAAAAGAAAATCTTCAAAGTTATGTATCACTATTGATCCCTTTTGAAGTTATCACGAAAACAGATTGGGAATACTTTCAAGAGAAATCCACGGAAATACTCGCGATTTGTGTTCATGATATGCCCTCCCTCAAGAGAGCGTCATGAGGGAATACCTTCCAAGACATGTAATATAATATGACTTATTTCCCCTCTATCCTCTCACGAGGAACAATCGTGTATAAAACAATTTGAAAATATAGTTTCCGATTCGAGCAGTTACTTAGAATCTATTTTTAGGAACTGTTGAGAATTATGAAGCAATTTTACTTAAATGTCGTATTAATTATATCCTAGTATTCTACGATTTTTATTTTTCCACAAAATGCTAACTAGCCACAAATATGATTTAAGTGATGAAATAGGATGAAATAAGCACGATTGTCACTATCAGGCTATTTGACCCAATTATTGTTTGACAGCATCAGCAATTCATATCTCATAATAAATCATAATAAATGAAAACTCGTCCTGCATCGAGTTAAAAACATTTCAGGACTTGGGTCTGACCTGTGTTTAAAAAAAATGACATACCACAATGAAATGAAATTCAGTTATCATGCTAAACTAAATCAAAGAGAATAATATTTATGAACACTCAAATTGAGAATGAGGCGTTGAAGGGTCCTCCCGAAACTATGAATCAAAAATTTTCTTTTCAAAACTATCTAATACAGTATAAAATCTAATTACAGCGGGAGGCGGCGCGGCGAGAGTGAGGGTGTCGGCACTCGACCCTGGCGCCTCTCACCTTCACCCTCTCGACTCTCCCCACCCCCTCGCAGTCCGTCGTGCCTACGAGCCAGGCAGTGCCGAACTTCCAATGACTACAATGAAGGCCTTTGTGTCTAACGAAGCATTTTTTACTAATAGTGATTCTATCCTTCATACTCAAATCGCATGTACAAAAAAACCGCTCATGCAGTTTACATTCATTATTTATTTTCAAATACGTTCGAGATTATCAACCACAAGTGCGTGTTACGAGCTAGTTTAGAAATAAAAATTAAGGAAGAAAAGCATGGGAAAATAAATAAAACAAAGAAATTAAATGTACCTCAGGTTCTCTGAGTTTACGATGAATTGCAGTTTCAATGATAAATCAGTCTTCAAGAGATATATGGTCGAGAAGGCGCTAGTACAAATTGACCAACAAAGCTTTTGTTAGTTTATTGATTGCTCACTGCTCTAGGTGGCGTTAATTTTTTAATATATTTTGTTATTAAGATAGCCCCCCCTCAACCCAGAGCTGAATAATTGCAACTATCCAACGGTACTATTTACTTAAAATAATTACAATTTTAATATGCTGAAAATATTACAAACTAGGCAAAAAAAGCTTGAATCAACTTAAAATCTTAATTTATCGCAAATATGTTTTAAGTAGAACAGTTTCATGTAATGTTTACAGAACTCGTAATAATAGATTTTAAGAAATATGCCAAATTAGCTAGAGCTAAACAGCTAAGTATAGAGTAAAAATTCTGATTCCGTTATAGGCTATATATCAAAAAGAGCCAGGGTAAAATATTGAGAAATGTTAAAGGATTGCGACTAAATCCCACGATACACACATTGTTTGCCTCATTATAGTGAAGCTATTCCAGGGCTATTCAACGATTAGTTTTTTCAAGGAACCGGCAAACCTTCAATAATGAAAAGTTGAACATATCATCTCATCTATATTCGAAAGTGACAATTAATATTGGCCATAAAATGAAATACACAACAATTGTCGTCTTAGTTGCTGAGTTTTGGCGTGTAAGCGAAACACATTAGCCCAATTCCGACTTCAAAGTTGTCTACACAAGTTAACTGAGTACAACAAAGAGGAAAAACATGTGCTTTTTTGTCTTGCCTCCCTTTGTTTATTGTAGTCTTTCAAGTGCCTTTCATCTCGCAAATATGTTTATTGTAAAACAAGAGGAACAAGATTTGCAAGTATTGATATAAAAACCGCCAAAAAAGAAATGTTCCCGGCAATTGATTTACGTAAACTAAGATATTAGGTACATCAAAAAATGTATTGCAGTTGCTGCCTGAAACGAAGATAACCTTTTGTGGCCTAGGTGCACAACACACACAACACAAATTTAAATTTAACCAATTTATCTGCGTTTATGACAAAATTTGAGAGCCTCGAAAAATCCATTGTTCTCTGAAAGAAATCAGCATTACATTTCTGACATTATTTTCTTCTGACTTTTAATCCTGATATTGTAGGTCATTTTCCAATGTTATGCGGACATTTTTTCAATCAGTGTAATTGTTTTATTCAAAATGCTGAACTGCTCTGTTTGAGGATCTTTTTTGCAATAATCATGAAAAGTCAGCCTTGTGCAATACCTATCTAAAATCGTTCAGGTTGTTATCTCACTAATAAGCGAGGATATTGGCTCCAAAGGCAAGCAGTTTATATATTTTGAGCTGCATTTCGCTATTTGTTTAGCGCCACGCAATCAAATGGTAATTTACCTCAAATTTCATCCAAAATTAGTTTTCACACGATGCCAGTTTTGAACCGTGTTTGCAATGTGCAGCCAAAGTGCATCGTCTTGGCTCGCCGTTGTAGACCAAAACATGGATCATGAGCTCAGCCTTGGGCCAGTTCCATTTTGCATGAGACCTTTGCCAGCGCAATATTTAATCTTAATAGTTTCATTCCATTTTGGACAGTTTTTGCGTCTAAAATCATATATAATACGTAAGCTTATGCCCGAAATTGCGCTGTGTTTTATCAAGTTCACGTTCAGATAGCTTGTGTCAGAGCGACTAGTAAGTATACACTTGGTTATAATAGGCTAATTTAGTTTTTTCTTTGTCCTACAGACCGATTAGGCATAGATTCCGTCACTTTTCTAAAAACCATTCTCCTTATCTTATTCGGAGAGTGTTAGAGTAGTGATGGTTTAATAAATCACGAAGTTCATTGAAACATCAACCGAGAAAAAAGTACGGAAGAACCTGGACTATTTAATGGACCTGGGTATCCATCAAAATTCAATAACTATCAACAAAGAATAGGCTACCGTCTTTCGTATCAAGTCGTAGATGCTCAAATCGCCTGAAAAGGCATTTTAGGCTAACTTATTATGTCTCGAGAATTAACCAGGATACACTATTTTAATGGCTAATTCCAGTGGCGTATATAAGGGGGGGCCCAGGGGGCCCGGGCCCCCCCCGAAATTAAAAGGATAAAAAATTAGGGAATTAAATAGCGTGATTTATTTAGATAAATATTATGCAAGATTTTGTCAGCAGCAAGCATAACATTGAGAATTCATTAATTTAGAGCAATAAGGATTTTTAATGACCTTATCCGGTATCTTCCACCTGAAATAGTTTTGTTAGACTACACTATTATTTTGCGTAGTGCGTCACTGCGCGGTAGGGCGGCAGTTGTTGTACTCAAGCGAGTGGGTGCAAAATCTGATTTTTTTGGCCTGGGCGCTGGTGCTGAGTCGCTCATTATTCGGGCTGATGGTGGAATCGAATCATAAGAAGGTGGAGGCGCGAGAAGGGCGTTATGAGTTTTGTTAAAATATATGCGAAATGACGGCCGCGAAATGTCCGACAGTTTTACAGCTGAGATGTTTCACGGCTGCAATAGCGCCAAGTACGTCCTCTATGCTACAACCGAGATTACCGGCTACGATACAACCGTTAGAGTTTATTACAGCGAAGTGACCGTGGAAATTCGCCGATCGCTACAAATCCTAGAGATTTGTTTTGTAACACAACCAAGATTCGTCGGCTGCAAATAATCGAGGTATTTGTCGGCCTCGAAACGTCCGAGATACTTGCGTGCCAACCACTGGAAAAAAGACCGATTTTTCGACCATGACATGGCCAGTACATACATCGGCCGCGAAAAGAGCGAGAGACTTGTCGGACGCAATGCGACCAAGAGATCTGCCGGCGGCGGTAGAGCAGGCAATTTACCGGCCGCAAAACGAGCGAGTAATTTGTCGACTGTGGGACGAACGTGCGATTTTCTGGCCAAAATACGACTGAGAGATATGAGAGCCACGGGGAGACATGCTTGATGGCTATAATGCGACAGGGATTTCCAAGATTTTTCGGCTGCGATGCTACCGAGAGATTTGCTGGCCGCGAAGCGAGCGAGCGATCTTCCGGTCACGGTATGGTCGAGAGATTTTCCAGCTGCGATGTAAACGACTGATTTCCGGCCAGTATATTACCGAAAAAATGGTTTGTTGCGATTCGATCGAGAGAGTTGCCGGCTGCATTGACAATTCCAACGATGAAAACGGCTACATTCCATTTCGTTTTAACTCGAGCATCAAAATTCCCGATCACATGTTTAAATTCATTATTTTTTCCCGACTTTCAGCGAATTTCTCCTCCAGGGAAGAGGCTATCACCGAAGGGCTCATATAGTAAGACCTAAGCCCGGGACATCATAACTTTTTGTTATGGAACCCCAGACACCAAGACCCCCTTCGTTCAAATTTATGTCGTGGTGGTGGAATTTATTCGTTCGTTTTTTATGACGTATACATTTTTATTCAAGCATTTGAAACTCGCTGATTGTGCAATTCTACTCCAACGGGGGTATTCTGGAATTGCCGATTGATAGACACCCTGCAAAGGATTTTCAGAGAATCGACGACCACGATACAACCAGCCGACTCTCGACTACGAAACGGCCGAGATAAAGAGAAGGCGCGATAATGAAGCTTTGGTAGCCACGAAATGCATGGCCGAGAGATGATCGCGGCGAAACAATCAAGAGAATTTCAGACCGCGGCAATGCGACCAAGAGATTTTTTGGCCACAAATTAATTAAATAAATCATTCACTTTTGTTTACGAATTGTTAATATTGGATATTATAAAATTTTAACATTGAAAAACACCACAATATTTGTATAATTTAATTTTGTGAGGCCTTTCGCCAACTGGCATCAGTAAACATGTACACAAACACAAATGTGTTTTAATGTTAAAAAATCAGTTTGAGCTAATAAAATTATAATCCCAAATTATTTGGCGGAGTAAGTGCCACCCTCCCCCCTAATTATACGCCTATGGTTAGGTCTGGAAAATTGTCACGTTTGGGAGGAAGGCCGGCGAAATGCTTTGGGCCCATGGGCGGCAAAATCTTAAATCCCGCCCTGGCCCCCCCCGAAAATAATTTCTATATACGCCACTGGCTAATTCGATAAAAAAATAAGTCATTTATGATTTGTACAGATTAACAAAATATTAAATTAACTTCAAGACAAGAGACAAGAAAATCGTACAGACGATAGAATAGAACCACGTGAGGCTATGAGACAAAGTTTTTCTGTTTGTACTGGTTAGTATTGGTAATAGTTATTTCTACTGAAACTGGCAACCTAATTAGAAATAGGCTTTAAAAGACGGATTCACGAATGATTAAGGATCGTATGCCACTAGTGCAAGTTGTTTCGCGAAATACTGTACTGCGTGATTCATATTGTGTTTAAAGCGATTGATAGAAAATAAATACATAGATGTTTACATAAAAGCACTTAATAAAAATTAATAAATTCACGCAGTACAGTATTTCGCGAAACAACTTGCACTAGTGGCATACGTACTTAAAATAAACTATTTCATTCACATGAAAGATGCATCGCTTCTGCTGATGAGATTTCACCTGGCAAATAAACCTGTATAGCATACAACATGTAGAACACGGGTTTGAGCCAAAAATAAGTTGTTTCTAGTATTTAAGAGAAATTCTCGGAGCCGATTTTGAGGTATTTAAAGAAGAAAGCTTATAAAAAAGTATACAAACCTCCCTTATAAAGGATGCAATATTTTTGCTAATATTAAACCATTAATAATATAAATAAAATGTATTTTATAAGGCCCCATTTCATGCATTACAGTGTTTTAATATAATTTTACTACATTTATAAAATTTTTGAAATTGTAACACTTCAGTAATCCAGCGGTATTCAGGAATTCGCAATTAATCGAATTATTAATTAAATTAAATTATTTGTATCATAATTAAAATTCATAACAAAAGATACTGGGATTATTAATTAATTAGATCTAAAAACATTTGTCGCTTATTTCTTGTACTATCACGCGGCTCTTTTTATCTCTTGTCAAATACCCACCGCGCCGTTTTCTTTATAAGCTTTCCGGATGTCTAAGGAAATTACTTTCCGGTTAATTTGATGGCTTCTTTGGATTTGACAACGAAGAAGAAAGGAGAGAAATGCAAGAGTTAAATATTCTTGGTTCTTTAACAATTTAAGTTTAAAATATTGCTCTAAATTTTGTTAAAACAATAAAATTTTATTATAAACTAATATGTTACTAGCATAATAATCTTAAGAGTAGTTAAGTTACACCTATGGAAACATAAACTAAGGTCTTGTCTACATTTGTTTAGTAGTTGCTATCAGTTGTTTGGCAAAGTCATGTAAAGTTTTGTCGTGAATAAACTTCTTATCCAACAACATAAAAGGGAACAAACCATCATGTGTCGTTGATTGTCACGCCCTCCAATCTTATTTGAAAGAAACATTATTTGATACCCTGGATCTTTATTTAGAAGAGGTTCATCAATTTCTTGAGAAAAAGGATTAATGCTTCAATTAAAACTACACGCTCTTGATAAACTACATAGAATGTTTTTCTGGAGGGGGTAGGCAGGACAAGGACTATATACGAGTACTTACAAACATTGCAAACAGTTAACTGAAATCCCTACGACAATAATAGTTATTGGAAATGGATATGATTGACTAAGATGTTTATGAAAGTGATGCCGATGTTTGTCGGATCACAAGGGGGATCTCAGACCATCCTTTTTATTTTGATATGATAAATCAGATAAACGATAAATGATGATGACAATGAGAATATTATCTGGATATCTGGAATTAGCTTGTTTTTCTTTCATTGCAACTATCTCATTGCTGTATTTTTTTGTTAAACACCCTGAGTCGTGCAGTCTTAAAATCATCATCAATATTATTATTTAGGTCACAGTAAACTAAAACTGTAATAGTGCTAGATAATTAAATTTTTTTATCTTTCAATAAAATTAGAAAAGAAAGATGTCTTTAGGCTAATGGTGTATATATTTAGGAGTTTTTACACTCACATTGCCAGTATTATGACGGGTGCCTTACACAATAATTTATTTGCTTCCATTAAATGTATTTTTGGAGGCTCTACTTATGATTTATTCTATTTTGAATGGTGAAAAGCAGGACATATATATGGGGGTGAGTTTTAATTGTCCCCCCCTAACCTTTTTTTACATTTCTAAAAATAACTATCCCAGACCCCGCCCAAACATTATTGGGTAGTAAGTACCTCGTTTTGAGGGGGTACTCATTTTCGGCCGCCATCTTGGATCCGCCATATTGGATCCAAAATAATTTTTTCCAATGTAAAGTGGTGTTGTGACCCATCATTTCAAGCTAGATTTTTTCACTGATTACAATGCCGCAATCCGTTTTTTAATATCTCGATTCGTTCTCAAGATATGAATACTTTTAATTTATTTATTTTCAACCAATTTTAACATTACAAATTGATAAAATAGGTCCATAACCACAAAATAATGCTAGATAGTGACGAATAACCACCATCAGTCATTGTTGAGCGATTTACACTTAACTTTCACCAATGTAAATTTTTTGGCCGCCATCTTGGATCCGCCATTTTGAAATAAGGTAAGTTATTTCAAATATGAAGTTGGGGTTGTGACCCATCATTTCAAACTAGTTTTTGGCGCCGAATTCAATGCCGCAACCCGTTTTTAATTATCATGTTTAGTTTTCAAGATAATGACAAATTTCTAATACAAATCTCAAAAAGTATTAATTTTTCAAAAACTGATTTTTATAGCTAAAATCGGGTTGCGGCATTGAATTCGGCGCCAAAAACTAATTTGAAATGATGGGTCACAACCCCAACTTCATATTTGAAATAACTTACCTCATTTCAAAATGGCGGATCCAAGATGGCTGCCAAAAAATTTAAATCGGTGAAAGTTAAGTGTAAATCGCTCAACAATGACTGATGGTGGTTATTCGTCACTATCTAGCATTATTTTGTGGTTATGGGCCTATTTTATCAATTTGTAATGTTAAAATTGGTTGAAAATAAATAAATTAAAAGTACTCATATCTTGAGAACGAATCGAGATATTAAAAAACGGATTGCGACATTGTAATCAGTGAAAAAATCTAGCTTGAAATGATGGGTCACAATACCACTTTTATATTTGAAAAAATTATTTTGGATCCAATATGGCGGATCCAAGATAACGGCCGAAAATGAGTACCCCCTCAAAACGAGGTACTTACTACCCAATAATGTTTGGGCGGGGTCTGGGATAGTTATTTTTAGAAATGTAAAAAAAAAGTTAGGGGGGGGACAATTAAAACTCACCCTGTATAACTGGCTGCCACTTCTTCAAAGTGTAGGCACAGGTGTTGATTTGACCATGCAGCTGTAGCGTACGTACCTGACGGGGGGTTGTCGGCGGAGGGAGGGGAGAGCGCGATGATGTCGTGGTACTCCCCGGACGTCCGCGCGGTCGCCGACGCCGCTTCCGCTGGAGCCTCGACGCAGCCCCCGGTGGTGGCTGCCCCCGGCGCCTCGACGCTGCCACCGGTGGTCGCTGCTCCCGGCGCCTCGACGCTGCCCCCGGAGGACGCTGCCGCCAGCGCCTCAGCACTGCCCCCGGTGGTCGCTGCTGGTGCCCCCGGTGCCTCGACGCTGCCCCCGGTGGTCGCTGCTGGTGCCCCCGGTGCCTCGACGCTGCCCCCGGTGGTCGCTGCTGGTGCACCCGGCGCCTCGACACTGCCCCCGGTAGTCACTACCGCTGGCGCCTCGACGCTGCCACCGGTGGGCGTCGGCGTCGCCTGGCTGCTGGAGGACGTCCCCTGCACTGCGTCCTCGCGCTGCAGCTGCTTGCGGGCCCGGTAGCCGCGGAAGTTGCTCTGGATCTTGGTCGCCGCGTCCGCCATCTCGCTCCTCAGCGTGTTCCACACCTCCTCGTCCGACACGACCGGCCCGGCGCCCGCCACCTGCAGCGGAACACAGAGTCACTGAGGGATACCTCCTCGTCCGACACGACCGGCCCGGCGCCCGCCACCTGCAGCAGAACACAGAGTCACTGAGGGATACCTCCTCGTCCGACACGACCGGCCCGGCGCCCGCCACCTGCAGCAGAACACAGAGTCACTGAGGGGTACCTCCTCGTCCGACACGACCGGCCCGGCGCCCGCCACCTGCAGCAGAACACAGAGTCACTGAGGGATACCTCCTCGTCCGACACGACCGGCCCGGCGCCCGCCACCTGCAGCAGAACACAGAGTCACTGAGGGATACCTCCTCGTCCGACACGACCGGCCCGGCGCCCACCACCTGCAGCAGAACACAGAGTCACTGAGGCCCTCCTCGTCCGACACGACCGGCCCGGCGCCCGCCACCTGCAGCAGAACACAGAGTCACTGAGGGATACCTCCTCGTCCGACACGACCGGCCCGACGCCCGCCACCTGCAGCAGAACACAGTGTCACTGAGGGATACCGGCCCGACGCCCGCCACCTGCAGCAGAACACAGTGTCACTGAGGGATACCTCCTCGTCCAACACGACCGGCCCGGCGCCCGCCACATGCAGCAGAACACAGTGTCACTGAGGGATACCGGCCCGACGCCCGCCACATGCAGCAGAACACAGAGTCACTGAGGGATACCTCCTCGTCCGACACGACCGGCCCGGCGCCCGCCACCTGCAGCAGAACACAGTGTCACTGAGGGATACCTCCTCGTCCGACACGACCGGCCCGACGCCCACCACCTGCAGCAGAACACAGAGTCACTGAGGGATACCTCCTCGTCCGACACGACCAGCCCGACGCCCGCCACCTGCAGCAGAACACAGAGTCACTGAGGGATACCTCCTCGTCCGACACGACCAGCCCGACGCCCGCCACCTGCAGCAGAACACAGAGTCACTGAGGGATACCTCCTCGTCCGACACGACCAGCCCGACGCCCGCCACCTGCAGCAGAACACAGAGTCACTGAGGGATACCTCCTCGTCCGACACGACCAGCCCGACGCCCGCCACCTGCAGCAGAACACAGAGTCACTGAGGGATACCTCCTCGTCCGACACGATCGGCGTGGCGCCCGCCACCTGCAGCAGAACATTGAGTCACTGAGGGATACCTCCTCGTCCGACACGACCGGCCCGGCGCCCGCCACCTGCAGCAGAACACAGAGTCACTGAGGGATACCTCCTCGTCCGACACGACCAACCCGACGCCCGCTCCCTGCAGCAGAACATAGAGTCACTGAGGGATATCTCCTCGTCCGACACGATCGGCCCGACGCCCGCCACCTGCAGCAGAACACAGAGTCACTGAGGGATACCTCCTCGTCCGACACGACCGGCTCGGCGCCCGCCACCTGCAGCAGAACACAGAGTCACTGAGGGATACCTCCTCGTCCGACACGACCAGCCCGACGCCCGCCACCTGCAGCAGAACACAGAGTCACTGAGGGATACCTCCTCGTCCGACACGACCAGCCCGACGCCCGCCACCTGCAGCAGAACACAGAGTCACTGAGGGATACCTCCTCGTCCGACACGACCGGCCCGGCGCCCGCCACCTGCAGCAGAACACAGAGTCACTGAGGGATACCTCCTCGTCCGACACGACCGGCCCGACGCCCGCCACCTGCAGCAGAACACAGAGTCACTGAGGGATATCTCCTCGTCCGACACGACCGGCTCGGCGCCCGCCACCTGCAGCAGAACACAGAGTCACTGAGGGATACCTCCTCGTCCGACACGACCGGCCCGGCGCCCACCACCTGCAGCAGAACACAGAGTCACTGAGGCCCTCCTCGTCCGACACGACCGGCCCGGCGCCCGCCACCTGCAGCAGAACACAGAGTCACTGAGGGATACCTCCTCGTCCGACACGACCGGCCCGACGCCCGCCACCTGCAGCAGAACACAGTGTCACTGAGGGATACCGGCCCGACGCCCGCCACCTGCAGCAGAACACAGTGTCACTGAGGGATACCTCCTCGTCCAACACGACCGGCCCGGCGCCCGCCACATGCAGCAGAACACAGTGTCACTGAGGGATACCGGCCCGACGCCCGCCACATGCAGCAGAACACAGAGTCACTGAGGGATACCTCCTCGTCCGACACGACCGGCCCGGCGCCCGCCACCTGCAGCAGAACACAGTGTCACTGAGGGATACCTCCTCGTCCGACACGACCGGCCCGACGCCCACCACCTGCAGCAGAACACAGAGTCACTGAGGGATACCTCCTCGTCCGACACGACCAGCCCGACGCCCGCCACCTGCAGCAGAACACAGAGTCACTGAGGGATACCTCCTCGTCCGACACGACCAGCCCGACGCCCGCCACCTGCAGCAGAACACAGAGTCACTGAGGGATACCTCCTCGTCCGACACGACCAGCCCGACGCCCGCCACCTGCAGCAGAACACAGAGTCACTGAGGGATACCTCCTCGTCCGACACGACCAGCCCGACGCCCGCCACCTGCAGCAGAACACAGAGTCACTGAGGGATACCTTCTCGTCCGACACGTCCGGCCCGGTGTCAAGTGATAACAAAAATTAGGAAATTAAATAACGAAATTGAAAACTCACACAATTTATTGATTGACGACGTCCCTCTTTACTGTGGTGGCTGAAATGTGTAATATGTTCCAGCATTTATTCAAACAGATTTTCCGGTCCGTATTTTTTACGCCACATGTACTCGCGTAAGTAGCTATTTAAGGGTATCTTCTGTTATATCCCCGCATTTACAAACTACTCTCCATAGGCTGAGAATTGATCGGGATGGAACTAATACTGCGAAATAATATTTTTACTCACCATTTAAACGTTTAATTGTTGGGAAAAGAGTATTATAACAACTTTCTAACATCAGTCTTGACACACAAACACAAAAACAATACACATATTAATTACGTTGTTACACTTTAAAGTTACTTTGGTGGCCAGAACTATAAGTAGATTAAGATGTTTTTGATGAGTTGGTTAGGTTAGGTTAGGTTGTGTTAGGTCCTAACATCAAGTGATAACAAATACTACAACAGCTGGCGTTCAATGAACGTAAAAAAACGCACAGAACTCTCCTCACTGTTGCATTCACTTGCGACACTTAAAAATTCATTGTAGCCGCTCGCTAATCACTGGCCGCTGAGCGCGCGGTCCGGTTATCGCTGTGCTATAAGATAAGGCTTTCACAAATAGTGCAGGTAAAGGAAACCCCAAATTCAATATTCCTGATTACTCAGAACGACTTTCTTTACTGTATTTCAGATTCTGAGTGGTGGTGAACTAACGGAAAACAAAAGAAAATAGTGGTGGTGAATTAACAGAAAAGATCCGATTGTGCAACTATTCTGGCCAATCGCTCCGCTGCGCTGACTACTTTCGTGAGTGGAACGCTGTGGTCGCTAGTGTAAATCTAGTGCATGCTGATTCGATAATCATGAATGTAACTGAAAAACGATTCGTAGTACTGAATGTACTCGTCTGTACTGTGATAAGTCTTCATTGGGAAGAGACATTAGTTAAAGTCCATTAGGTTTGTAAGTTCAAGCATTATTTGTAAAATAAATTTAAATGTTTGAAGTAATTTGATAAGTTAGCTCTAAAAAACTTATTGATATGGATTATCCCTATCACTTTAAGTACTGTATATAAATTCCTAATGCAGCGGTATGCAACTCAGGCCCACATGAGCCACGTGCCAAGTTTACGAGGTGTGCATAAATAGAATTGGGACTGACACTAGACGTGGGTCTTATGACGTTAAAGAACCCTCTTGCACGCGTGAATTTTTTTGCACATAACAACGAAAACTTTCATGATATAGTTCGGATTCAACCATTTATCCTCCATCATTGCCAAAACAGAGTTTGGTTGATCAAGATTATTCGTGATAAGCTAATAGATCTTAAATTTCGATCGATCAAAAGAAAGGTCAGGTTATTCGATAAAAAATTACCAAGGTGAAGACTGACAGTATGTTTTCAACTTATAAGGTTCATTGGAATTTCACTTTCATAGAAACTGTTACAAGAAACTCCCCTAGCCCTCAACCCAATTTTATCCTTGGACTTTGGATGTCGATTTCTTAAACATTCTTAACCCAATCGTGCCACCATGTTTTACGAGGTACAACGGTAAAAATATGCTCTTGACGTGCGTGCCCTGATTACGGTACAGTAGTAAGTAATTATGAATAAGTCATGGAACTATCATGACATTTTCTGGAGTCTTTGAGGAGATGTGAATAAGACACAGAACATTAAATCGGAAGTGATCAAACTGAAATTACATTTTCATGACTCTTTGAGAAAACAAGATCTAATTTATTTCAAAAGCCTGATATTCTTTTCACATTGGACAGTGGGTGTCACCGACCTGCACGGAGAGGGCCCGGGAGCGCATGGGCGCGTGGCTGCGGCAGGGCGGCTCGGCCAGCGACATGCGCTTGGTGGCGGAGCGGCTGGGCCGGGGCTCCGCGGCTGCGGCTGCGACTGCGGCCGGCTCGCTGTCCGGCGAGGCTCGGTGCCGCGTCACCTCGCTCTCCTCCTCCGTGCTTATCGCGCTCCTCAAGCCGTCCACGCTCCACGAGCCGTCGCTGTCGGCCGCCGTGCGGTTGGTCGACGTCGACGTCGTGCCCGTCCCTCCTGCGGTCTGTGGGCAGATACATACATGCATTACATACTGATTTTTAAAACTATTATCAGTATTTTCTTGTTTCGAAAAAAATCATGAAAGGAATGAATTTGGTTAATACACCTAAAAAAAGTTTTTCCTCAGTTTAGAGTGGTATATCCTATACTCAAATTTGAACAATGTCTGCTTGTTTGCTTGCATAATATCAAAAACTGTTCCAAGGATTTCTTTAAAACGCTCGATTGCTTTTTTAAAAAGGTGTTTTATATGTATACAGGTCACATTACAAGTACAAATCTACTTTCGTAAAAAATGAAATTGAAAGTTTTAAATTTCAGCTCCCTCGTTAGAAACGAAGTAACAACGGAAAATAGGAACATAAAAGAATGTTGGATCTGTACAGTCACATATTTCTTTTAACAGGAAGAAGACTGAACGTTGAGTAAAATAAAATAAAATAAATAACACATTACCGAACAAGGCTCGGCTTATTTTCTTCGGTAAGCTTAAGAAGATTTTTATGTGTGAGTTTACTAATTATTATTTTAAATTCCACGACCAATTGTCTCTATTCGTGTAGGACAATAACTAGGCTTAATCTTAGAATAAGTAGACTAATGACTTTAGAGCACCATTATCAATTGTGGAGATCTCGAATGAAACTTACTCTTTCGAAGTAAAGTAATAATGCTATGACCCCGAACAAAAAATTAATCAAAGATGAAAATTATTACATTTTTCAACAAGTAATCAGAAATTGTCATCTGACGATCTGTTTAATCTTTTATTTCAAGTCTTTTATTTCTCAGCAAAACTTGAATCTCTCAGATAAAAGAATCAAAGTTGTCAGTTTCCAATTACTAATCGACACCTTAATTACTTCTATCGTTTGAACTCGAGACAAGACGTCGCGTGAGTCGCACCTGTATCTGTTTCCTGGTGAGGAAGCCGCGCACGCCGGCCTGTATCTTGGTGGCGGCGCTGCTGAGGGAGGAGTCGCTGGGCTCGGAGTCGGTGAGGCGGTGCTCGGGCAGCTCGGCGCACTCCCCCGGCCGCTGCAGCGCCGCCAGCTCGTCCTCGTCCTCCTCGTTGAAGATCTCGCAGTCGGGCGGCGGCGGCGGCGCCAGCGGCTCCGTGGGCACGTCCTCGCTGTACGACGACTCCAGCGCCTCGAAGTCGGGCGGCGGCAGGTCGTCCAGGCACTCCTCCGGCGGCGGGTAGTCCGGCATCGACTGAAGACACAACACACAGTTAGCAACAGTCGGGCGGCGGCGGCGGCGCCAGCGGCTCCGTGGGCACGTCCTCGCTGTACGACGACTCCAGCGCCTCGAAGTCGGGCGGCGGCAGGTCGTCCAGGCTCTCCTCCGGCGGCGGGTAGTCCGGCATCGACTGAAGACACAACACACAGTTAGCAACAGTCGGGCGGCGGCGGCGGCGCCAGCGGCTCCGTGGGCACGTCCTCGCTGTACGACGACTCCAGCGCCTCGAAGTCGGGCGGCGGCAGGTCGTCCAGGCTCTCCTCCGGCGGCGGGTAGTCCGGCATCGACTGTCGACACAACACACAACTACCAACAGTCGGGCGGCGGCGGCGGCGCCAGCGGCTCCGTGGGCACGTCCTCGCTGTACGACGACTCCAGCGCCTCGAAGTCGGGCGGCGGCAGGTCGTCCAGGCACTCCTCCGGCGGCGGGTAGTCCGGCATCGACTGTCGACACAACATACAGTTACCAGCAGTCGGGCGGCGGCAGGTCGTCCAGGCTCTCCTCCGGCGGCGGGTAGTCCGGCATCGACTGTCGACACAACATACAGTTACCAACAGTCGGGCGGCGGCAGGTCGTCCAGGCACTCCTCCGGCGGCGGGTAGTCCGGCATCGACTGTCGACACAACATACAGTTACCAACAGTCGGGCGGCGGCAGGTCGTCCAGGCACTCCTCCGGCGGCGGGTAGTCCGGCATCGACTGTCGACACAACATACAGTTACCAACAGTCGGGCGGCGGCAGGTCGTCCAGGCTCTCCTCCGGCGGCGGGTAGTCCGGCATCGACTGTCGACACAACATACAGTTACCAACAGTCGGGCGGCGGCAGGTCGTCCAGGCACTCCTCCGGCGGCGGGTAGTCCGGCATCGACTGTCGACACAACATACAGTTACCAACAGTCGGGCGGCGGCAGGTCGTCCAGGCTCTCCTCCGGCGGCGGGTAGTCCGGCATCGACTGTCGACACAACATACAGTTACAAACAGTCGGGCGGCGGCATGTCGTCCAGGCACTCCTCCGGCGGCGGGTAGTCCGGCATCGACTGTCGACACAACATACAGTTACCAACAGTCGGGCGGCGGCAGGTCGTCCAGGCTCTCCTCCGGCGGCAGGTAGTCCGGCATCGACTGTCGACACAACATACAGTTACCAACAGTCGGGCGGCGGCAGGTCGTCCAGGCTCTCCTCCGGCGGCGGGTAGTCCGGCATCGACTGTCGACACAACATACAGTTACAAACAGTCGGGCGGCGGCATGTCGTCCAGGCACTCCTCCGGCGGCGGGTAGTCCGGCATCGACTGTCGACACAACATACAGTTACCAACAGTCGGGCGGCGGCATGTCGTCCAGGCACTCCTCCGGCGGCGGGTAGTCCGGCATCGACTGTCGACACAACATACAGTTACCAACAGTCGGGCGGCGGCATGTCGTCCAGGCACTCCTCCGGCGGCGGGTAGTCCGGCATCGACTGTCGACACAACATACAGTTACCAACAGTCGGGCGGCGGCAGGTCGTCCAGGCTCTCCTCCGGCGGCGGGTAGTCCGGCATCGACTGTCGACACAACACACAGCAACAGTCGGGCGGCGGCAGGTCGTCCAGGCACTCCTCCGGCGGCGGGTAGTCCGGCATCGACTGTCGACACAACATACAGTTACCAACAGTCGGGCGGCGGCAGGTCGTCCAGGCACTCCTCCGGCGGCGGGTAGTCCGGCATCGACTGTCGACACAACATACAGTTACCAGCAGTCGGGCGGCGGCAGGTCGTCCAGGCTCTCCTCCGGCGGCGGGTAGTCCGGCATCGACTGTCGACACAACATACAGTTACCAACAGTCGGGCGGCGGCAGGTCGTCCAGGCACTCATCCGGCGGCGGGTAGTCCGGCATCGACTGTCGACACAACATACAGTTACCAACAGTCGGGCGGCGGCAGGTCGTCCAGGCTCTCCTCCGGCGGCGGGTAGTCCGGCATCGACTGTCGACACAACACACAGCAACAGTCGGGCGGCGGCAGGTCGTCCAGGCACTCCTCCGGCGGCGGGTAGTCCGGCATCGACTGTCGACACAACATACAGATACCAACAGTCGGGCGGCGGCAGGTCGTCCAGGCACTCCTCCGGCGGCGGGTAGTCCGGCATCGACTGTCGACACAACATACAGTTACCAACAGTCGGGCGGCGGCAGGTCGTCCAGGCACTCCTCCGGCGGCGGGTAGTCCGGCATCGACTGTCGACACAACACACAGCAACAGTCGGGCGGCGGCAGGTCGTCCAGGCACTCCTCCGGCGGCGGGTAGTCCGGCATCGACTGACGACACAACATACAGTTACCAACAGTCGGGCGGCGGCAGGTCGTCCAGGCACTCCTCCGGCGGCGGGTAGTCCGGCATCGACTGTCGACACAACATACAGTTACCAACAGTCGGGCGGCGGCAGCTCGTCCAGGCACTCCTCCGGCGGCGGGTAGTCCGGCATCGACTGTCGACACAACATACAGTTACCAACAGTCGGGCGGCGGCAGGTCGTCCAGGCACTCCTCCGGCGGCGGGTAGTCCGGCATCGACTGTCGACACAACATACAGTTACCAGCAGTCGGGCGGCGGCAGGTCGTCCAGGCTCTCCTCCGGCGGCGGGTAGTCCGGCATCGACTGTCGACACATCATACAGTTACCAACAGTCGGGCGGCGGCAGGTCGTCCAGGCACTCCTCCGGCGGCGGGTAGTCCGGCATCGACTGTCGACACAACACACAGTTACCAACAGTCGGGCGGCGGCAGGTCGTCCAGCTCTCCTCCGGCGGCGGGTAGTCCGGCATCGACTGTCGACACAACATACAGTTACCAACAGTCGGGCGGCGGCAGGTCGTCCAGGCACTCCTCCGGCGGCGGGTAGTCCGGCATCGACTGTCGACACAACATACAGTTACCAACAGTCGGGCGGCGGCAGGTCGTCCAGGCTCTCCTCCGGCGGCGGGTAGCCCGGCATCGACTGTCGACACAAAATACAGTTACCAACAGTCGGGCAGCGGCGGGTAGTCCGGCATCGACTGTCGACACAACACACAGTTAGCAACAGTCGGGCGGCGGCAGGTCGTCCAGGCTCTCCTCCGGCGGCGGGTAGTCCGGCATCGACTGTCGACACAACACACAGCTACCAACAGTCGGGCGGCGGCGGCGGCGCCAGCGGCTCCGTGGGCACGTCCTCGCTCTACGACGACTCCAGCGCCTCGAAGTCGGGCGGCGGCAGGTCGTCCAGGCACTCCTCCGGCGGCGGGTAGTCCGGCATCGACTGTCGACACAACACACAGCTACCAACAGTCGGGCGGCGGCGACGGCGCCAGCGGCTCCGTGGGCACGTCCTCGCTGTACGACGACTCCAGCGCCTCGAAGTCGTGCGGCGGCAGGTCGTCCAGGCACTCCTCCGGCGGCGGGCAGTCCGGCATCGACTGTCGACACAACATACAGTTACCAAAAGTCGGGCAGCGGCGGGTAGTCCGGCATCGACTGTCGACACAACACACAGTTAGCAACAGTCGGGCGGCGGCAGGTCGTCCAGGCACTCCTCCGGCGGCGGGTTGTCCGGCATCGACTGTCGACACAACATATAGTTACCAACAGTCGGGCGGCGGCAGGTCGTCCAGGCACTCCTCCGGCGGCGGGTTGTCCGGCATCGACTGTCGACACAACACACAGTTAGCGACAGTCGGGCGGCGGCAGGTCGTCCAGGCACTCCTCCGGCGGCGGGTAGTCCGGCATCGACTGTCGACACAACATACAGTTACCAACAGTCGGGCGGCGGCAGGTCGTCCAGGCACTCCTCCGGCGGCGGGTTGTCCGGCATCGACTGTCGACACAACATACAGTTACCAACAGTCGGGCGGCGGCAGGTCGTCCAGGCACTCCTCCGGCGGCGGGTAGTCCGGCATCGACTGTCGACACAACATACAGTTACCAGCTGTCGGGCGGCGGCAGGTCGTCCAGGCACTCCTCCGGCGGCGGGTAGTCCGGCATCGACTGTCGACACAACATACAGTTACCAGCTGTCGGGCGGTGGCAGGTCGTCCAGGCACTCCTCCGGCGGCGGGTAGTCCGGCATCGACTGTCGACACAACATACAGTTACCAACAGTCGGGCGGCGGCAGGTCGTCCAGGCACTCCTCCGGCGGCGGGTAGTCCGGCATCGACTGTCGACACATCATACAGTTACCAGCTGTCGGGCGGCGGCAGATCGTCCAGGCACTCCTCCGGCGGCAGGTAGTCCGGCATCGACTGTCGACACAACATTCAGTTACCAAAAGTCGGGCAGCGGCGCCGGCGGGTAGTCCGGGATCGACTGTCGACACAACACACAGTTAGCAACAGTCGGGCGGCGGCAGGTCGTCCAGGCACTCCTCCGGCGGCGGGTAGTCCGGCATCGACTGTCGACACAACATACAGTTACCAACAGTCGGGCAGCGGCGGGTAGTCCGGCATCGACTGTCGTCACAACACACAGTTACCAACAGTCGGGCAGCGGCGGGTAGTCCGGCATCGACTGTTGACACAACACACAGTTACCAACAGTCGGGCAGCGGCGGGTAGTCCGGCATCGACTGTCGACACAACACACAGTTACCAACAGTCGGGCAGCGGCGGGTAGTCCGGCATCGACTGTCGACACAACACACAGTTACCAACAGTCGGGCAGCGGCGGGTAGTCCGGCATCGACTGTCGACACAACACACAGTTAGCGACAGTCGGGCGGCGGCAGGTCGTCCAGGCACTCCTCCGGCGGCGGGTAGTCCGACATCGAATGTCGACACAACACACAGTTAGCGACAGTCGGGCGGCGGCAGGTCGTCCAGGCACTCCTCCGGCGGCGGGTAGTCCGGCATCGACTATCCGACACCGACACATATCATACAATTAGCTCTTCCTCAATACTGATCCTCTATATGCAATTGCAATATTCCTTTGATGAGAGATTTATTATGTCACAGCCAATTTAATAAACCGGCTTTTATGTATAATAACCGGATATTATACATAATGACTAAAAATTTGCTGGCTAACTGATAAATTAATATATCAGCTGATTAATTTACTTCAACTGATGAATTCATAACGACAATCACGTTTTGGCCAAAGTAATAAATATATTCTAATATATTTATATACTCTTCTATAGTATTTTATACTAATCATATGACCAGACATTATGAATAAGAGCTTACCAGGGTTAGCCAATGTGATAATTAATTATTATTGTTCTTGTCGGGTCATTTGGTTAGGTTAAGTTAAGTAGGGAGGGTTAGGTTTATGTTAGGTTAGGTTAAGTTTGTTTAGGTAAGGTTAGGTTAGTTAGGTTAGGATGAGTATTAATCACATTGACCAAACTCAGGTAGGTACCCTCTCCTCATAATGGCTAGATAAAGTGATATAAGCCTAATTTATTACTTTGACAAAATTGCTAGATGTTATACGTTATGGCTGGTAATTATTTATAATGTCTGGATTATTCACTTTAGCTGTAACATATACTGTGTGTTCCAAAAGTCCCGGAATGGTTTAATATCTTTTAAAGCAAGCCAGTTATCAAAACAATATTTTGCATACCTTTTAGTACTAAAAAAAACTACTTTTTGATGTATGTGTCATTTCTGCCTCTGGGCAATGGGGGCAGGATTAAATTTTGGGGGCAGGGGCAGAAATGACACATACATCAAAAAGTATTTTTTTAGTATTAAAAGGTATGCAAAATATTGTTTTGATATCTGGCTTACTTTAAAAGATATTAAACCGTTCCGGGACTTTTGGGACACACAGTATAAACTGAAGTAATTAAAGATCGTGTCAATTTAAAAATGTGTTTACTTCTGCAATGAATTTTGTGTTTGAGTACATTTGCTATTTACTTGATGACAAGGATATAAGGTTAAGCATGCAGGGTGAGTGTTCCAGTTAATGACCACCTCCTAGTGAATGTCCGTTTGGCTGAAAAAAATGTGTACCAAGCTGTATTTTGGCTACCCAGAAACAGGCTTAAATGCAGCATTGGAATCTTACTCAAGATTTCTCTATCATTGGTTAAATTTTGCTGGTTATTGGCTAAAAAATATGGTTTTAAAATATTTAACGTCGATTGTCCATCCACCAAAAATGTGGTTCTCATCAGCAAGCTAGGTTTACATTGATTCTGTAATTCATTTATGAATATTTTCAAAATATAAACTTATAGTTTACATGTTATTCTGCAAATTTATTCCATTTATAACATTGAAACGTTTTCTACAATTAATTAACTGGGACATTGATATAGTTGTCTGAAAGTTTTAGAACAATTAATTTATTCTGCTAACTCTTAATCCTTAAACAAACGAGTTTTGTAAAGGGATTAGGGATAACTGTAATTAATAAATGATAAAATATAGTAGTGTTAATTTAATAACTATTCATCCTTAACCGGTCATTCACTGGTGGACTCACTCTATTACTAAAGATTTTTGCTTCTATTCATACTATGAAATATATATTTGTTCTAAGTTTATTTACAGACAGACGACTGAAATAGGTCGAAAAGGAAATAATAAGACGAGCAGGAATGAGAGGTATAGCCTATTATAACACGAAACATTTGAATGGTGACGTTAAATAAATGTCTGAGATGAGTAAGGAGGCAAATGGCTGCGCTAAGCCTTGTAATGGTTGTACTTATCGCTTAACTCGGCTTGATTAAGTTTATTACGTTTATTGTAGCAAGAGAAGAGACAGCGACAGGATAAAATGATATTTTGGAACGTTTTACTCCATTTATAAACTAACTTCACACTCTGACGTTCTACTGATATACAATAAAAATATACGGTATAAGTAATCTGACATATACTTTCTCCATTTAACCGTAATTAAATTAATAAATTATGCTTGATAATTTTGAAACCATTTTTTTACGAGTTGATAGTACCATGTAATAATGTGTCCAGGGGCTTGTAAACTAGCAAGTTTTAAAGGAAATCGTAAAAGCCGTTATTAATAATTTATTTATTTTTAATTTTAGGGTTTCTGGGGGATGCACAGCATGACATGTATGTTTACATTTCAAAAATTCTGAGTATCAAACCCATTACCTCTGGTTTTTTTGGAATACCCTGTTTTTTAAAAAGGTTAAACATAGTTTTACGTTATTCCTTGAAATTAAATAAATGTAAAAATGTTAAGATTAATATATTATTTATATTAAATGAAAATATTTATTACGACATTCCAAAACAAAGATAAGGACAAAACTATTAGTATCAGTATTAAAGGAGGAGCAGTATTAAAAAGATAACAGGAACAGTTGTTATAGGCAGATTAGCTCGTAAGCAACAAAAGCAACAATAGTCTGACTCTCATACAAACAATGATTGGGCGCCTTCATGGAAATCGGACTCGGGATACTCCCAGAAGGATTCCCT
Organism: Flexamia atlantica; assembly: GCA_035578135.1. Classification (NCBI taxonomy): domain Eukaryota; kingdom Metazoa; phylum Arthropoda; class Insecta; order Hemiptera; family Cicadellidae; genus Flexamia; species Flexamia atlantica. Next base: position 45,936,263 of record JAQJVK010000001.1, on the reverse strand, counting down.
AGTTATTAGAATAGGTGAGTTGTAGACTTGAAACTGCATAGAAAACCCCCAAAACTGTACCTACGATACCTCAGATCAACTATAATGCTTAGTCTCCTCTATTACTGATTTTATATTTAAATTGAAATAATCAAGGATCAAACAGTAGATTCTAAAACGAAGACTTAATTGTATATTTTTCAATTAATCAATAAATAATCCAATAACTAATCCAAGCAAACATTCTCCTGAAGATAATTTATATAGTAACTAAAGGGAAATTTATTAACCTAACAGTTTAACTAGCCCTTTAGGAGGTCTTATAACAGACTAACAGAACTAAAAGAACATTTGTCTAAAATAGTGTTGAACAATAAACTTGATAATTCTGGTCAAAAACCAGAAAAATAAAATCTGGAAATCTGATCGTAAGAGTTAAAAAGAAACTGGGTTTTGTTAATGACAATTAATTATATAAAAAGTGAATATGAAAATTAACTCACATCAGGTTGCTCCGTGTTGTCCTGCAGAGCCTTCCTCGCCTGGTACCCGCGGAAAGAGGTCTGTATCGTGGTGGCGGCGTCGACCGTCCGCTCGTCCAGGTCGGTGAGGGAGCCGAAGACGCCGTCCGCGTCCACGACCTCGCCGACCGAGGGCGGCGTCACGCTGCCCCTGACCGCCAGGATGGAGTCCGACACGCTGGGAAGCGCCGCCTCCTTGGCGCCCACGACCACGTGCTGCACGCCTCGCAACACGCCCTCCACGGACTCCGACCGCTCCGCAGCGATCGCCTCCGCCTCCTTGCAGATGTCGTCCACCTCCTCCTTCACGGACTCGATCAGCTCCGGAGTGAGCGCTGAGGGGGTCCTCCTCTCCTCCGATGGCGCCAAGCCCGAGTCCACGTTACTCTTCAGGGTCTGTCGGGTTAGGAATCCCCTGACGTTCGCTTGTATCTTTGTCGCTGCGGTGACCATTTTATCGTCGACATTTTCTAGTATCGATTCAGGATCTTCGGTCTTCAAGGCTGTTTCGGTAGTTTTTGGTGTTTCATCTATTGAATTACCTTTTTCTAAATCTTTTTCATCGTTAGTATTTTCTAATTTACTGGACTCTACATCACATTGTCCGCTGCTTTTAAGATTCTGCCTTGTATGAAACCCTCTGAAAGACGCTTGAATCGTCGTTGCAGCCGCAATCACCTTTTCATCCGATAAATCTGGTAAGTCCGATGCATTCTCTAATTTATTTTTTTCCGATTTTGATTCAGGCAATCCATTAACTACTTTTTCTATACTATTTTTCGCTTCAACATTACTACTTTCAATTTTGGTTTCTTCTGGAGATTTGACAGCTTCAGTACTATTTGGAGTTTCAGATCTTGTACTGAACCCATTTGTTAGTTTAATATCACACTCGACAGCACTATTAACTAGATTTTCTGTCTGCGATGTGAAATTTAAATCTTCCTTGATATTTTGATCTTCCACTTTGTCTATAGGATTGACAGTTTCTTGAATCACGTTTTCTTCTCTGTCTGCTTTGGTTTCTCCAGCCTCAGGGTTCGATTTCGTTTCATCTGATTTCTCTACTCCAGTATGATGTTGAGATTGTCTCGATTCACTATTGGCCTCCGTCGACTCTTGGCTGACTGGGGCCGGGGTACAGCTAACTGCTGTTACTGGACTTAGTGTGGTTTCCACATTGTCATTGAGCAAACTGTTATTACCGGAACTGAGTGGACTTCTTGATTCTGCTTTATCATTTTCTTCTGATGCGATTGAATTGCTATTACCAACTTCACTTTTCGAAGAAATTTCCTGGACATCGTTTATTGCAACAGTTTGAATACTATTTGTCATGTTGGAACTGACCTCCGAATTAAGTGATGATTCATCGTTGTGGATATCATCTTTTAAAGATGCATCCGGTTCATTTTGACTTTCTGTTGACGTTATGTTAGAATCTAATTGTTCATTTTGTGATGATTCATCGTTGTGGATATCATCTTTTAAAGATGCATCCGGTTCATTTTGACTTTCTGTTGACGTTATGTTAGAATCTAATTGTTCATTTTCTTTAGAATCGTCATTTTTGTTTGAAGGTGGTGTTTCTGTAACTTCCCCTTCTTCTAAAGGCGGAGGCGGTGGAGGTAGTTCTTCGTCAGTAATATTATTTTCTTTTTCTTCGGGAGATACCAAGTCTGACGACTTTTCAACATCCAAAGGTAAATTAGATTTAACAGACAAGTCGGAACTGACCGATCTCGCTGGATTTGTTTTATTACCTTCTTGTTTTAGGACCTCCTTAGCAGCTGTGTCAACAAACTCTACAGTACTCGAACTGTCAAAACTTTCGATGACCTTATCGGTAGAAGGAGATTGTTTAACGCTGTTATTTTCAAATTCAACAATGGAATCCGATGATAACGTAGTGTTAGATATACTATTAGTTTTTAATCGTTCACTGGATATTGATTTTGACGCATCTTCTTCTTTATCCTTTACCGATTCACCCACTGCCGGTTCTAGGAGGGTTTCGGCGTTCTTTGATTCTAACTCTTCCTTAACTATTACCGGTGATTTAGTATTTGGTGAAACTGTGTCGCTTTGATTCGAATCAGAAGCGGGAGATTTGTTTTCAACAGGGGATTTATTTTCAGGTGTGTCATCTTTAACTTCATTTGAAGCAGAGGACGGTATATCCTTTTCTATTTCTACGTTCGTTAAATTACTTTGACTTACTTCTTCTACATTGTTAGGCCTACTATTCGGTCTGCTTCCCGCTATCGAACTAGGTTCCTCATGTTTTACTCGAGTCTCTTCCTCCTTGGGCGTCTCTCTCTTCTCCTGCTCGTGGACCACGGCCTTCGCCACGTCCACCGCGACCTCCTCCTGCTCCTCCGGGATAGTCTCTACGGCGGCGGAGTTGGACGACTTCCTGTCCTCGCCGTCCTCGCCCTTGGTCTTGGCGGTGGTGCCCAGGATGGCCACGGTTCCCGTGGTCGCCGCCAGGGTGCGCACCGCCGTCGCCTCCACGCCGTAGGAGGTGTCGTTGCTCTCGGGCTCCTCCGTGATGCTGCGCTCCTCCTGGATCGGCCGCGTGCCATCCTCGCTGACCGGCTGCTTGCTGTTCGACTCTTGGGTGGACGACGGTGATATTCCGGCATTGTGAGCTGAAACAAAAGCAATCGAATTAGTTTCAATCTCATATTGTATTTGGTTACAAATACACATACTATTATGATGGGTAGGCTACTTGCAGGCTTGTGTTATTCAATTGAAAAAACTGTGACCAAAAATACCAAAGGTTCTCATAAATCACAACACAAAATTATGGGTTACATAGACTTTTTGAGGTTTTAATAAATCGTTTTATTGCAGAAACCCTCTGAGTGAAGTTTTTAATTTTTTATCGTTACTTTGCAAAGTGGTATAAATACTTTAAAAGGGGTTTAAACTCCATGTCGATACATCGGAAATGAATTCATTGGAATGAAAAAAATACTGGGCGATTAGGATATTTTTCCCGAGAGCGCATATCACCAGCAGTTTCTGCATTATATGCGATTAAAATCATTTTGTGACAGTTTTTCACCAAATAAAAAAGACAAACCAGACAAAAAGGGTTATGTTCGTTAATATGAAATGGATATTTGCGCAGTGTCATCGGTTTACTTAATAAAAGCTGTTTCCTCAAGTATCTAATATTTCGAGATTTTGGTGCTGGAGATCCCGGATAAGTTTTGAACTCGAGCAGCGCCGGAAATTACACCCGTCCTGACGTTTGTGAGCTGGTCAGGTTTTTAGAACTAGTTGTTCATCAACCTCTCAATCCGCGAATTTTAGCCCCTTCTTAGCTTATTACTTTAACAGTTTTTTTTACATACCCCATTACTATACATTTATTGTATAGCTCATACAGTCTGTTGTAATGATATTGGATTTAACTATACATATTTTCCTTTAATAGATCTTTCATGTTATAAAATGTGCCAATAACATTAGAAACTACCACCATCTTGAAATGAATTAAATGGAATCAACAAAAATGGAAACGCTTTTTTTGAGTGAGCACACACACATCCACAGTTTTGAAATTACAAACTCAGACATGGCCGTACAACATGTCAGTATTCTTAGCTCGAGGTACAAAGTTAAAATTATATACTTTTACTTTTAAGTAGCATTGCACGTATATTTATCAAGGTGTGTTAACTAGGACTTTCCTGTTTTGTCCGAGAACGCGGCTGATTTGCACTCTGAATGAGTCGCAAAACAAATGATACACTAATTTATTTTACTCTCCGTAAAGAATTTTTCTTTGTACACTGTCAATTTACTTTGTTCAATTTGTTTCGATTTACTCCTGTGTTTCAACTACAACTTAAGAATACAATACAGTCAAAATTTAATTAGTAGTCAGGTAACGTCGTTTAGGCATGAATTAAGTTCGCAACAAGGAATGAAAACATCGCATCTTGCTTGTTGTTGTAGAACGTTTTAACATGAAAATTTCTAACCTACAAACTCACTAGCGGGAGTTCAGGAGGATTTTGTTGAATATTAAAGGAATTTATAAGGAGAAATTAACATTTATTATGTGTGCAAAGTAACTTTGCGTATCTTATTGCATAAACAACTATTAAAATTAACTACAACTCTATTCAATATCGGTTTACATTATCTTCGTTATTTACGGTACTTTAATATAAATACTGCATTTATATGTTACTAAGCATAAATCATTGATTCATACGTATAAATACAATTTATTAACCATTATTACTGAGTGGGAAAAGAGAAGATTTCATTAATTTGTTCCTAGCATAACAATAACTATCCAAGCAGCGTCGATATCGAAGAATTTTCTTTTCCATAGATTCAAGGTTACAACACAAATAAAAAGACAAGTTCCTAAAGTTCCATTGCAAGTTTTCTTATTGTAAAGAGCATTTTCTTATTGTAAAACGACATCGAGAATACATGAATAATAGACAAAGTGTTTAGCACTTCCGCCACAACCAACTGTTGAACCTTGCCGACTTTTACCTCTACGTGGATTTATATCTGAAGGTAGATATTATTTATTCTTCATCGCGGCTGGCCGGAGGAAAAATGTGTTTATTTTATGTTCGTTGAAACTAATTTTACCCAAGTTTTCCGTTAACAATTATGTTGTCAGTTATCATTATTTCTATGTTAAATTTATTATCAGATTATTTAGTCAAATCCAAAGCCCTTAAATATAAAGACTGTTAGTTTCGTTGTAAAAATAAGAAGTTTTTTGGATGCCACTATGTTGGAAATTAAAATTCCCATTAAAAAAATACAAGCAAACCAAATAATCAAATAGAATATCGGAACCAAATTTAGTCGCATTAGAGAGAATAATTGATCCATACCTCCATACCTATAGATAAACGTAAACGGCTTTGTAATTTTGGGATTATGTTTTCGAATAAAAAGAACAAAGCTTATGAATTATTTTGATTTAAAAAGTGTATAAACTAATGATTTCAACGTTGAATCAAACACTTACGAGTATTAGTCCATTTTTACTTCCGGTTACTTGACGTTTCCAAATTAAATATGAACAAAATAAAAATCAAGTTAAATGTTTTTTTACATTTAAAAATCTTTTCATCAGTTGCTTTGTTTGTAAAATATCCTGCAAGGCATTACGTGTTCACTTTATATGATCAATCTATATTTATTTGTTTAGGGTCGATGGGCGAATCTTTTTCCCCTTACATTAAAATATGTTGCCTCTTGTAATAAATATATTGGGAAATGAGCGAACTTTAGACTTTTCTTAATTTCCAAAAACAAGTTAACGATGGGAACTGAGTAAGCGCGGGGTTGCTGTTATAAAAATGAAAAAAAACGGAAGAGATTTTTGGCCACTGTCCAATATATTTCAACCAAATGAAGTCACAAGCCAAGTTTAATTTAGATATGTTGAGAAATAAGCAAAATTTCCGTGTTTACCATTCCTGATATCTCGATTAATAATAAAAATGACATAGAACAATAATTCACAAAACTGAATTGTTTTTAGCAGAATTAAATGAAAAAAATATTTGATTACATTCAATGTAAAATAAAGGTTTTTGGGAGTTGACCCTGCCCCTACCCCTACCGATGATCATCGGTACAGAAAACTAATCTGGCTCGTTTCCGATCTCGTCCTAAAAATTACTGGATTATACATCTGTACCGAATTTCAATAAGATTTGACCATTTTCACGAGGGTTATCATTCTTACCGACATTCTAACTATATCCTAGGTGTTCGAGTTGGCATCTGGGGACCGAAAAACGGAAAGGTATTATGGTCCCAGCTTGGGTTTCACCAAGGGATCTGCGGTGTAGCTTTTCTTCCTTATAGGTAAAATTCTCTAAAATTTTAAAGTTTTATAACGATTATTATAAAAAGTTTATAGACAAAGATGAAGGGCCAAGACTTAATCATTTAGTCAGTTACTAGGTATAACAAACAGTGGCAACGGGATTAAGCTAAGTGCAGCATTTCTACGCATGCTGATGGTAATGAGGAGGTTCCGAGGTACTTAGCACCTTCAACTTGGCGAATAGTTTTGGAGGAATTCCTTTTCTCACTGGACTTAAATTTTTAGAGCAATTTATTAATACAGACATTTATTTAGCACTTACGATTATGACTTATGAAACGTCACTGGTATTGTGTGCAACTGAATTACGTGATGCACAGGAATACAAAGGTGTAGTACTTCATCAATTCGTGTTTGTTAATTTTTACTCTATGTCACTTTTCAAAGATTTTAAAATTTGAAAATAATTTTTTTGCATTATTGTTAGGTACTGATTTTAAAGACATCTGCCAAATTATATCAACCCGATGCATGTATACTTAAATAATATTACAATTTAAAACATTAAAGAAAGCTATAATTTTTTCAACAGTAATTTATAAATGCAAATGTATAAGATAAAAGAATCTAGGGGTGTTTGTGTAGTGTGGCCAACAGGTGCAGATGCATAATTCCGGGCACCGCTGGCAAGGAGCGCGGGTCTTTAGCGAACCGTGTGCCAGGTCTGCTCCCTCGCACCTGGCACGTCATGCCATTACCATTACAGCACTGCCTCATATATTATTTTCGTTATGTGCGTTGTGATCTTCGTTCGTCACCTGCGAATCACAGGTGAGGAATGTACAGATGTACATTGATGAACGAACGAAGTGAAGTGAATCTATGTATTAGCAAAGTCAAAGATTCGTTGTCTTTCACTGTGTGAGTATGTGATGTGTACATAACGTGATAACTCAAAAACGGTCGCACTGATCATTTTCAAATTTTTTATTACGGTTTATTAGCTCAACGAAAAGATGCCATTAAATTTGAAGCAAATCCCCTAAACTGTTTTAATTCAAAAATTTGAAAAGCCATTAATTAGCCTTGGCGAAAAATCGCGTTTAGTAAACAATGGAATAGAAAAGAAGATAACTTCAAATACAAAAAAACAACCCATTAAATAACAACAATTAACAATTTATTAAATATGTGGCAAATATATTTTCCGTGAAAAGTACTGTACATCACTTGCTGTGTAGTTAACGATTCTTCAGTTACTTTAAAAAAGGTTTCATAATTATTACTAGTGGAAATCCCAAAGTTTACATGCGAAAAATTCCGAGGAAACGTCCTCCCAATGCCTTTAACTAAATCGTATACAAGAAACCCGTCAGAGAGCAGCAGCTAATCCCCACCTTTTTCGGTTTTCTCGCTAGTTAAAAAAAAATTTGAAATTATCTTTATTTGTATTCCATGGTTCAATAAGCGCAAGTTTTCGCCAATGTAAATTGTATGGCAATGGATTCGGCTTGTTATTGTTGTAGGTTCATCCAGTCACACGATAACAGAGCGAGCGTACTCCTAGTATTAACAATGGAAAGTAATGTTTACTTTGGAAAATATTTTTTCCCCTTCTAAACATTACACACGTAAGCAAAAATTAAGGAAGTTTCGCAGGTGATAAACACACAACGAAAACAGCTTATGTCAAGGATAGGCTGATGTTAAAGTAGTGTAATGATTCCAATGACTGTTTTAAACAAATATAATTAATTAGCCTTATGGATGGTGAATATCTGTAGTTTAGGGAAAAATATCGTTGACAATTTAAGAATGTTTTTTATTCTTTTGAAGATTTTATCATCCGGTACATTTTATATGTGATTATTAAAATGTAAACAGAGAGTATGACGGTTAATTTAACGTTAATTGCCTTTAAGGCTAAAAAACACCATCAATATCAATAATTAAACACATATGCTTTCGAATGCCGATATGAGAAGACACTTGGAAAATTATAGGTAGTGTATCCTTTTCCCGAGTATACAGTGAGACATGGCACTATTACGAGTTTAGGGCTTCGACTCCCATAGGACACCCAAATCTTGTTTAGGAATGGAGCTAAGAAACTCAGTTTGTCTTTCTCCGACTTTCTATAAAATATTCTGTGTTTTTAAATACAAAAGAGGTATATAAAATTATTCCAGAATATGAGAAGTTATTTAGTCAGCAATTTTGAACCTAGGGTGTTAATATGCAGATTTTGCTTTTTCCTATTAAAAAAAGGTTTACCTTAATAAACCAGAAACAGTGGTTTCAATTGTCTTCCACCGAGACTGATAGTCAAAGATCCAGACCAGAAAATCTCTACAGATAAATAAGTTTTAATGCTTTATTCATAAAGTCGTCATTGTTTAGGTTTTTTTTGTCCGTGTATGGCGACAATGGATCTTCAAAACATATGGATTAATTATTATGTTTTGAATTACAAATATTTACAAATAAAAAAATTAAAAATAAAAACAAAATCAAAAATATTAATCAAAACATATTGATTAAGTTTGGTGCAAAAAGTGATATTGAGCCCCAAGAATCAAATCACTGACAGTTCCCAAATAATTTATTGATTACTTTTCAGTAATGCAGTATTATCTTTTTGGCATGCAACTGTAAAAATCTAAGAAAAAATGTTAATAATAACGTGCATCATGAAGAAACGGCACGGTTCTAGTGGGTCGTGTGCCCTCGTCTCCACCGGTGTCAGCGCTACATGTGGATATGTGGCTATATCCGACCGCCAGGTGCTCCTCGTGTCTCTCACTTCTTTATGATATTCATGTGCCGTCCGACACAGTCAACAGTGCCTCACAATCTTCTTTATAAACTGTTGACATCTCTTCTTAAACTTCTTCATTTTCAAAGCACTAATAACATTCTACAAAAAAAATCGTGAGTAAATTTTAATCCTAACGTCGAATTCTCAACATGTAATTTAACATGTTTTACTAGATAACACTATAAATTAGGTGATTTTAGTTGAGTTCAAGCAAAGCTATAAATTACTTAATTTTAAATTTCTTTGATTTTTTTTAATTTAGCGAGTTGATTTAAAAAGGGTAAATAAAATTCAGTCAATTATTTCAACGCATTGCATTAAACATAGTTAGTGGAAACCTTTATTGGATCTGCTAATGTAATATATTTCCATTTACTGAGAGGTACAATAATGTAATCAGTTTCATTTTAACGATAGATGCGTCGAGTTTTGTGCAAATAGAAAGCATATTATTTGAGGATCGCAAATACAGGAACGGAAGGTAGTCCAGGTGACACGATGTGACAGCTATTGGCCGTACTCGGTCAATGGCTGTACGGATTGCTTGCTATCAATCCCCCCCCCCCCCGACATACTACTTTCACCATACCTTTCATTGCCACCATCAATGCAATGGAACCCCCTCGCTTCACAACTACTTTGACTAACAATCATCTCGGTTTTGATTCTAAGTGTTAAATCAAATTTAAAGCAAAGTTTCGATGCACATTTGAGCGATCAAATTTTCTAAAGCTATACACCGTACGAAAAATATTCAAACTAATCAACTAAATAATAAACGCGATCGTTGTTTGTGACTCGAAGTAAATTTTCCACCGCGTCTAGTGAGTTGGGTATTTATAACTCGGGGCAATATAATTCTAATTTCAAAGTTGCACGAGTGATGCAATCGCTGTGAATAGACGCGTTGTTTGGCCTCTTGTCGTGACGGCGACGATTTGGCCGGTGTGTCCCTGCAGTATAAATAGGGCGGCACACATCGCATTGTCGAAATAGCAGCCTCATGCGTCACACCTGCCCCACATACTCGCGATCGCCAGGCTGCAGCGTGGTCGTGATTGGTGCTCTCGCCACCTGCCAGCACTCCGCTTCATCCGGAGTTTATTTACGAATTACGCATTGTAACGGAACACAAAACTCGTGGGAAACCCCATTACTTCAGTGTGCAAAGTTTATTCATTTTACTCATAAGAGTGGTTTTGTAATTAACTAAAATCCATTAGATAATGAATTGCCAACTAATTAGCGAGTCATGGTATTGTTTACTAATATTGTTGGATATGAATTCCCTTTGAAATGGAACCTGGTGGTTCGATTTGCACGAATAGAATAGTCATATTTTCAATTAGTCAAGCATGCAAGACTAGAAAATAGTAAAAAGACTAATCATTTAATTTGTTCACGTACTTTAAACTCATAAAGTAAATCATTCCTTAACGCAATAAGACTCACTGAAAAGGCTGTTCAGCTTTTTAGATTGAATTATAAATTTACGAACTCTACTCTCAATTTAAAAGTTTGAAGTAAGATTTCTTTGAAATATTAAAATATTGTTGATAAATCAGAGCCTATACAGTATATCGAGGGCAATTATTTAGCTTTTCCCTTGTTTTGTCAACAAAATGGTTTTTTATTCATGAGGAAGTAATAAAAAACACTGAGAAGTAAGTCTTTTGATTGAAATACAGAGACTGTTGTCTCCCAGTACAATCCATCGACAAACAGTTAGTGAACAAAGAGAATCTCTCGGAAGTAGATAGAGGGGGGGTGGCGAGGGGAGGGTGGATGTGATAGACTTGCAAATCCTGGTCTGAGAAATCGGAGCGAAGAGTCATGAGAAAAATATTACAATATTCGGTGTATGTAGAAAATGCGCAGCCTAGTTAAATTTTAACTCAATAATAAGAAAATATTTTCAAATAATCAACGAGATATTTTAGAGAAGCACAGTACTTGTCCTACTTACATTTGCAGTTTGAAGTTTTGTAGCTTATTTCTACATTCCAGAATAAATAAAAAACTATTGTTAGTGAAGTTCATCACCGAATGAATTATAAAATTTTCGCTCTTTAGCAATATTCATTTTTTTGAACAGAACTATTTTTCAACTCTTTCGTCTTACCTATAAAGTTAATGGTTGGCTACATTTTATGAGGTTAAATATTTCTAAGTGCCAAGACCAAGGCAAGTTTAAGAGGCATATAAAATCCGAATTCCTTTACAATTTAAAAATTAAGAAAAGTGTTAAAAAAGGTCGTGCTTGTTTAAAACGCCCATAAAGTGAATTTTAAAAGGGCATTAATCAGGTTACATTAAGCCCCCGCCACGCAGGGAAGGGCGAGGGGAGCCTACCTTGTTGACTTTATTAAAATATCCTGTCGAGTAAGAGGTTTCGTGAGCCAAAGCGTGGGGCGCGCTGTTACTTGATCCAGCAACGCTGTCTTTTAACACCTTAACGTGCTGCTGCCTGTTAATTAAGGTTTAGCTAAACGATTCTCTAGAATCACGCTGGTTAGTATAATGAAGCAGTCGTCTTTGAACCTGATGTTGTTTTTATTACCTTCTTATAGCAATCTTATATTGGATTCTAATAAGATGTAACTGAGAGCTGAGGAAGATCTGAAATCCACATTTACAAACTACCATTTCAAGTTAAAAATAAACAAACAAGTTAAATTAAAAACTAAACTTTCCAAATATTGATTACGCGAGTGTTTAGTAACACACATTTTAAATGATATGAGATTTAGAGATTGATTATACTGTAAAATATTAGCTCTAATATTTTGTTTTTACGTAAAAAGATCATCAGTTTTAAAATAACGCTGAAAATTAGTGAAAAAATGACATACTTTTGATCTACTTATTCTAACATAATTTCGTTTTTGTCTCCACTCAGATGATGTTGGGAGGGCCACAGATGTGCAGGACGCTTATTGGCCTCACATCAACACAAGTTACAACGTCCTGTTTCCTGGCTCAGTTCACACATCGCCTTCCTCTTCCGGTCTAATGTCCTTACAGAGACACACTGCATAATGTATAACCGCAACCAGAATCGATTCCTACCAATATGTCAACGAACTTTGGTTAGCTCCAGTTTAAAAGATTCTTACATAATAAAAATATAAATAAAAGAAATACTTAAGTAAGCACAAAACTTTTTTATAAAATGCTATTCAATCGCTGTAATAGATTAAAATGACTCTAATATGTAGAAATTCATGTTCGTAGTCATTTAAATGTGAATTTGAATGTTTTACAAAAGAGGCCCTAACTTTGCCTGCTTAAATAAAGAATTTTTCATTTAATTTTTCATTTCATCATGAAGTACTTGGTAGTTTGTCAATTTTATTAAAATTAATCAATTAGATGAATCACGTGACTTGTTATTTCCGTTGTAAATTATATAGTTTATGACGTCTGTCTAGATACCAGTTTAACATTAGACCTCCCTTCGCCGTAGAACTGGATAAGTTAAGTTTATCTTACCTTCTCTGCTATGTAAGATTTAAATTGTACTTCAAATCAATACAATAAACTCAGTTTAAGAATACGACCATTGAAATAAAAAACAGAGACCCACAGTTCGATTACGAAATTGAATATCACTAACATTACCTTCGATTACACCTTAGATTACATTACCTTCGTTTCCGTAATAAAAAAACTCACCAAAGAAAATGGTATGCATAGCTTGGTCATAGCTTGTAGAAGGAATCACTAGTCTATCTATGTACTTGCTGAGTTGACCCAGGCTGGTGCTGACGGCTGGAGGAGTCGGCAGGAGTCGGCCGGCCAGCTCGCCAGCTCGCCAGCTCGCCAGCTCGCCAGCTCGCCAGCTCGCCAGCGCCAATCCAAACAGCACATCGTTCCTCTGTTTACACACGACTGATATGTGTTTATCGTTGGTTTTAGTTGTAGCAATATTTGGACTCCTCTTGTGCCGAAATACTTTTGTTCATGTTTATAAAAGTAGGTCGCACTCTCACCTTCCTTTAGAACATGATTTACAGCCAAGTTAATTCTGACAATATTTCCACGGTTTTCTTAGTTCCAAAAATAAGCGACGTTCCTTTTACTGTAGCCACGTAGTCGTTTCGCTATGGGACCACAGTCTTCAACCTTCTTGCAAGTGTATACCATAAACTATAATATATTTGGATTTATAAGCCAAAATTGTTTAGGTAATTCAGTAATTCAATAAATCAGATCATATAGCAGATTAGGAGATACAAAGCCTAAAACTGCAAATCCCGTCAAAATGTTTTTGAAGGGAATAATTATAACTGGAAGTTGAATCCAATGTTTTTTGGAGAAACTTTTAATATAAATTTATTATAAGTGATTGTATAACTTATGGTCAAAATACGTATAAAATACCACGTCTTGCACTGTTTAGAAACACGGAACATGTTGTGGAAATCGGTTCCCTAAATACCTTTGGTTTTTACTGATTGTAAAACTAAGGAATATGTTTTATAAGTCTTTTCGTTCACACTAGAATTCGCCTGGGCGATTCTTGCAGTGTTTTACATTTATATAAATTTTATCATGAAAGAATATTCCGATTGGCATAAAATTGCACACACATGTTCACTATTAAATGCTGATCTAAAAATATCACTTTTGAAAAATGTAAAAAAAAATTAAAAAATCAGTCGGAGATAGTGGCGGATTCCCTTAAGTAGAAGTCCGCGCTGGATTCACTTTTTTGTCTTGGTTAAAAACGTTAAAAACGTTCATCAAGGGTCTATTATAGTGGGGAGAGATGTGGGCCTATTGATAATTTAGGAATAAATTCCATTGGTAATGAAAGTATGAATCCTGGGCAAACCTAATCCGTTGCCATGCAGAGAGATGATGAAAAGGTTTACTTATGTCCTCAACGGGATATTAGAGACACGCTTTGAAGTATCTGATGTCGAATTACAGTTTAAAGAGCCTCTTGAAGGGATGAAACAAAGTTTGCCAAGCAATGAGGATGCTTCAGTTGTGTATCTTTCTCATTGTTAAGTTTTTTAATGAATCCATTACGCTTTAAAAATTAACAGTCTTTTCGAATAAACAAAATATGAAAGTAGCTTATTCTTTAGTTGAAATAATATAGATTTCGTTCATTGTCGTAGGCCAAAGGAAGGTTGAAATTTAAGGAGGGGTGAGTTAAGGATATAAAAAGGCCGACTCACGTGTCGATTCCAGACCATGCCGGACCAGGCCGCTCTTTTGGTGACTTGCCCATTTTGTAAAGATGAGTAAACATGGATTTAACCGTTCTATGCAGCCTTTTTGTGCCTTAGAAACACAAGGGTCCAATAAACGTCTTGGACAAGATATGTAAACAAAATATCCGTTGCCTTTTAGCTATAAAACCATTAAGTACACTTTTGTTTCTTGCTAGCCCATGGAGTTATAAAACTTTAATTTATTAAAACCCCCTACGAAGTGGTTCAGCCTTAATAACTATTTTCTCAATGTTCTCAATGAGCCAAATAAACAAAGATTTATTATTTATCCGTCCTTGGGTTTTTTTTGCGTTTAGAGCTATTAAATTATGCATCCTTAAATATCCTGGGTGAATAATCAACATATAACCGACAGACATTAGTGCGATTATATTGTTAAGAGTCAGTTTATAATTAGCTTAAAATGTCTCAAAAGTATCTTCCTCGGATTAAACAGGATTAAGCAAGTTTGATCTCGATCCAGTATAAGAGTTATCGATTTAGAGATATCATGAGTCAGTGATATCTGAAATAATCTGTTTTCATATTATGAAGAGGGGTAGGCCTATTCTCAAACGCAAAAATAATTTTCTAAGAAAATTTAATATCCTAATTAAAAACATATTTTTAGAATTAAATTAATTAGATCTCAGTATATTGACCACGTCATATGGTCTTATGGAAGTTACAGTAGGGTTAAGTTACTGACGAATTATAATTCAAAGAGCTGGCCTACATTATACTGTTTAGTTATTGTTATCAGTGGATGTCTGTAAAGGTTTTTAATTTTTAGCGATTTTCCCCTATAGGGAAGAACCTATTACCGTGGGTCTCATGGTAAGACCTAAGCCCGAGACTATGATAACTTTTCGTTTTGGGGCCACCAGAATCAAAAAACACGATTCGTTCAAATTTATATATATATATATATATAAATCGCACTATCATTGTGGCGACTTTACACAACACCTACAATGTGGCAACCACCTCAACGAGTTAGGTATATTTAGATTTTTATATAGAAATACACTAACTTGCACTCAAGAAACAACATTATCAACTCACATTACAAGTTTTTTTGTTGCTAGTTAGGAAACCACAGAGACATCATTGTGGCGACTTTACATGCAACAAACAAAATGGCATCCACTAATATACATTACATTAAACTATCGTTGTGAACCCCATTCAAAATATATACCATCATTGTGGCAACATACAGTGTTGCCAGTTTTCACTCTAGCCTTTATACATCAATAAATTGTTCACTGAGTCAAAATGACGACCTTCCATTCCACTATCAATAAGGCTATTCTGCTTTTGTTTTTGCTTTTTTAATCCAGTAAAAGGGAATAGGATTCTTTTGCTTAGTCTTCACAAATTCCTATTAGACGTTAGCCTTGAAATTTTTAGTACTAAATCGTTTATTTCTACACGCATCATGCAAGTGAACTATTATGGGGCAAAATGACGGAGTTTAACATGGAAACAGTAAATCTGAAGGCCCAAAATGGGACTTTGGTGACGAATAGCGACCAAAAAGCCAAACCGGAATAGCTGATGCTTTGCGACGATTAAAGGTTTTGAGGTTATGTGAAGCAATCTTATTAAGGAGTAAGAACCCAAATAAAATTCCGAACTGTTGACTGCAAACTTTACGAGATAAGCTCATTCTTCTAGGAGAAAAATTTAAAAAAATTAAATTTGAAAATAAAATTTAAAAGTGATCTTTGAAACTTTTATTCTGCATTAAGTTCTAGAGATTAAATTTCCCTTACTTTCTTGTAAGTTCGTACCATTTCTGTGGTCGCTACCCCACAGTATGGAGCCCAAAGTGCGCAGCCCAGCTAAAGTCAGGCATGCAGAGCTTTATGGTGTTTTAACGATTAGGCTATATGAGATATTCTACGATTACATTTCAATTACAAACTGATTAAAAGTATGAATAAATTGTAATTTAACAATAAATCACATTTAAGATTTCTCATTGCCTGGCTCCCTCGCAATATTTTTCACCCGTCACAATAGTGTACCCAGGTATATGCAATTAATTAGAGAGACCTCGAATGTCAGGCTTGAGTAATTTTATGAAAGCTGAGTTTCTCTGCACATGATCCCAACACAGAAAAAATAGATTTGTTGGAACAATAAAAACATTTGCAGATATACTTCTTGCAAATGCTTTTTGCTCAGTTTACCAATGTTTTTGTTGAAAAAAACAAAATAGATTTGTTGGAACAACAAAACAGATTTGTTGGAACAACAAAACATTGGTAAACCGAGCAAAAAGCATTTGCAGATCGTATATATACAAATGTTATTGTTGTTCCAACAAATCTATTTTTTTCTGTGAACACGGTTAAGATGGATGAGAAACTAACTATGAAATTTGGTTTATAATTGGACATAGTTTATGTTTAGGAGGGGCTGCAGCCCAGAGCAACAAATTTTCAGAGGTGGCAGATAAAAAAAAATTAACAGCAGGGATTATTTCATAATGCATTGCTACAAGGAAATCAAAATTAATCACTTGGAAAACAAACTTGTGGTACAGGAGGATTGCCTTAAAATGCTATAGGAACGGAATTCTTAGGTTAAAGGGAAGGGGCTGTTAAAATGGTGTTTATGCCTGAAGTGGAACGGCAGCAACGGAAATCACTGATCGCACCGCGCCGTCGTCCGTCCTGTCCCGAGGACGACGCGACTCGATCCGGCCGAGGCGGCAGGCACGAATTAAACAAGTCCAATTATAAAAATAAAAATTCTCTATAAGAAATGTTTTATTAGAATTTCAGCATACACTATTTTTAGTCAATTTTAATCGTAATACAGTAATTCTTCATATTATGTAGCCTACAAATTGTTTTTGAATTTATACGATCGGTATTATTTTACATCGTATTCCATATTTCTATGACAGAATGCAGTTTATATTCAAGAGCTAGGCTTAAGTCAAGATACAACAAAGAAATAATATATGGTATTCCTTTTTGGCAATTAAGGCGACGATGACGGTCTGTGATCGCGTTACAAAACTGAAATGTGTTGAGGAAGGGTTTACTATTTCTCTTTATTTCAATTCTACATATTACGCAGCTACTTTTTAACATATTAATCGAATTTTCGTTTGTCTTTGGGAACACACGATCTCGATCTTGCCGGAAGTCCGTGCGGAAGTCCGGGTGACAAATGTCCAAATCCGCCCCTGGTTACACAAATGTATATTGCAAGCCTCGATACTACTTAAACATCTGGCCACTTCCATTTAGAAAAGTGAAAAGTCTTTTAAGTAACGTTGAAGCTTGCAACGGTATGGATTGACACAGAATGGATGAAAAATGTACCAGAAGTACGTTCAAGTATAAATCTAAGGTTTTATTCATAATCTCCTACAAAATTCTGGCCATCTTACTCTCGATGGTAATTATGAGAATAATAATAGATGATACACGGCATATTTTCAGTGTATCTGGCAAAATTTAAAGAGTATCGGAACTGTCTGGTTACTGGGGGAACACTCTTGACAGCCCCCAAAGAAACTTGTGTAAATTTAGGTTTTCTACAGGAACGTAAATCGAATTATAATTTACTAAAGTTTAAACACGCATTGTCAATGGGCTTAAAAGTGTACCAAGTGTCTGACAATGGATGAAGTAATTCATTGCGAACATTATTCCGAAGATAAGAAGAAATGTAGAAATTTTTTTTTTATTTTAGTTGCCATCATACCATTGCAAGCTTCAATTACTTAAATAGCAGTTCACTTTCCTGTATTTTCAAAAAAAAATCACCAGCTCCCTATGTTGAAGTTTGCAATTATACGAATTTCTATATATCAGCCAAATTAAAGAAGATTCGAATATCAAAATCACTAATTCTCTTACCTTCGAAGGGAACATTGTCCAGAGAAACTGTCAGCTTTTAACGAAGGTCTAGCAGTCATGGCTGTTGGATTAAAATATTCATCGCTACAATTATAATTAATATGGTACTTCCCTCAATATTAAATCATCTATACGTGATCTGGGCATTGTATTCAATTTGAAATGTAAGATGAAGGAAATTATAGATTCCATCTGTAAGAGTACCGTGCTTACCATGTTCTGGTTTTTTATTAGGCGATCAGGAAATTTTGTAAAAAATGGAAAATTTTCATTAATTCAATATAGGCTAGAGGTTGCTTCGGTGATGGTATCCCCATCGTAAGTAACAAATTAAAAATAGTGAAGCAGTTCAAAAACTCAGGTCCCGGTCCCACAAGCTGTTCATCCTCCAATTTTCTCGCACTGACGTTGGTGTCAAAACATCTCTCAATACGTAAACTTTCAACACAGATGACTGTGTTGAAATTGTATAATATACTTCCATTAATTGATAATTTAGATATTTTTATTTCATCTGTTAAGACTTTCCGTTCAGTTGCAAAAGATTAAGTAAACTCTGTAATGTAATAACTAATATTCTGTTTGGAAAAGATATCAAAGTAAAAAGCATTATTTATGTTTTTGTTAAATTTATATACTTATTGTAAATTATATTTGATTCACCTTGACATAAATTATTGTTAGCATTTCTTAGGTAGTGTTTTCTTGGATTATTTCGGCATTTTTAGGCCTGCAAGAAACGTTGTAACACTAAAACTCCGTTGGGTTAGTCTCGTTTAAGTCAAACCCATCCCCCTCTCACCTCATTTAGCCACACTTAGAAAAAAAACTGTAATATCTAAAACCTTATTAAATGACTGTAAATTAACCAGCATATTATCAAAGTTACTCATTTATATACTACTATAACATATTAAGTTATCGGTGGAAATAGTATTTTCCAAACCAAAAAAGTTGAATATTGTTCAAAAGCAATTAGTTCAATTTATTGACACTAAGAATGACATTGACGTCGCAGTTTCTAAAACAATCACTGTCCTCCATGTACGTAGTGAATACTGCCCGGCAAAAAACAACTCGAAATTACAATAACTTCTACTGAAACCAATTTATTTTTCAACTTATTTTATAACTTTGTGTTATATATTTTTTAAATTTGTGTTGTTAAAATTACGCTTTAACCAAATCATTTACAACTTTTAAAAGTTCTGCATTTTAACGCATAACACTCCCCCTTCGTTGTCGACCACCCGGAAAATACCTTCTTTATTATCACCACAGTCCACTTTACAATAATCAGCAAAAATACCGCGTAATGCTCTCATGCATGCTCAAAACCCTCAGCTCCTATTCCCGAGGGATATACGCGTCCGGGAGAACCAGTGTTGCCAAGTCGCCCGGTCGCAGTATTACGCCAAATGCCGTATATTGAAATATACACTCAGCGACACTAGCGCACCCACGGTCATTACATGAACTATTAATATTCGTTTCAGGCGCAATATGACGACCAAAATAAAATTTTTAAGTCACCACTATATGTATCTATAGGTCAAAAGGAGATAAAATAACCCAAGTGTGCATATGACGACCATATACGGTCGTCATAAGCACCGGTCGCCACTTTGCATACACTTTTCCTTATGTACGGTCGCCACAATGATAGTTGGGTGAACATATATATATACATATATATATATATACATATATATATATATATATATATATATATATATATATATATATATTTGTCTGTTAGCACGATAGCGGCCGTAAAAATGGCCCAATCTTAATGGAAATTGGTACATACGTGTAAAGTGGTAATCACTCGGACGAGTTCGTGAACCAGCCCGATCGGAACACCGGAAGGGGGGGTAAAGGGGGATAAGCCCCCCAAAAATGGTTTTTTTGAGTTTTATACATAGAAAAATAAAATTTATTGAATTTTTGTTGGCACCATTGAATTCAGCCCAAAAAAAACAAACAATTTAGTATCTTGAATCACTGCTCTGTGTTCATTGGTTACTGAGATATTGAAAGTGGTAAACACAGTACGTTGCCCCAATGTTAACCTTATGGGAAATAAGTAAAATTCTATATCTCGGTTATTTCTCAACATATCTTGATAAAATTTGGTAAGTAGCTTTTTCTAGTTCAGATCTACTAAATAATGAATTAAAACCACCCAGTTTTAATATACCTGTAGCAGCAAACCTGCATACTCATTCCCCATGTTATTCTTATGGAGCTTACGAAAACATGTCAAATCTCGCTATGTTGGATTGAAATATGTTGTTTTGCATTTGAAATTCGCTGAGTATGCAGGTCTGCTGCAACGGGGGTATTTATAAATTATCCTGCGCATAATTCCTCCTAATTAAACGACCTGTTATAAACATTATTCCCCCTTGTGGTTTAATATTTGATTCAAGTGTATGAAATAAATTGAACGGATGACAAGATAAATAAAATAATTATGCGTTTGAGTGAAGGAAGACGTTAAAAATATAATTAATATCCTCGCGAGCTGAGTTTACGCGCGGTCAAACACAATTATCTTGCTCAACAATCACGACTGATCAACTGTATCTCATCGACGACTTTTCATTGCATCTAATATTAATTACAGATCAATTATATTAAACTTGCTAGTAATTATAAGCGATTCGCTCTATGGTTAATTAATAAGGACGCGTTTCAGAGAAACTAGGCAAAAATCAGTCTTTATACAGTAGGCCTATTAACTTCTTATGCAATAATATCCTAACCTTGTCTGTTACTTCATAATCGATATTATATCAATGCTTAATACGTGCGTAATAGAATCCCTTTACATATGTAAAGTTGGGATCCAACAAATAAAAAATATTTAACATACTGATTATTTTGCTTCAATATTTGCACATAATAATATATTTACAATTTTATATTAAAACCGAGACAGACTCATAGTTTTCGTCTGCTGATTTGTCAGTTCCAAATGAGAGCTAATTTCTTAAATATCAAAAACTGCAAAAATGTAAATAAAAAAAATATATAAAGAAGCGGAGTTTTTCTGTTGGTTAGAGGCTAAATCAAGCATATAACAATACAATTCCAACTACGCAATAGTTTTCTGAAATTGAATTCACCGCGCGAATACAAGCGTTGATAAACGTGACCGCACTAAACAGTGAAGTAGACCTGCGATGTAAAGTTAATGTTTAAAAAATTGCATTCACAAACTGTGGACAAACCAAGGTATACGAAACAATAATGACCGGGAACATCGATCTGCCCCCACCCGCCCGCTGTATCGGGACCGGGCCACAATCACTCCGCCGCTCCAAACATTTGTGTAATCTGTTTTAAATTACAACGCAATATTTTGATGACAATAAAGTTACTTAAAACTCAAAGGGTCCGATGGTAAAAACAAATTTCGTCTTATAACTCAATATTAATTTAAAAATCCAAAAAAAGCACTTTCACATGTCTATTATGGAAAGTTTAGCTTATTAAATTGTAAATTTCAAATGAAAAGCCTTGTTTGTATTCTTATGTACTTTACTGATAGGAAGTAATATGTTTCAACTTTTACTGATATCTGAAATGTTATACAAAGTATGAGATTTAGTAGAATAAATATCAAATAAACATTATAAAACTAAAAATTGCTTTTAATTTTCTGTTAGGGAGCACAATTCAAACGAAAACCTTGAGTTTTTTTTCTTACTAACATTCAGCTGCTTTCAAGACGGTTTGCACGAGGCTACATAATTTACAGTGAATTAAAGACAAAATGGTTGTTGAATTGCGTTTTAATTGGCTATAGCTAAAATGATCTCTAAAAGTTGATTTTACAGTACTTCTGAAATCAAAACATGCTGTTCTAGGTCGATAAAGTAACGTATGGTTCCTGTTCTGTTTTTTCAAATCTCCTTAAAAGCTCTTATTTTAAAATTACAAAATTGTTGTTATAAATGGTAAGGTGCCTATATAATTCAGCTTAACAATGTTGTCATTTTAAGAATTGTACTACTCAAAACGAGAAAAAGGTCAAAATAATAGAGTGTGCGTATAAGCATATTCATTTGAACAGTCAGAAAACGTGCCCTTAAGTTTCAAGCCTGTAACACCAGTGTTACGGGCTCCCCCCCCCCCCTCGGGATGGGGAAAGTTTTCACATATAAGTTAACTAAACTGATCATGACTTTATAAAATTGTATACCATAAATAAAGATAGATTTTATTACTATAGCTGATATTAGATTATTTTATAGTAGTTGTTATTATGTTTACAAATTATTTCAGATAATTTTGAGATCCAGCCCACAGCCAAAAGCTCCAAAGGAAATTTAGTGAACAAACTGTTTGTTAGAAATGAAAATTATATTAATACACATAAAAACTACATACAACCTAAGCATATATAGCTCTTATACAATTTAATTTAAAAAATTTATCAATTGGATCTATAGTACCTTTAATTTCCTTAACAAATGTAACGTTGAATGATGGTGTATGTAACGTAAATGGAATGATGGAACTTTTCAGATCTTGTATTGAATTGTCTTATTTTAATTACAAAATATACTCGACAACGTCTACGGAAGGTCATCGCATAAAACAAGAAACTAAAAAATACAACATTAAAACAAAATTTCAATTCCTTTGTGTCATTAAACTTAGAACGAAAAATTTATCCTAAAAATAGCGATGGCAGATCGTGTACCTGGCTAATTAATGGGCGAGTTTATATATTGACAAGATAATGGACAAGTTAATGAACTGTCAATGGACAAGTTCTTGTTGCTCTGAATATCAACCGCTGTCAACCAATGGCACCTGCCAGGGCCTCGCTTTTGCTATGAAGTTAAGAGGAAAAATTACTGCAATGAATGAGGTTTCTTGTTAGTGAAATATCTAAAAAAAATAAATCATACACTTCACAAAAAATTCCTGAATGAAAGTACTTTTGATATTCCTTTTTTGGTTTACATTTAAAAAGCAGTTATTATATAGATGTAATGTTTAAATAATTCCGAATGTTACATAGAAGAACAAAAAGAGTACGATGATTCGTGTCAGCAAGCATTAACTTTGAGGATAATATATTAATTGAATAAGTTTCAGTAACCGCCGCCTTTGATCATAAGTGATTTGTACACGATTCTTTAAGGTTGAGGTACATAGACGTCTACGTCAAAGACAGTAGTAGTCCATTAGATCAAAGCTAGTTAATGTCTTCATTGTCTTTATAGGCCTACATCTATTAGCATTCGCCCAAACGGTCAATAATATGACATTTTAATGTCAATGCAGTATTTCAATTATGTATATAATTTTATGTAGTCCTAAGTTAGCTGAAGGTCACCCATTTTTAAACATAATTTAAAGTCATTTGTACTGCGTATAGCAAATATAGGCCTACTTTTGTGGGGAGTGCGTCAAGATAAATTATTAAAATTACATAAATTTAAGAAACTTCTTAAGAATATATTCTAAAACAAGACACAACAAGGCTAGTTTTCGTCCAGTGATACAAAGTGAAGGGGCGTATTGTCATACTGACCTCATTCAACCTAATTCCATGTGTGGCCCTCCGAGTTAAAGGCTTCGGACACCACCAGGCGAATAAGCCTTATTTTTGACGAGCTTGGGTTTGCTGTCTTGTCAAACTTGCGTGTTAAATTGTTTGCAAAATGAACCCCTGCCTGTGAAGGCAATCGTTCATGAACCACCATCCAGTGTCTCACCACCACTTGGTTGTTCTCCCAGGTCCATTTCGCTGGCCTGGCCATGTTTAAACATTAATATTTGAAACATACAACGAATTAATCCTCAATTAGAAATAACTAACTAATACCCGAGCACTAGATTTGGTATACTCTAAGTGTTGATGAGTTATTAACAAGAATGTATTGCCGGGCCAGGGAAATGTTAGCCAGGCCATATTAGAAAATGAGGATTTCAACGGTGTCACGATATAATACTCAATTAGTACTATTTTAGTGCCCGAGTATTATATTTAGTACTACAACCGGGTTATTACTATGGTAATACCCCGGTATTACCATTGTAAGGAGTTATTAGCCATAGTAAAGAGTTTTTGCCTTGAACGCTAAATCAATACGATAAATCAAATCAGCTGATTTTCATCATTTAGCTCAATGTTAAAAAATAACGTTTAACGTTTGTCATGTTGAGCGTAGATGGCAAGAACTCCCTAAACATCAACTGTCAGAGCCGCAGGGCCTTCAGGCTGTCATTTGTAGGGGCCGCAAATGACAGCCTGACCATGTATGAAAAAGAGGATTTCAACGGTGCCATGATCTAATACTCAACTATTACTATTTATTACTCAAGTACTAGATTTAGTACTCCAACCATTGCCGAGTCATAATGTAAAGCAGAGGCCAGGGAAATGCTAGCTAGCCCTAACTCTCGGGCATATGAATGGATCTCGCATCATCGAGACTGCACGCACTTCTTTTGATTAAATGGCGATGTTTCAAGAATACACAGGCAGGGCAAGGTAAGTAACACAAGCTGTGTGAAAAATCCGTTGCAAGATACTCTGTAGTTCAGATTTGCGATCAATCGCACGGCTTTCTTTTCAAACTTGAACAGTCGGATAAAATGTTGGTTTAAGCAGACGCCCCACACGATTTTAAGTTAACTAAAATGAATTCTACTCACTAGTTATAAAATTGTTAACGTTAACGATTACAATGTAGCAAAATATCAAACAAATATAATTTGATGTAAAAAGGAATTTTTACTACTCATAACTGTGATTAGAAGCGTAAAAAGCGTAATAAAATCCCAGTCTTTGAGACTTTTATGTTTCAAACTATTCGCTCTATTGCCCTTATAACTGAGGATTAATCTCGCCAGTCGAGGGCGGCG
This sequence comes from Flexamia atlantica, assembly GCA_035578135.1. Classification (NCBI taxonomy): domain Eukaryota; kingdom Metazoa; phylum Arthropoda; class Insecta; order Hemiptera; family Cicadellidae; genus Flexamia; species Flexamia atlantica. The sequence goes on along the minus strand of JAQJVK010000001.1, from coordinate 45,911,118 downwards.
GAGTGTTGGCAGAGCCGCCCTCACTACAAACAGCCGCGGACAGCGGTGCACCCGCGCAATCTCGCAATGCTAATGTGTGTCTCAGCTCTACATGTATTATCTAATCTCTTATAAACTTTTTACCCTTTTTAAAACTTAATAGTACAGTACACAAATTTTTAACCTTAACAATGTTTTGTAACTTTTTGTGTTGCACAAATGAGTTGTTCAGAAGTATAAGCTTTAAAATAATGTAAGAAGCTTGTCTACTGCATCAAACAATGTCACACATACAACTTATTAGATCTATTCAATTTACTGTGCATTGGTGGAAAATAAGTATATTATAATGTAAAGGAAAACTGTAAAAAGGTAATACAAAGACTACGTAGCATTTTATAATGAATTACATGGAGGATTAAGCAATTAAAAGTTGATAACTATACTGAAAACGTTAGTTTTATTTCTTAAATAAATGTTCGTAAAACGTATTCTTACAATTTTGTACCTTATTCTTAAATTTAATCTCTTTGAAAGCTGATTCCAATCATCGGTCAAAGGCGTGTCGAAACGACCTTCGTCAACGACCAATAAATTCCATCTCTTAACTCGCCAGAGACACGGCATCGCTGAATCATGCAAGGCTCTGATTGGCTTAACATATGCTCAATCTCAACGCTATATCAGACTATTTGCGCGTATTACTGGAGGGAACCAGCAGACGATATTGCTGGTGTTTGCCGGCAGAGGCGGATATTGTTGTTGTGTTTACTGTTGCCGTCTCGTTCTCTTCTACTTCCACTGATGTTCGCAAACCGTGATTACCATAATTTTCTCTTTAAGTAATGGAAAAATAATGTACAATATCTTCTTCATTTTCCTATGCCTTGAATAATACTCCTAAAAGTCATACGCTGTCCGTTTACCGATTAGTAGGGCAATCTATTTTCTCATGTCGGTGCGTCCACAGAGGAGAATCAAACAGAGGTATCTTCTAATGTTGCGCTCAGCTGGTGTCGAACGCTGGTGTCAAGGACTTATAAAAAATACCATTAACGCCGCGAGAGAGCAGCACCGTCGTTGCCCTCTCCTAATTTAACTTAACTGTAGCTAGTAACTGGATGTAACTAGTAACTAGTTACTTAACTGTAACTGGATTTAACTGTAACTAGCAAGCACTTGGGCGCAACAGGTGGCCCATTTAAAAGCGACCTCTGTTAGATTCTTCTCTGTGGTGCGTCATAGTGATTTTGTTATTTATTTTAATTAGTTTTTTCATAATTCAAAACTAAATTCAATGACGATCAAAGGAGAATTATTACGTTATAGAAAGAATCCTAGCTTTCTCATGGAAGCGTCAGCCACATCCTTAGTAGGAATGATAGCGTGAGGATGCATTGTCATACTTTAACATACTGGATAAATAATAACTTCTTTCCCAGGATTCGTTCAGTCGATAATAGTATATTTCATTACAAGGACCTAAAGTGACGCTTTTCGTACAAGGTCAAGTTTTACAACCGAGGCTGTAAGCCGAGGTTGAAAAATGACCGAGTAACGAAAAGCAGCTTTAGGTCCGTGTGATGAACTATATTTTTCGTTATATTGCTCAATACAATACGTAAACTACTTAAGAAAACCAAAATGTTACAGCTTGTTTACCTTTAAAAATGCCTTCAAAAGATGCCACCGTCTTGTTCTTGCTATGTGAAGCAATCAGCTGATTGTCTGTTTCATTTATGTTAGGGTAGACTGACAACAATGAACAACTATCGACGTATCGAACGCATGTAATAATCGATTGGTGAAATGAGCGAGTTTCACAAATTGATCAAACTGACAACAATGAATGTTTCGATAATAACGGTAAATGTTTCGATTATTTGTAATCGAATGAATATTGTTCGATTATTACGACGTACTCGGCACTTTTTAGCGAATTTCCCATATAGGGAAGAAGCTGTTACCGTAGGTCTCATGGTAAGACCTAAGCCTAAAACCATCATAACTTTTCTTTTTGAGGTCCTCAGATGCCAAAAACACCATTCGTTCACTTTCATAAATATATATATATATCTATATATCTATATATCTATATATATATGTGTCTTTAAGCACGATAACTTGCGCAAAAATGGTCCAATCGGAATGAAATTTGGCATAGACGTGTAAAGTAGTAATTATTCGGACGAGTTCGTAAACCAGCGCGATCGGACCACCGGAAGGGGGGGTAAAGGGGGGTAAACCCCCCCGAAAATGGGTTTTTCGAGATTTTTACATAGAAAAATAAAATTTTTCAAATTTTTATTGGCACCATTGAATTCAGCCCAAAAAAAACAAACAATTTAGTATTTTGAATCATAGCTCTATGTCTATTGGTTACCGAGATATTGAAATTGGTAAACACAGTACGTTGTCCCAATGTTAACCTTATGGGAAATAAGTAAAATTCTATATCTCGCTTATTTCTCAACATATCTTGATAAAACTTGGTAAATGGCTTCTTCTAGTTCAGATCTACTAAAAATTGAATTAAAACCACCCAGTTTTAATATACCTGTAGCAGCAAACCTGCATACTCATTCCCCATGTTATTCTTATGGAGCTTACAAAAACATGTCAAATCTCGCTATGATGGATCGAAATATGTTGTTTTGCACTTGAAATTCGCTGAGTATGCAGGTCTGCTGCAACGGGGGTATATTTGACTTTTATTGTCCTACAACTATAAAGAGTCAGCTGGTATCGAGTACATCAGCTTATTAATTCCTAGGAATAAAAAGAGTGTATTTAGGTCCGGAAAACATGCATTAAAAACATCTGTTTTTGGAGCAGTATAACGAAAAGCTATTTATTACCCCCGACAATACCCTCTGCGCTGCTTCATTGACGACCTTTGGCGAACTATCTACACATCTACAAATGTGACGGTTAATGGGACTCTTAGTAATTAGCAAAATCCGATTCGGCAATGAACATTCAAAGACTTTCTTTGAAAATGTTGAATATTCTTCCAAACTTATGAGTTCGAATGTGCATAGCGAAGCAACAAGTACAGTGGAGCGGGAGCGAGGCAGGAGTGAGGCGTGCAGGCGCGCAGGCAGCTGCGTGCTGCATCCCTGACATTCAGCGTCACCGTCTATTTGCAGAGCGAGACGACTCTGCCAAACTCGCCCCATTCCACACTTCACAAAGCGATCGTATCTAGCTCAAAGTTAGCAGACAATACTTCCTCTTGCATTGACATAGTTTGTAAGCAAATAAACGCTTGACTTTATCTTGCCTATCTTTAATTTCTTAATTGCAGGGTAAACTAAATGGTATTAGTACAGAGGATGAAAGAAGGCTGAAGCCACAAAACGATGGAATTACAGCTGCCTGCGGGTGGCTACGTGTAATGAGCTACTTAGCTCATTTACAGCGCCACGTCCTCATTATTTCAAGCGTCATTTCGTCATCTGGCGGACCGCGCATGAGTTAGACTCCTTTATGTATGAGCTTTTGTACGGTAAGACAAAAAACGAACAGTCGAATATCTGTCAAGTGTTTCTATATTTGTCGCGTGTTTGCAAAGAAGTGAGGATGCGGATGACACTGCTACTAACTAAGTTCAATGGACCTTGAATAGGCTTAATTTTACCCTCCTGACAGGCTTATAAAATCACTTATAAATCACTTAGATTTTGACTTGACTCGACTTGACTTAAAAATATTCGATTTGACGTATGATAAGACCTGTCATAAACTACAGTCGTGCCAACATGCATAAAACGTTACTATTGTAACCATAGGTTCTTTTTAAGTAATCGATCCTTGCAGTTCTTAGAAGGTCGATAATTTATTTTTTCTGGGGAGTTTATTTATTCGGAGTTGAGTTTTTGGCCGTTTCTAAACACTGCGACATGTTTTTAGAAACATGTCCTTGTCACTGACCTGGCCGTGTACATGTATAATGTAATGTTTATGTCTGTTTAAGTGAAAATGTTAGTTTTGTACCTTAAATAAATTATTAAGAATTTATTTAATAATTAATTATGAATCAGACAAAAGACCTGTTTCAATAACTTATAAGCTCGCAGTTGTAAGCAGCAAAAATAGTAATTGATTAATATATAGATGAGAGATTATTTGAAACTAAACACAAATGGACGCAGAGTGACACATGCCGCCATGTTGGTGATCACTCACTGAATGATAAATGTCTCAACCTGGCTCCTGACGTGGTAAACAACGGCTCTTATACGCTTCATACAAAATCCATGCCCATTCAACATTATGTAGTAGACATTATATCCCTTCACTCGCTAGAGATATCATCTCATTTTAATGTTTGCATTGAGCGTATTATTCTTCTTGTGAAACCCCTTACTGGACAAACATTACCGATATTGTTGAGTTATATACCGTTTTAGCTCACTAACGTTAATAAATTAAGCTACTGTTGTTAACATAAGCTATAATTTCATATAAATTACCTTTATATGATAGATAACAATGCAATTAGCAAGAATGCTACGAAGGAACTTCAAACCATACACGACACACGATGACTAAAAACTTGATAAAAACAATTCAACAGAAATAGGCCTAGATTATGAGATTAGTATCTCATATGAGACAATTTATCATCTATTGTACGTACGATAGACACTTATCGTATCTATCGAGATATGTGCGTATATTTGATCTATTACAAATTGGATTACTACTCTCGAGTGCTTGACAGCCCAAGTACTCGTCCCCGGATTGGCACTGAACATCGCTTTGTTAAGTATTTAGCGTATCATCGATTGCTTTTATTACGGGGCAATTTCCATCCTTGTTAATGCAAACAATAATATTTTTTCAATACACAATAGGAGGTTTGAAACCCAGGTTTCCAGCCTCCAAAATAATAAACATTTGACTGCCTTTAAAAGTATATTTACGTTTTTCAACAATCTTAACCAGATATATTTGATAAAGTAATATCCAAGCATCAGATAAGCTTTTGAGTTTATGCAAACAGGTTAACCTCGAAGATTCGAGACCTAGTTTTACGATCTAGCATCTTCCAATGAAAATATTTCACACAAAACATGAACATGGTTTCATTTAATTTATTTGTAATGTAAATAAAGAAGATTTGAGACTCAACTTGTCAACTTCAAACAAAGTTTTCAAAACAAAAACCAAACATTGTTTTCAAATATTTTAGTTAAAAAAAATCTAAAATTGTTGAAAAATAAGTTTAAATTAGGTATAGATGCGATAATCAAACAGTTTGACAATAACATCAATTTGGTAAATAAATACCATTAATTTTAATCGTTGTTGCATGTATATTTGCACGTTTCATACAGTAGTAGAAAATCTGTCAAAGTTAGATAAGTTGAATGAAAGTATAGAACGCTTTAATGTTGTTTCAGCTCTTCCATTTTTTGAGAGAGATTATTTGTATAGTAACTAGATAATGAACATAATATGTTCCGGTATTATAAAATATTGTGTTTACCTTCAACCAAACAATTATTTGAAACATTCGCAGCTGTTATGTTACTTTAACAGTGATACAACAACGTTTTTCCTCATGCCAATGCTTTGAAAACCCATGACTGTTGCATCACTGCCTTTACGTACAGTGTAATCATTGAATTTGTATACAGAAATTTATATACTTTATACACTTATCGTATCTAAAGTCAATGATATAATACTGCCTGAATTAACTTAAGGAAGATTTTATGTCACCAAGTTATGATTCATAAAATAATTATGATTTCTGTTGAAACGCGAATCGTGTGACGAACTCATGTCCACCACGCCCAACGTTAACACGACATGGACAGAAATGTCACTTGATTTATGATTTTTTTCCTTATATAACAACACCATTTCTCTTGTAAATAACCACCTAACTACAAACAGCAACTCTCAAGTCAGTCGGCAATAGTGTTTATTTATCCAGTGTGATGAAAATAAAGGTAATTTAATTTTTTTTATGTTGACCAGTTCCATTTAAGATAAGCAAAAGTAAAAAAAGTATTGTTAGGCATGTTCGATGAAATCGTGGTTACTCGTTGCAAACAACGTTGTCTTAAGATGACATAAGCCGCTCAAACTCGCATTTCCTCATCAGATACTTGAAGAGTCACTTCAGCAGCGCTTTGGAAACTTTTATAACCCTTTTCACCGACCTGAATAGAGATGAACTTCTTTCCCAATGACAAATCCAATAATAGCGGGGAATGAGTAGGCTTAATTTGAGTTGTTATACGTCGAAAAAAATAATATAATAATTTAATTAGAAAAATCGATTTTTGAATTTTTACGGCATTTAATCTAGTTAACATACTGGTAAATTAGATAGGTTGAAATTTAATTATATATGGACATATATCTAGAGTAAGCTCCCAATGATTTCAATCGCTATACTTTACCAATAGTTTTTGCATATTATGTACTTTCAAAGCAAATGTAAGTTTTCAAATGATGTCACTTTATTAATGTATATTTGTAGAATTGAGTGATTTATGGAAACTGATTTAAAAACAGGTCTGAAATTGTTAGTTAAAAATGTTGATTGTGAGTAATTTGTTGCCGGGCTAAGCGATGTCACAACAATCCAATCAACAAAGCTTAAGTATATTATTGACTTCTACCTCACTTGTCAATTTATAATCTCAAAAGAAAATATCAGCATGGTATGGAGTTTGAAACAAAGTTGTCGCTGCCATTCAAGACCTCGGGTAATACCGCATGTCAGTTCCGATTTGAAAGATCCACTTTTGTTGAAGCCCGATATAGAACTCTTTGAACCTGTTTGCCATCATATAGTTCGCTGCGTTGGGACGAGTTAAAACAAGCATTTAGTTATCCGCAATAAAATGACTACAATGCTGAAATTGTGGGGTGGGTATTATAATATTTCATTATAAGATTCATTTACCTGTTAAATTACTTTATTTTATTTTTACAGTGGGGCAAAAAAAAGTATGGGTATGTAATACGTACATATTGCAGGGATGGTAATTTCATGTTTGGCTGTTCAACAGCCATTCACATTTCATGAAACGTATTGGCTAACTACTAAATGCAATCATTGAACGGAGATAAAACATAAATAATCATCGGATTTGTGTAATGTATCTACTTTGTTTGTATGTTTGGAATAGAATAATTAAATACCCCCGTTGCAGCAGACCTGCATACTCAGCGAATTTCAAATGCAAAACAACGTATTTCAAGCAAACATAGCAAGATTTGACATGTTTTGTTAAGCTCCATAAGAATAACATGGGAAATGAGTATGCAGGTTTGCTGCTACAGGTATATTAAAACTGGATGGTTTTAATTCAATATTTAGTAGATCTGAACTAGAAGAAGCCATTTACCAAGTTTTATCAAGATATGTTGAGAAATAAGCGAGATATAGAATTTTACTTATTTACCATAAGGTTAACATTGGGACAACGTACTGTGTCTACCACTTTCAATATCTCGGTAACCAATGGGCATAGAGCAGTGATTCAAAATACTAAATTATTTGTTTTTTTGAGCTGAATTCAATGGTGCCCACAACAATTTTTCTATGTAAACAACTCAAAAAACCCATTTTTGGGGGGGTTTATCCCCCTTTACCCCCCCTTCCAGTGGTCCGATCGGGCTGGTTCACGAACTCGTCCAATTGATTACCACTTTACATGTCCGTACCAAATTTCATAAAGATCGGACCATTTCTGCGGCCGCTATCGTGCTAACAGACACACATATATATATATATATATATATATATATAAATTCGAACGAGTAGTGTTTTTTGCTTCTGGGGGCCCCAAAACGAAAAGTTATAGTGGTCCCGAGCTTAGGTCTTACCATGAGACCTACGGTAATAGCTTCTTCCCTATAGGGGAAATTCGCTAAAACACTGCTAAACTAGTAAACCTTTTTTAAGAGGTTGACGGTCTCTTCTTACCAATAAAAGAGGTCGCCAAAATAGGCCTTCGGGCTGTGCATGGAAATTAAAGCAAAGCAAGGAGTGAGTCAGAACAGTATAAGGGTTAACAGCTATTTATTTTATTTATTTCAACGGTATACACATAAGTTATTATCTGAAAAATTTAATCTATTATCTTTTAAGTTAAGTTATTAACGTACGAGAAACTTAAGTTTAACGTGCGAGAAAGTTTTGCGCGTTTTTCAAATTGCGGGCGTTTGGCAAGTCGTAGAATAATGGGAGAGCTCAAAATGAAAGGGACTCGGGAAAAATACTGAAATTGCTTGAAGTTTACCAGGAAATGAGAAATAACATAAAATATCAGCCATTTAAAAAGCATTGGGATCTAAAATCGTCTGCTTTGTTTACACTAAAACATGTGGTGCTGATGCTTGATCCAAGCCATATGCTAAATGTTGACATATGCTTTTTCAAAAGCCAGCTAAACTATATATGTATGTTGAATGTACTATAACAAATAAAGATTTTAACGATAACATTTTCCGATTTCTTAATTAGGGATTATAGCCTATTCATAATTTGAACGTTCATAATTTGAACGTTTACGTTATAACATTAGTAGTGATGCTGATGATAGCCAAATAATCAAAATGATAAATGCCAAATTTATTTATTTATAACAACAATACATATTTTGATTTAGATTTTTGCGGATATTTGCCATCACTGATTAGTAAAAAACAACAACATGTGTGTTTTTTTTTTACTAATCAGTGATGGCAAATGTCCGCAAAAATCCGAAATCAAAATATAAAATCACCATCACCGACAATGAATTTCAAACAAAGAACAATACATACATGTTACGGCCTCGATAAGTATACAAACTTCATCGAGGTCCAAAATAACACAAGAAATATTTGATACAAAATATAACATTAATTTCCTAAAAACTAACCAAGAACACAAAAACTCGTTACAAGCATTTAGTGTGGCATGAGGTGGGCTTCAAAAAATATTTCTGTAGTGTTAAGAAGCAAATGTTCAAAATAATGCTTAGCGTGTGGTAGCCCTGCTCCACCCTGCAGAAAAACAGCCGCATCAGTAAACTGTAGAACAAAAACAGACAAGTCAAGCAAGGTAGAGAAACAAGCCTGCAACGTGAAAGTTTGATTCATTATTCAACAAGTTACTTCTTGAAATAAACTTTGTCATAGCAGAGAATCAGAAACTATTCCTGCCCTATTTATAATGAAAGAAATTATCAGATTTCAACAGAAGAAAAATCCAATTAAAATGAATTCATCCCTAGATGTTATGACTGTGTTTAACATTTCATCAGTGTGACGATACTAACATTTAATGTTACAAATGATAGATAATATTAACATAATCCCTAAGGCAAACTGTAAATACAGGTACAGATAATACATCTCATTTTTAAAGCCTAGATCTGCCAGTTTTATCTGCGTTTGACCGTGTCAACAACAGAGTGTGCTGCATCATTAATGAAGAAGTAATTACCTAATACAGACCGCAAACTTTTGTCCGTTTCTTAGGGCTGCTTCGACACCCATATTTCACCGACAAAATAAAAAATAAAATGTCTCCAATATCAAACATAAATAGGTCTCAAAGAACAGATATAGCAGATAATTTACTTTTATACCAGTCAGTTTGAGCAAGAACACAGACCAACAAACTAGACGCCAGTAGAACAAACGGGCATACGAAAATTGTATTACCTTGCCAATCTGTATAGACTTTATCTGTAGCAGAACTGACTGAGTATAATGTATACTGGCAGGAGCCAGAGTTTGGGACGTAAACAGAAGTCCCTTTTCTGGTTTTATCCTATTAGCTTATTTGGTAAAATGTAGCCTCAATGAGGTTTCTATAAAAAGGATCCTGTGAATGACCAAGATACATTTTTGAGCCAGCTGGAGGCTACAGACGAGCTTAATTCAATCTTTCGGTCTCTTTGTATCATCACGAGCTGTTTACATTTTTGTACGTGAGTTGATTTTGTTTAAATTTCAACGGATAGAGCAACTGTTCCAAAGATTTAGCCCTGTATTATACTTAAGCAATGCCCTTTCTTAAAACTCTGAGACGTATAAATTGCCATCCAAAACGTTAAAATCAATCCATCTGTTACCGAGTTTTGACGGGGAAGAAATATCTGGAGTATTAATATATCATAGTATTTTCCTTTTTTTTTGTTAAATATTCATAATTGCATTGAGTTTGATTTTTAAGGGGATTTTGCCCCTTCAAGCCGCTAGATTACAAAATAATGCATGTGCTTAAGCTTAAGACCTTAAGCTTAAAATTTAGATTAACAAAATATAAATTTTAATGATCAACACAACAGTACAGTGACTAGGGATCAACAAGTTTAACTATTCTAATCACTATTCTAATCTAAGAGTAAGAACAAATTGACACTAAACTTGACAATAGTAAAGTAACAATAACAAGCTTCGCTATTCCAATGTAAGAGTAAATACTGACAATTACCGTACTGTAACTTAGTGTAGTAACAACGGCTTGGCGAAAATGCTTCAGTTAGTTAACAGCACTGCTATAAGTATGCGACAACGCGAAGATTCGATCTCACGATATCACTAAATTGGTTCCGAAGCACGGCGCGTTGCCAACTGCCCCACCGACTCACTTTAACTGCCGAACCAGTGTTATTATTTAGTTAAATAAAAATACTTTTTCTTTCTTACCACAAAAAAGACTGTAAAGTTGTGATATTTTGAGCAGATATTTTCTAATAGTGGACTTATCCGCAACTTAACCGGATTTATGTTCAGTAAAATAACTATGTGAAGTAAATGAAATTGACCCTATAGGTTGTGGTAAGTCGATACAGCATCCCTTTTGCAAGTCAAACTTCAAATCAGACAATCGCCGAGCCTTTCAAGTCCATATCATATTCGCCAATAAACAATTTTCTAGAGCCTTGGATAGATCTGAGCTCTATGATTTTATATAAAAACACTGACAATCCAAAATTCAACACCTTTGTCTGAATATGAGTTCTTATTTTGATATTTTATGGGGCTGGCAATTTTGGTATAATATCGCCATGTTTTACTCCTTAACCTATTTATTCGTTTTTAAATTATAAGCTCTCTAAAAAGGATATAATATTACGATGCTACAACAATGAAGCTTTTTTAAAATGTCCATAAGTAGGCAATGGAGATTAGTTTCTCTGCAATTATAGCAAATTGTGTGATGTGGCGTTTAGCACCAGTATCAACTTCCGAACAGTTGCAATTAGTTTAGTCTCTTAACAATCGAAGCAATTAATCACTATTCGGCTCGGCTTTCCTGCAAGTGGGTGATTAATTTTCGATTGAATGGTTTGTGGTTTAAATTTAAAAAGATGTCTGCGTAATTAATAATTATGTAATAATGAAACTCCAGTTCACTCAATAATGTAGTTAGCACATCTTTTATTATGGCAATAAACAAAAACTTGGTTGGATTAAATTGGTGTGGGAAAATGATTTTTCAAAAGTAGTTTTAAGTGTATAATGAAATTACATTGTTATACTGTCTAAAAATTGACATGTCAGTCTAGCTGCCTAGTGCGAAATCTAATTGATGCGTTGGACTCTTCGCTTTCTAGTCCGGTTTGAGCTCTTGTATGAGAGCATTGCTGGCTCTGGCTTATAACCCAGAGAAAATCAGCTTAGAGGAAATCAACTCAACTATGCGCTGTAATTTTCATGAGACAGGATGCGGAAAAAGTCGGTACTGATACTGTAAATATACAGACACTGAATTCTGTTTTTTTTTTCAGAAACGATGTTTTAGATATACCAAAGTTGGGATCGCAGGCCAGAAACCGAGAGACAATCAGACCACGGTGTCCTCTCGATGTTTGCAGCACCGGTGGCGAATATTGTTTTGTATTTACATTCGTCACGCCACGTCGGTCTCGTATTGTGATTGCAAATGTGCTCCGACTATACAAGAGCCGAATGAATATTTCAAAAGTGAATGTTTTCATGGTTGAAAATGGTTTCATCATAGTGTTGCTATTTCAATTGTCAGAAAGCCAACAACTGTTATAAACAAAACACATTTCAATAATTAAAACATTTAGACAGATTACCAAAATCGTTTTCACCACACTACGACGAAATCACCTGTTTTACAAACGTCAAACGCGGACCGAAAACGTTGGGGGCCCTAGGGCCGAAAGTCAGCTGATAGTTTATTTGCTTGAAACAACGACAGAACATCACAAAATTATACGGCATTCAAGACAGGATAGTTGCGATCATATGATTGTCATAGCTGTGTTTTTTTCAAGTGAGTCAAATAATAATCAGTTTTTTATTTATTTCGGGTATATTTCATTGTGTAGTGTTGTGAAAAGTAGCGTTCGCACCTCGGCCGAAAGGGTTTTGTAGCTCTCGATCGTTTCAAATTCTCGACTTCGTCTCGAATTTGAAACACGATCTCGAGCCTGCAAAAAGCCATTTTCGGCCCTTGTTGCGAAATATACTATTACTCTGGTATATTTGACCACTGGTATGGTGTATAAACGTTCACCTCGCCGTAACAGTGATTTTCGTGTGATGAAGGATGTGATGGAATTAATCTATCAAAGTAAAGGTGCTAGTTTGGTATAGTCTATTTGACTACCCAAAATGTCAAGTTTCCTCGACAACTTTGTTCCTCCTCGCCTTCTGCTTGCTTGCATACATATACAGATGGATTGCGATTTTGACTGCAGTCCTGCTTGAGCTCGATGCCCAGTAAGATCAGAGCACGGAGAAAGAAGTGAATATCTCTTTTCCTTGGAAGACCTTGGCATGGCAGACTAAAAGGTCTACCAAACTGAAGGACATAGTTCAGTGATAGTACAATGGTACTCTCCGCAAATCCGGAGGGCCGCCGGACAACATGAAGAGATCGTGTAAAGCAATCATTCTCCGGGAAGATCTGGACACATGTGCAGTTCAGAGCCCGTTGGATATGGCTTTCTTCCTTATAATAGGTAAGAGATTCAAACCCTTACTACTGTATCCCTGGATATTCATTCACTCTTTCCGAAGGCCTTACAAAATCCTAAATGGAACGTGATATTTAAAAGTGTTATATCAAAAGAGGAGGTCTTTCATGGGTTTACATTTATGGACACTAAAAGGCCGAGCTGAAAAAATAATTTTGTCAAGAAATTAGCGAAGTTTCACTCAAGATTAAAGCGCGTTCAGCGGGGAGACTGTAAAGGGAGAGTGAACTTTGTTCAAAGCTGTTTTGTGTATTTAATCTCGGCTCAGTGAGGGTGCTGTTTTGCTGTCGAACGTGCTACGTAAAATAATCGTCACCCATAAATCCAACTCGAGGTTTAAAGAACGTACTTTATTTGCGTAGTTTCTTTGCAGCTATGTCCTACTCCGTGTGAAACAATCAATTTGCAACGCAAAAATTGAAATACGATTTTAAGTTTTACCATATTTCCTTTATCGATAAAAAGAGGGAATTTATTATTTAAAATTAATTATAGTTGTTCAGGTTCAATCTTGAAAACATAAGATTTTTTTGGAAAATCTATGAAATTATTTCTTTATTTACTGTTTTTATTTTACAACCATACACCTCTACGTACGCCTCTACGTATTATCTTCGCGGGGAAGTTCACTTTCCCAGCTATGACAAATATATATTTATCATAGATTAGAAAGAGAACATCCCTGGCAAAGAAAATTTTATCAACAATGCTGAACAATTGTAAGTCAATAATTACATAGTTCCTACAGCATTTGTTGAATGCATAGCGAAATACGTTTAAAATGGAAGTCTGCTGGTTTTGCTAATGGTACATTGGCAGGTTTTATCATTAAAAACTATATCAATATGAGAAACAGTATTATATTTAGTTAGCATATTATGTTATTTTTATTTCGATTAAGTTTCAACATTGTGTTTAGGGGTAAATTGGGAATTTGAAGAGCGGTGAGACCTTTTATTATACGGGCATATTTCGCAGTCCTCCTGAATAAAAACGGGGTATGCTATACTTAAAATCTAAATATTTTATAGAATCAGTTGATTGCGAAGCATTTACTTTATTTATTTAAAAATAACTGGGTAAAACCGTTTGCTATATTGACTGATACTGCAAGTGTTTCTATCCTTGTATTGGAAGACAACGCGACGACGCGGACGCGACTTCAGTAGAGACGTCGACAGCAACGACGACCTTGTTGCACCTATTGACTGGTAATTGACTGATTGACCCAGTCCCTATCATACATATACATAGCACCTTGCACCGAGTGGTGGTTAGGCTTCTCAGATGTGCCTGTTGAGAAGACGATGAAGCTGATTTACGCACAAATATTTTATACTTATAAACTATGTTCACTGCACTTCGAATCTAAGGAGTCCGTCTTCTATCAATGCTTTAGAACAGGTGCGTGGATATTAAAAATCACGGAGAATCGATTCTCTTTAATTGGTTGGAAATCGGCGATTCTTAGAAATCAATTTAAATATTTTACTACTTGAAGACTCATTCGGAAATATAAACATTATGCCTTAGTGGTTTAAAATGACACTTAAAACTTGCTAAAAACAAAGTTCAATGTCACGTAGACAATAACATCTTTTGTAATTGATAGTTCATATTTTAATAACCTTCTATGTCTTTACCGCAGTGCAAAATATTAAGTTAGGGAACTTGGTATTCCCTCCAAGTTCCCTTTTTTAAATTGTTTTTTACGCCAGGAGTTCAGGCTGAGACACGAGATCTTATTGAATTTTTACTTCAAGATGGTTTAAAACTAAACTATTCCACTTATTCATTCAGAGGATCACCGACTTAGCAGTGGATTGTATTGTAACAGCCTCACCAGTTGCACTGGTGCTGAAACTGCGGACATAAACTGACGCCCAATACTAAACTCCCAACCCTGATCTGATATTTATTGGACCATAAACTATCTTGGCACCCCAACTCCTCCAGCCCTCAGTCACTTTCAACTCTACTCATCCGATTTATTGGTACTCAATTTATTAACTTCTATGAATTTTGGATTGAAAGCAGGACTAAGAACTGCTCGCTTTGAAGGAAACTTTACAAATACTAACTAATAAGAGATATTTATACGTAAAATATATTCAAACGGAACTTTTATCATCTTTTCAAACATGAAGATAATTTTAAAAAGTTCAAACGGTAATAAAACAGATCACCACTTTTAATACTGTTGAAACTTTTTCATAAAACTGGCAAAGTGTATGCCCGCTGATGGTTACAATATTTTCTTGGAACATAATCAAGATTTATTTTTTTGTGTGTCTTTCGACGCTAGAGTGATTTTGTGATGTTTTGATCGGAAACCGTCCAAACTCGTTATGTCTCTTGTATTATATATTGTCAACCCTTTTTTATGTAGCATTAAAAATCATAGCCCCGACAAATGACTACACCCAGTTTGATCCTGGTCAGGTTATAATGGCCAGTGACTCTCAAATTAAAAAAAAAGTTTTTTAAGTTGTAAATAGGGTAGTTTTCTTTCACACGATATATGATAAGGAGATTTGATGGCTTTTGAAACATAACAAAACGAGTTTTTGAATAAAAAGGCAAACAGTTTTCTTTTCGTGTCGAGCAATCTATATCCAATTTAAGACCATCCGCAAATTAATTAGCTCAGTAGTAACCCAGTAGGCTAATATTTTAACATGTTTATTACTTTTTAATAATTTGAAATAGGTACGGAGTTGTTTCAATTATACGTATAAGAAAGTTTTAACACAGGGACAATCCCACCTAACGAAAAGATACTATTTTTCCTTATTTAAAATTGGTTTTAGTAAATTCAGTTAGTTTCAGCTAAAAGAAAATTCTTGGTTCAATTGTGTGTTTAGAGTAACCATGATTGAATTTGTGTTTGGTTCATTTATATTTTGATTGTAAACCGCTCATAATCTATGGGATATGGGATATAATCATGTAAGTGTGCATGGATAATATTCCCTAAGAAAGAGTTAGCTGAGGAAGTCGCCTCTGCCTGGTTGAATCAATTTATCACGGCTGGATTGTGAATTATTGGTAGCTTGACGCCTTCTTAAAAGCAGAGTCGTGTTTTTATTTAGCAATGGTAGTTTAAATCCCTGTGCAAGGGTGGTTCAAATTTAATAGGGTTGTTTGTTTCGACTTTCTCTCTTTAATTTTACAAATTATAAGTCTCTGGAATATTATTATTTACGTTTGCATATTAAGCCCTTAACTAGTGATTTTTTTAGGAAAAAACTTCAAGCGTTTTCTATTGTTTTAGCCTAAATCAATATATTCAATATAAAAAGAGAGTTGTGTGTTGGTATATTTCGGACTACAGCCAAAACTACATGTCGTAGACACTTAATCTTGGTGTCAAATTAAAGCTTGAAATCACATGATTTGCACTATGATGGTTTGATTTGATGTCTTGAAGGACTCAGGCACAGGATCGTCCGAAAGAGACCTATGTCAAGGATTTTGGAAGTTCTTTAATTAGTTGCTATGGTTAACATTTGAAATAGCTTCTGTGGTCATTATCAGAATGCAGCACTGAGAAACTTCAAGAATACGACAAGAAGAAAATAATCTCCTTACAAAGCCGGGATTATCAGCTAGTTTATAAATAAAATTTGACGTGTACATATTATTTGCAAATGAAAACTGCTCTTATTTAATGATGCATCACTAACAGAACATTAACATTGTATATATTATTTTACTCTTTTTATTATTTTTTTTTGTTATTGTTGATTTATGAACCACTTATCCTAATCTCGTAAATAATGGTGCAATTTTATTACTGCAATACATAGCCTATTGATACATTTGACGTAATGCGGAATAATGCATTAGGAGATGAGATAATTGTTACAGCTGAACAGAGGCAAGGGCAGGAAGAGAGGTGACTGAGCTGATGAAGATATTTCCGCGACAAGTGATCCATCAGGCAGGTCCGTGCCGCAGCCTCCCGCCCACTCTGGACTTGTGTTTGGAACACTCTATCATGTACTGTGTCATTAACCTATATGAAACTGCAATACTATTATATCCTCCTGTGATCTCCGAGGGATGTAGACGAGAGGTAAATAACTTAAGAACCTGCAGTTAGTAGGCATGGACGTCAAAGAACGTCCTCTATCATGCGGATTGAGAAATGGGACTTATGGATCGAGTAATGAACGATCATTTTCATCAGGATGAAATAAACACAAGCTAATTAAAAATTAACTGATATCACATAGTCTAAAAAATTTTTTCCAAAAGTAAACACCACACAGTTTTATAACTATTTTAGTGTTAAAGTCATCTTGAAACTGGAGAAGTGTTGTTTGGGAAAGGTTAAGTACGAGATCATTATTACTTTTTTGTTGAGGAATCCGGAGATTTTCGTAGACATCAGCATAATGGCATTGAGCTACTTTCAATTACAGAGCGATGAAATGCGGGCCCGAGATCTTGTTTCAAATTTGGGATCAAATCGAGAATTTGAAACGATCGAGAGCTGCAAAGCCCTTCTGACCACACTGCACAATGGCACAATTAAATACGACTATAGTTTACCAGTAAAAGAGACAAAAAGACTATGATACAACTCTACTTGCTATTGAACATGGTTGCTTGCTATGGAACAATAAGTGCTTGCTATGCAATGATTAAAATAAAATCAGGTTTAATAGTATGTCGTTAATATTGAATACTACAAGGGAATGCGTTATTGACGTTGTTTCGAGGAAATTAACTATTAGTTGACTTTATGGTCCTAGAGCCCTAGGGCCGCACATTTTCTACCGAAGAGGTGGTACAACGATAATTTAAGAAGACTATGAAACAAATTCCCAAGGGTTCATCCTTAAACTACGTCATAATTTGCACGAGAGGAAACGTTTTGTCATATTATCACAAGCAATTAATCATTGGATAAGTCCAAGTTTTAATTTCTCCTGAGGCCTGTCCCTAACAAGTACACATCAAATTAAGAAAAAAAATGGTTTTATTTTGGCCCTTTGGTTTTATTTTTTTTATTTATGGTTATTTTAATTATTATTTTGAGAAAACAATCAATGCTACTAACAATTTCATTATTTTGTATTTTGAAATGATTTTGACATTAGCTCAAAAATTGGTATGAAAGTTAATTTTATGGCTTGATAAACTAATTACTTCGTAATTAACACAGGACGTAATAGGTACAAAAAATGAATGAGTTGTGCCACGCCAAAGTTATGCCCTCATAGAATTGTTATTGCTCCTGAAATTATTGGATTTGTTGTATTTTCTTGAAAGCAAAGTAATGTTTCATTTTTCTTATTTAATAGCTGATCTAGTAAGGTGGGGTACTGAAAGAACAGTACCGGTACCAGATAATTTTCTGATTTGGTAAAGGACCAGTTTGAAAAGGTAGAGATTAATTTTTTTAACCTATGAATTCTAACTACACAGATATATTTTGGAGTGAACCCTTTGGCTGAAGTAAGCAGGATGGCTTCCTGCGAGCTTCAATAGAATGATGGCTTAATTTAAGTAAGCAAAGTTTTAGGAGATGTTAAAGCTACTGTAGAGTGTAAGGTTGTTCCAGACTACTTACTTATGCAGATTTGTACACAAATAAATAGAATATACATTTATTTGTGTTCATGTTAAATACGCAGGAAATCTTTCACATTGTGGTGTTGATGTAGTGGAAGGGGGACGCGGGGGAATGGTGGCGTTTCACTACTAGATAACGAACCAAAATTTAGGACATAACGAATTATTATAAACAATAATCCGACAAACATGTTTTACGTCACCATACGTAATGGTGACTTTGCCACTACACCGTGGCAAAGTAACTTACCACTACACCATACCACTACACGTAGCTTTGCCACTACACCATGGCTTGCACAAGTACAAGAGGAAACTATGACAAAGCTTATTTTTCATCAAGACTATTGTTTTAGGAACAAGGTATGTTATAAAAAAATATAATTAGAAAATAATATAGATACTGACCTCTTTTAAAGTACGACTGAACACAGCCCATGATCACATGACAATATCACAGACACAGGTGGATAAAATAGCTAAAGCGGTCAGTGGTGCACCACTGTCACTATCACTGTCACTGTCACACTGTCACTGCCACTGACACTGACACTGATTCTGCGAGAAGCTATTAAGGAATAAACCTTGTAATTGGCATAAAAGGCTTCATTGCGTTTTAATGACAGGCTTCTGAGATTAATTTATTTATATAAACACATTATTTCGGTACTTCGCAAACACTTCTTTGTAAGTTGATGTTATTTTTCCAAATTGTAAAATATTGTTGAACTTTTATGAAGAAAAAAGGCCCTAACGTTTTTAAGCCGAGAAGCATTTCGACTTCAATATACCAATTTTGGGAGTTCAACTGCGAGTTTATAATGTTTCATATCTTCAAATGATGATACATGTTTTAATATATGTTTATGTTTTGGAATAATTTTTCCAAGTCTTGAGTGTACAAAGGTAATATTAATATTTTGAAACTTTTTGCTGAAAGAAAACTAAACTAATCTGTGTTTTGAGAACAAAACAATAGAGTACCAATATAGTAAAACTATTCTCCCCATTTAAATCTTAAAACCTTTGCACGTATTTTCACCGACCGAAATCTCATTCACTGGTTAATGCGGGAACGTACCAAGAAATCCTTTCAGAATAACAGTAATGGATTAGGACACGTTCTATGACTGCGGCTGGAGTTGGGGGAGGAATGTGGATGTGTTTGCATCAAGTAATGTTAGTCTCGCTTGTGTACGACCCCTGGGCCTCGGCGCCCCTCGCCCCTTCACTGTTGATCCTCCGACACTCGCCGCGGATGGGGTTCAACTGTAGTGTCAATGTTTGGCCGAACGTTACTTTTTTATGGTCACGTAGGAATTTCTCATGTAAAATATTTCACAAGACATTTAAGGGCTTATGTTTTAGTAAGCTATATATAATATAAACATTTTGTTATCGTCTATGCTAAATTGATTAAAATTATTAATTATAAAAATAAAGTAAATTATCCAATAAATGGTCATTTATAATTTATAAGGGTAATTGTTTAAACATAATATATTGCTTATCTTTAAAACAAAGAAATTTAAAGGTAAATGCCTTGACACGTTATGAAGTGTTCAGTCCCTTGCAAAAAACATTAAAGGTAAATGCCTATAAGTGGACACTTTATGAATAGTTTAATTCGTTGCAAGCATTGAAAAATAGAAAATTCAAACATACTAGTTGAAAAAGGCAAGGCCTATTGGGTGCCTATCTGTTAATGAAAATCAAATTTAACATAAGTAAATATGTAGCAGTCCTCAAAACAGGGAATTGGCCAACATTTTCTATGAGAGAAGTTTTTGGAACAGGAGGGAGAATACACACTATTTTAAGATCAGCTAGAAATTAGTTAATTCACTTGAACAGCTTAATAATTTAAATTTGTTCATAAATAAAACATAACAAAAATGACTTGGGAGAGTCAATATAAACTATTTTGTTACGTTATATGTTTATTTTTCCAAACTGTTTATTTGAAGTGTCAAAATTAATGGGAAAATGCCATTACCAATAACAGATAAAATAAATATTTGAGTTCGGTATCTTCCTAAGTTTCTTATCTTTCCCCGATATAGAACTTGTTTGTCAAATAAACCCGTAGTTAAATAATAACAATGTAAGATATGTTTTCCTCGTCTCTACGGAATAGTCAATTTCAGAAATTTCAGGAATACATCAATTTCATGGTCAATAGAACGGTATAATTACTTTGAATCGTCCTATCACATATAAAGAACAATATTACCATTCCACTCGTGTTTTATATTTCTCATAAAATGCCCAAATGACAGTCGGAAATTATAATGAGTGATTAAAGACCAGATCATTGTGATGTACTTAAACATGGAAGGAAAGTCATTGAGTTTAAATAAATGCTAGAAAATAATGTATATTATGAATGGAGTTTTATAATTCACTTTTGACTCATTGGATTAAGACAATAAATTGATTAAAGCTGCAGAGATATAAAAAAACATTCATAAACAGAATTTCAATTTGGAAACGCAAAACATTTCAGAGATGAATTTTCATTTTAATGTATCTTGAAAACGAAAATGTATTTTTCAAGAATGGATTGCGGCATTGTAATCAGTGTTAACATGTATTTGTGTGTAAAAGGTCTTAAATTAAGCGTAAAAAATATTTCATCCTATATAATGAATCCAACATCCAAGACAATGTTTAGACCCTATTTTTACCTGGAATAATACAGGCTTATAACTAAATGGGTACTTCCCAGAGGTTGGTAAAAAGATGACACAGGCAATTTGTATAATTTCGCAGTTACAGAATTTAATAGTCCTATTAAAAAAATAAAAAAGTCAACTAAAAATACCACTTTTTTCAATTTTATTCTAGCAAAAATAGTAGCTTATTTATGGTTTTATTAACCTAAAAAAACTGTTTTGAGCACCACCCTTATTGCGAATAAACCAGAACTCTGGCTTTTAAAAGGGTGACGTCATTTTTAAGCAGGGTGCGGGGTAGCCAAATAATGACGATGGCATGAATATAAAAAGTGGAAGGGGGCAAAAATGGCCAAAAAGTAATTTATGGAAATTCTCTTACAACTATTCTACTTTAAACAAACATTCAACGCTATAGGCTACTTTTTCAAATTAGCTTCATCCAGTGTTCAATAGGCCTTCTATGAGGACGTTTTGATAAACGTATACTCGGTGTCAAATTATCGATATGTTGACATTATTTAAACAATAGGTCAATTCCATTTATGGTAGAAAGAAATGACTAGCTATTAAAATAATGTCGAAGCTTGAAACGTATAATTGTCTGGTATAAACTTTTCAAGCCCCTTTACAGGAGGACCCATAGTTCAATCCTATAGAAATACTAATGTTGCTTTTACGTTTCATAACGTGCTCTCGATCGTAAGGGCTTACTTACTTTTGAAGCGTATTTAAGTAATACTATTTTCCTTCTACATACGGTAAAAATATAAGTACGGTAGAGTTATATAAGTATGCTGTTACATTTTAAAACGCATAAATCTAATTATACCTGGTTTGCATGCAAGGTTTTTAAAATTGATTCTTCCATGGCCTTGAACTCAGTGAATAGGAGGTTTTGATGATTTATTAAAGACAGTAATCAACAATGGGCTAAAATGGACGGACATGCAGCCATGCACTATCGTGACTTCCAGATAACGTCACATTCTAAATATTAATCCACCTTAACACAAGGTCATATGCACCCAAGGAGGCAGTTGTTGAAGAGCATGTGGGGCAATGTTCTGTTAAATGATTAATCCACCTTAACATAAGGTCATATGCACCCAAGGAGGCAGTTGTTGAAGAGCATGTGGGGCAATGTTCTGTTAAATCATTAATCCACCTTAACACAAGGTCATATGCACCCAAGGAGGCAGTTGTTGAAGAGCATGTGGGGCAATGTTCTGTTAAATCATTAATCCACCTTAACACAAGGTCATATGCACCCAAGGAGGCAGTTGTTGTAGAGCAGGTGGGGCAATGTTCTGTTAAATCATTACTTCAATGTTTTAGATTATGAACATATAACAAAGCAGGGTTATAAAGCTGTCCAAGCCTAACTTTGACGTTGAAAGGCATATAAACTGTCATAAAAATCACAGCAACTTCACAGAATTTAATATCGACCGTAGAATTATAGACTTAATTAATTGCTGTGCTACGTTTTCTTTATAAGATTCAAATAGTTTTAGAATTGAGTTTTTGTAGGATTATAAGTCAATTAACAAAGGAAATACTAACAAAAAAACCTAAGATTTTCTCAGAAGGGTGGGGAGCTACTACATAGGTGAAATTTCAGGAATTGATACTTGTTAATCAAATCGGGTAGCCTATGACTGTGATCCAATAGGCAAAGGTTGTAATAAACTGCCAATTTGGTTTTTCGGCGCACGAAAACATTGTTCTATCCTCCTTAAATGTATTATTATTAAAATAATTACCCAATTAAAACTGTTAGACGATTTACAAGGGTATTATTATGAGTTAATTCAAACAAAATATGTGGGGTTTAAGGTACGGAAATACAAAATTAGATGGCATGTGCAAAATGTATCAAGTTACTAATGTTTAAAGATACTAATGAACTTGTGATACAGTGATAGTTTTCATATACTTGTCTTATCAATCAATATTTTATACTATCATCGGTATACGATGTTTTATTGCCCTGACAATAATAAGCCGTTATTATATTTTATTACGTAAAGCTATATACAATCAACAAGTTTAGTTAACCTCACGTCGCAAAGGCTTCCACCAAATTATTTATCATCATTAAGTTAAAAAATTCATAATATATTTTATTCCACGTGTAAATTACTCAGGTCGAATAAAAAATTCTCTAATCGTTTAAAGATCAAATTAACCTCAAGCCATTTTGGAGAAGCAGGTAGTAGGCCATGACCGACTCGATTTCCCGCTAAAATCGAATTCGCTTTCCAAATTAACCTAGCCACACACAAGTATACCAATTACAAGGCGGCGACGAGAGCACACTGGTCACACTGGCGGCACACTGACTGTAGGGGAGTGTGGTGTATGTGTGGGAGCACGGTGCACGGCAAGTTACAGGTGGGATCACGCACGGATCCATACTGACGCACGGCGCGGCGCGCGGCGGTGGGCGCAGGCGCACACGCACGCACGCAGATCAATCCCACAGCCTCTCACGCACCCGGCTGTTGAGTCAGTCCTACATCATCCGGCTGGTTAAATATGTAATTAATCTGTTAAGGTACATTAAAGAAATCTCATGTGTACAAAAACTAAGGGAATTCGTAGCAGGGGATTTGGTTTGCAAGGGTTTGTTGCAATTCCAATTTAATTTGCCTGTAAAAAATCGCATAACCTCAATAATCGCTGAACGTTAGATATTAATTTATTGTGAGAGTAGAACAACTGATCGATAAGCAAAGCTCCCTTGGAAACTGTAATAAAAGTGATAGCCGCGACGGAACTCGTGTTTTTCGAGGAGAGGGAACCGTATTGTTGTGATATTACAAAAGTGAGAGTGTGACATAATTGTGAGATTTAAGCAGCTAAGAAGCGCGATTGTCGTTCCGGGAGGTAACGAACAGTACTTGCCTGTCTGATCGGAGACGATTATCCGGTTACGTTTTACCAAAAACTTACCTCTAAAAACTTTTAGAAAACCAGATGTTCATTCAAATTGTGAAATTATAGACGAAATTTCTTACGTTTATAATGATAATGATACGCAGTATTGTCAGAATTTCTATAGTTAAGGCACATCAATAAGTATTAGTTGTTCATCGAGCCTGTGATAGTTTTTTCCTGAAACTCATATCATACTTATTCTTTAATTCTAAAAAACTTTCTATTGTGTATATACACTTTTTTCTTGAACATAAAAATGCTTTTTGTTAAAGATTTCTTTATACCGTTAAATCAACCACAAATACCGTTAAATCATACCTCGATGATTCTTGGTGTAAATAATGAACTAAAGTTTCAACGAAATAGAAACGTTATGGACAACTTCAAACAAATAAGGACAACTCTCTGACACTTTATCTTTTGAATTTATTAATGAACAGAGGACTTGTGTTTATATAAAAGGCGATAGCGAATAGTCACTTTTGCCATATTCAATGCCCTTGCAATGCGTGCAGGTGCAATCATGAAAGTGCAATACAGAAGCTTCGTTTATTACAGCATGGCTGTATTTTGAAAAGCATGTTTGATACATAAGATGGAAAACAACTTGGTCTAGTTTCAGGGAATGTTGTCAATTTTTTCAGTTTTCGTGCCGTTCGACCACAGGGAAAGAATCCTATTATCTGATATGCTAAATGTTATCTTGTTTGTTTGCACTATTATCTCGATAGTAGGATTTCTTTCAAATTTTACAAACAAGTAATTTACGATTAAAAAACGTGTTCTAAGCAGGTTACGTGGCCAGAGAAAGTCTAATGCAGTAGACTAAAGATACAAAGCCTAAACATATTACTCGTGTTTTGTGTTCACAGTAATTATCCCCCATGCTAACAGTAGTTTTTACCATTTTTTCTTAGTGATTACTATTGACGTATACAGTATGTTATACGTTATAGTTTAACGTGTTTTTGGGAACATGGGATCAACCGGAAAATCCGTTATCCGGATAGGTCTCGGTCCCGAGGAGTCCGGATAAGAGGGACTGTAACGTGATAAAATAGATTATAAAATAGTAAAATTTTTAACATTACGAAATAAACAAGGAAAATGTAAACGAATAAAGTAGGCCAATTACAACAGCTATTTGCAAACTAAAGCCATCGAGGAAAAATACAGCATGTGGGATGAAGATTGCATGGAGTAATAAAAAAGTGCATTTATTTGTAAACATTAACAAATTGTTTTATAATAATTGCATGAAGTGGTAAATATAAAATTTTACCGAGCAAAGCTCGGTCCACCAGGTACTATACCAAATTTGGAAAACCTATACCATTGGCAAGAAATACTCACACTAACTTTCATAAATTGCACGGAACAGATATCAAAAGCTCTAATCAAGAAGATGGCAGCAAAATAAATTAAGTTACCAGAGAAGACAAACTACTGGGAACAGTCTTCACCTGCCTCCCTAAAAGGATTGGTGAACCTCGCAAGCATTGCTTCTATATTCATATTTGGCTAATAAAATGTTTGATAACTCAAAATCAATGTCTACATCAACATTCTCTGAGGCAATTTATCCTTCATACGTTCACCATTTACTATAGAAAGGGGGGAGAGGGTAAAATTGACAAAAAAACTTTAGCTAGAAATATATATCATAAATTGCCTACAAAAAAATGATAAAGTTTGTATTTACAATTATTTTTTGGGTTTGAAATTGTTAGTAATGGTTTATTTTGCCGATTAGCATACTAATTTATTTTTTTAATAAATGAATAAAACAAAGCTTAATCCATCTCGCAAACAAATAAAAATTTGATAAAATTTTTACAACTATAGTACTCACAGAAAAAAGTGCAAAATCAACAAATACTGTTACAACTTAATGACCATTTGCACGTTAATTTTCTGCAATCTTATTTAAGAAAAACCATTAATTTGCTCTCTTAAATTATTTAAATAATAAACATCTTCTTTTTCATAGTCGAATAGAAACAATCGCCTCAACGAGTTCATGTCAATCGTAAATGTATTACAGTATAAATGTTCATATAAAAAGATGTGCATTGCTTAAAGCTGTAAATACAATATTCTTCATGGGCAAAATATATATTTTTGATATTTATACACTGAGAGCCAAAATGCGATAATTTATTCAAATTATTGCTGAGGGAACGTTAGCCATTATGTTAGATATTTGTTTCTTTAATGGACAGCAATTAACTGCAAACGTCAACATCTATTTCAAAAAATCCCTACTGTAATGGACCAAGAATAAACGTAACGAAATACACATACTTCTTGTTGAATAAAATAAGTTTGTTATGGGCCTGAATTCTCAATCTATACTTATTTTATACGCTAGGGGTTTTTTGTGATCATTACTCCTCCTAAACTACTGGGCCAAATTAATAACTTAGGTGTCATTGGAAAGTACTTGGCGTGTAGTTTTGCAGTAAATAAAAGTTATGAAGATTAGACTAAAGGGAACCCCCTTCAAGTTTTGTATTTGTCCATAAGATATAATATAGGAAAAGATTTCAAATAGGGCAGCTGATGCAGTAAACAAAGTTTTCCAGCAAAGCCATGTGTTATTATTGATTTTGAAGCCATTTGTGTGTTATTAATACTGAAGCAGACTTTCAAGCATTCATTTCTGAATTAGTAGATTTAGTGAGCCATTTTAGTTTAGGTTAAGGTTAAGAAGGATAATGATTTAGTAACAGAAACTGAATTACAGAAAAATGTTGCTAAAATAACGTATGTAAAACCCTCGACTTCAAAATATAATTAATTTACTTCTTTACTTATGTTAATTTGATGTTTGTTTAAGAGTAATGATCTAAAAATGAAAATCTTATAACCCGTATGAAGGCACTTGATGAAGTTAATCAAATATAACAAACAATTTGTAAGGTTTTCATCAAAATATTTTAATTTTGTTCAACTGTAATGTGTTAGTTATGATCATGTAAAAAATCGGTATTATAAAACTAATATGTTCCTTTAACAATTATTTTGGTACGAAGTGATTTTCTGTAGTTTTAGTAAGGATGTTCCACATCAACTTGGACTATCCATAATTTAACCTAAATCAAATCATTTCCTAAAAGATGATAAAGTATTCAGAATAAATATTGTTTATAAACAACTTTGGTAAATAGTCTCAGAATTACCGGAAGTGACTTCGAGGTTACCAATGTATCGTTAAAAATAGTTATGGAATACATTTTCTTTTATCTAGACTAGACAATTGATCGATTCCGAGCAACGGGTTTACTAGTTAGTATTTATCACGTTCTTGTGAACTCATTTCGTTGTCTAAGTACACAGGTTTTAATACTGTATAAAGTTTCAGTAGATTGAATGTAAGATTGCAATGCGAAGCTTCAATAAATATTATTCCATCTAAAAGTGTCCCCTAATTTTCAGTAACGCAAAGAAAATGTAAAAATCTACTTCAATAAAAAAGATTTAACTCTGCATCCTCGTGATAATTAGGCCAACCATCAAAACACATATTTTTGGCTGAGATATAAAAATTAAACAGACATATATATTTGGGATCGCGAATATTAAATGATTAAAGTATCATAAGCAAAACATATAAGGTAAACCGCCTAAATGCCGGACGGCTAGGGGAAATGTTACTGCAAAGTCAAATATCGCATGATTGGATAGAACTAGGCAAAATCCACAGAGAGAAATGGATTCGCCGACAATTTCTCCACAATTTTATATCATAAATAAAACATTTCAATCGATAAAAACTAATTAATAACGAACATTAAGTGTCGATCGATCTGAACGACAACAGCCCAAAACCGGACGGCGACAGCCCCAAAACCGGAAGATGGCTTCCCATCACCGGAAGACTCTTCTCTCAGCATTAAACCAATGTTTTTCGGCACTTTGTGACCTTAAAATGAAGTTTGAAACAATTGGTTTTTTGATTAGATAGAAATCATACACTGTACGTCCCGTTAAATACTGGAGCGTGAATCAAGGTAATCCATTTAGTTAAGAAACTAGTAATCCCGTTGCTCGGAATCGATCAATTGTCAAGTACTTATCCCTAAATAAGGTACAGTATTCTAGAACTTCTTTATTAATGATATGGCTAAACTTCAATGCCACTTCCGGTAATAGAATCGCAGACACTAGGGCGGGTGAGTGAGTGCGCTTCTGGCGAAATTATTGTTTATTATTTGTTTAGGTAGTTAATCAACTATATGATCATGTGTTAAAGTAAACACAAGTTTACACGTGAAAAGTCCTGAAAAACGTAAACAAAGTTTTGATAGTTCAACAAAATCATTACATTTGGTTATATCAGCCATCAGCTGAGGTAGCTATAGCAGACGATTTGGTGAGTTTACAGTTTTTGCCGCCCGCCCTATTCGGTGCCCGCAACTTTATTGTGAGATTATTTACTAAAGTCTTTATAAACAATCCAGTGCCTTCTTTATACAACTTAATCCAGCGCATGAATACGGCTACTACAATTTCATTTTTAGATCATTACTTACAAACAAACGTCACACTAACTGTCACCTTAAATTCCAAGACAATTGTATGCTCAATCGAGTTCACAAAGGCGCCTCTGTCATACCACAGAAAAAGAAGATATTTTTCTCTGTGGTCATCTTACTTTAGTGGTTCAAATAATTATTACAGACAACATAATTTAAGAAAATAAACAGTAAGGCCCCCCACGCACCAGAATGGCGTACATGGCAGAAAATTAGTCAAATACCATTTTGTTATATGTATATCAGCTGATTGGAGATGCGCAGCTTCCTGCTACTTTATGCATCTCCAATTATTTAGATGCCACGCCGTACCACGCCACGCCACTCTTGTGTGTGGAGGGCCTTATTTGAAAATCGACGGTAAGTTTGTTTATACCACACACATGTTTTTAAATTATTTTTTTTCAAATAGATAATGAAAAAGTAAATTATATTGTGAAAAATTACGGTTGATTTCATGTATTTCACGTTATGTTTGTAAAAATCGCTGTAGTCCAGTTTCTGTTACCGTATTAAGTTATAACCCTTCTTAATCTTAGCCCTAACTAAAATGGCTCACTAAATCCACCAACTCATAAACTAAAGCTAAGTGTATAATTCAATGGTTTAAATTCCAATAATAATACATGGCTTTGCTGAAAAACTTTGTTTACTCTATTCAGCTGCTTAATTGAATTTTATATTCCCATGTTAAATCTTATGGACGAATACCAAACTTTTAGGACGTGTAGGGCCGTTCCCTTTAGTCTAATCCTCATGAAATTTATTTCCTGCAAAACTACACGCCAAGCACTTTCCAGCGACACCTAAATTATTAAAATCGGCCCAGTGGTTTAGGAGGAGTAATGATGAAAAACCCCTAGCGTATTAAAAAAGTATATAGAATATAGATATATAGATATTTATCCAAAAATCCACTTCAATTTGTTTTCCGTTGGTTTCCAAAAATAACAGGTGGTTTTAAACCATAAACCATATGTTATATTTGGAATGTTCCTTTAATTAAGCATCAGCAGTCCCACTTGGTCATATTATAAACAAAGCAGAAAGCAGACGTGTTTCATCGCTTTATAACTGTGTTTACTCCTTTCAGCTGGTTTATTTAAAATTTCTCTAAGGTTCGTTTATTTTTCGTTTTCGTTACAATGTTAAGTCTTATGGACAAATTCAAAACTTTAAAGGGCTACAGCGCCTCACTCACAAATTATTTTGGTATAAAAAAAGTTTCCTGCAAAACTTTACGTTACGCTTTGTCCAATGACACCAAAAACATGAAAATCGGTTCAGTAGTATAGGAGGAGTCTTTGTAACAAAAAACTACTCGTGTATTAAATAAGTATAGATAGATAGATAAATTATAAAAAAGGTACAGTTCGCGCATTATATCTTCGGCTATGACAGAGTCAGCTGCTTGCAAGGCGCGGGGGGGAGAGGGGGTACTTTTCTGAAAACATTGTTCTACAGCCCCGCTGTGTGTCAAACGCAGTGTTTACCAAAATCTTATGTTTAAAATAACATATGATACGGTTAGTAGCGTAGTGATCATAGCCGGAGATATAATGCGCGAACTGTATAAGCAAGATTTATTAGGCTAGTTTAAGTTGAAGAAAACGACTTGAAAATGCCTGTATTAAATTATATTTATTTGTCAGAACATGAGATTTGTCCTGAAAATTAGTTAATCGGCTTAGAACGTCACGACAATTTTCATTACTTAAATACAAATATTTACAATATATACAAAAGTTATGCATTATTTCAGATTCTTCAGATGCACGATGACAGATTTTTACTCTCATCCAATACTGAGTCTAAGTTGCAGCAGACCTGCATACTCAGCGAATTTCAAATGCAAAAGAGCATATTTCAATCGAACATAGCGAGATTTGACATGAGCGAGATTTGACATGTTTTTGTAAGCTCCATAAGAATAACATGGGGAATGAGTATGGAGGTTTGCTGAACGTCGTTCTTTTAGTCTTAAACAACTATAGATATAAGGATCGTATTGATTTTTGTATAATTTTATGTGAATTAAACCTTTTATTACATTTTAAAATAATTTTATCAATCAAATAATTTTTTTTTCAATTCTAAGGCTTTCCGTTTTTGGGAAACTTCTCCTGTCTAACTCACGAGCGATTATCCGGTATTGGGCAAGCCGTGCTTAAAGCATCCCTAAATGCGGACGCCTTGAAATTTGTAGTAAATATAATAAAAATTATGTTTATTATACATAAGAAAACGATTAACATGTCTGAGAAATTTTAAGAATTCCAAAACTCACAATTAGGTATAATAAAATATTAATAAAACCTTATTTAAATTACCTTGCTACTTAGTCAAAATCGCGCGGAGTTTCACGCCGAAATGAGAAACTCGGCAATTTGACCTGTCCTCGGTCTTAAATATTTTTTTTCCATTTTACAAAATTGAAGTAAGGGGGTTTTCATACATAAATAACCATCGCAAACCGCTGCGATCGGCGTTTCAGCCGACAGTCTTATTTTTCGCCTAAAAGAGCGTTCGTCCGGATTTGGGCGGGTTCCGGAGTTGGGGCGGTTTACCTTACTTCCTTCTTATCGTTTTTATTTACTCCTCTTTAATAACGTTATTTATAAAATACCTCTGATAAAACACAGCTACCAGTTTTATGTGATAAAATGCATTTTATGTTCAAAGGTATTCATACGAATAACTTTCAGCACTCTCCTGCGCTGCTCGTCTCTCCCTCAACGGCCTAAACCCACTCAGAGGCCTCAATTCCCGTCATCCCTATAGCCTATAGCTTGTAGCTGACGTGCCTTGATTTATGTAGCGCGGACCAAGGAGCCGCATTGTCTTCGAGTAGTGTCTGGACGCACTGTATTGTGTTAATATTACGGGAGGAATATAATGTTCAAATAAATGTCATAAGGGGAACCTCGTTAAGTAAAGCATCTATTTTACTATGAGCACATGTGCTATGAGTAAAATAGATACTTGAAAAAATAATAGCTTAAGGGCTGTTAAATGCCTCCGTTGCAGCAGACCTGCATAGAAAGCGAATTTCAAATACGGGTAAAAACATGTTAAAATCCAGCATAAGCGAGATATAAAGTTTTCCTTGTAATTTCCTTAACATATGGGGGATGAGAATACATGATTGCTGCAACAAAAATCTGAAAAATTGGGAAGTGTAGCATCGTCACAGCGTTCTGTGTTTACCATAAACGATGTATTAGAAACCAGTGGGCGCATAGGACTGATTCATGAGATAGCCTATACTAAATACTAAATTATTAGTTTTTTTTCTATCTGAATTCAATGGTATAAACCAAATTCAAATTATTTTGATTTTTATCTGTAAAAAATAAAAATGATTGGGGTTTCACCCCTTTACCCTCTCTTTCCGATGGTCCGATCGGCTGGTTTTCGAACTCGTCTGGACATACCTCTTCATGCGTAAATTTCATTCTGATTGGACCACTTCAACGCGGGTTATCTTATATACAGGGTGTCTCAAATGGATTGCGTACGAACTAGTAGTCCTACATTGATGAAACAAAATTATTCCCCACTAAATCGACCGCAAGGAACAACATAAAAATATTTTTAAGCTTTTTAAAATACAGGGTGTTCCAAAAACCGGGGGTCATGGGTTCGAATCTCAGAATTTTTAAGTGTAAACATATGTCATATTATGTATAATTTTAAAGCTCTAAGGAAGACGAACAGTTTGGTGAAAACAGAATTCACTTATCTTTATTCATTTCAAAATGGCGGCCATTTTCGTGAAAAATATTGGTATTTACGGAATACCCTGTATCTCGAGAACTACAAAACTTATTTTTGGTCTGTTTAAAAATTATTAATCCTCGTAAACTCAGCTTTAATTTGATATACGACATGCCAACATTTAGAAAATAAAAGGTTTTGTCAGTACATTTTATTTTATTTTAATGTTGGTAGCCCTGAAAGTAAAAAAATTTAAATGGCAGCATATGTCAAATAACACATCATTTTACAGGTCTTGCAAAGACCAACAACTTTTCAATTTACATCTAGCTGCTATCTTTGGTGGTTTTGTAGTTATAAGCAAAAAACTCCATTTTACCATATAAAGCCTATGTTAAAAGTGAAGTCATCTAATCAGGGCATTTTTTGCATCAATTAAACTTAAGTACTGCACATTTAACATGGGCTTTATATGGTAAAATGGAGTTTTTTGCTTATAACTACAAAACCACCAAAGATAGCAGCTAGGTGTAAATTGAAAAGTTGTTGGTCTTTGCAAGACCTGTAAAATGATGTGTTATTTGACATATGCTGCCATTTAAATTTTTTGACTTTCAGGGCTACCAACATTAAAACAAAATAAAATGTACTGACAAAACCTTTTATTTTCTAAATGTTGGCATGTCGTATATCAAATTAAAGCTGAGTTTACGAGGATTAATAATTTTTAAACAGACCAAAAATAAGTTTTGTAGTTCTCGAGATACAGGGTATTCCATAAATACCAATATTTTTCACGAAAATGGCCGCTATTTTGAAATGAATAAAGATAAGTGAATTCTGTTTTCACCAAACTGTTCGTCTTACTTAGAGCTTTAAAATTATACATAACATGACATATGTTTACACTTAAAAATTCTGAGATTCGAACCCATGACCCCCAGTTTTTGGAACACCCTGTATTTTAAAAAGCTTAAAAATATTTTTATGTTGTTCCTTGTGGTCGATTTAGAGGGAAATAATTTTGTTTCATCTATGTAGGACTACTAGTTCGTCCGCAATCCATTTGAGACACCTTAGGTGAGACACCCTGTATAGAGAGTTATATAGTACATGTACGCTGATTCAAATAAAAGGTGGTTTTGCTATATGGGTGCCCAAAACAGAAAAGCTATCATGTTCGGTCGTAAGTCTTGCCATGACACCTACAGTAATAACTCTTCCCTACAGAGGAAATTCGCTAAAAATAGATCGTTCAATTCCAAAAAGTATAGTGAAATAATGTAAGAGCGTGAGCTGGTCATTTTCGACGTGTGTGTCAGCGAGAGCCACGTGGTCGCAGTGTGCCTCAGCAGTCAGCGCTGATAAACGCCCTGTCAACGCACTCAGCATTCGGCACATTCCTGCCACACAACTGATAACACTTCGGCGAACACCCGTCTGTCGGCGGCCACTTGTGTGTACGAAACTGCGAATGGAGGAAGTGATGTTATTATTTGCATAGCTATTCTCATTGTAAAAACGTCATGTCGTTTAACAATGCGTACGAAATGTTGCACAAGTTGGCAGCTAACGAGGCTATTATTGACAAACATGTATAAAAACATCGGAGGCTGATTTTCCAAAAAGGGTAGCCTATGTGAAATTAAAAATACTATTTTCCGGCGCATGAGCAAATCAAATCGATTTAAGAACATGAAACTCTCTTTCATGACTTTCAGGTTTTAAAATCACATCTAAATATAATGAATATTTGAGCTTTCGCTTTTCACAAACTTTTATTACTTTTCACTAAGAAATACAATTCTCTAGAGCTCACTTTTTGTCACAGCACAGTCTCTGTTCGATTAATAATATAGTCTTCTCTAATACGTAATACATTTCGTGTTTCTTGTTTATATACTTGGCAAGTTAATCAAAATATGTTTTTTCAAAATACCGATCTATTGTTAGAGGTTTTGTACCTGCATTGCAGTTATTTTTACTAAAGCTGACGAGAGAGTGATGTAATCAAATAAAATGAAGTAGATAATCGCATTAAATAAAATCTCTCTCACATGAGTTATGACGTAAATAACAGTCCTTCTAAAATAGTAACTCCCTTAATTTTCAAAAACATTTTTCTGTATACATCTCTCTGACAAACAGTTCTCTAATATATTTTAGATACTTCACTTACTGTATATACTTCACTCCTACATATCCTGGAAACATTCTATAAAACCCCACTCTGCAGCCTCGTCACAGGCACAGAACCGTCGGCGTCGCCTGCACATCCAGCGGGGGCGTTGTCCGTCATCGCAATCGATGAAGTGGAACAAGTTCATATGCGAATACATTACTGCATTGCGACCGAGCCACAGCAAGTCTCGTATACTCCATAGGCAATTCATATAATCCGTGTCATTTCTAGTTTGTTGGTAATCTAGGCTGTTCCAATTTCGGCGATTTTAACCTCAAATTCTTATTTACAGCGATTGTTTGTCCCGCAATATTTTGTACTGAATCAGATAGAATCAATGTAACCCAAAAAAATATTATTTTTACTGAAGGGAATCGAAGCTCAGGTGGGATTGTGAATCAATTACTTAGCCAATATTTTTAACATACTATATATAAAATACAATGAATAAAATGTACGTAGTCTTTATTGACATAACAAATTCATTATTGTACATTGCTTCATACTAGACGGAATACTTAACAGTTTTATGAATGAAATAATTCAGAGTCAACAACGAGTGAATAACCTGCACTGACCTTTACCAGATTTGGAGTTGAGAGCTCCCATGGTGGCTGTAACACAACACGGAACACTCACAGCTACTGACACTGATACGACATTGACACTGGTCAGATACCACTGGCCCTGTGATAACGATCCTAAATATTTTAACTGATAAGTTTGTTGTTCAGCAGCTGCAGGCCTGACCAGGGGTGGACTTGGACCCGGGGACTCGGGGACGGCCGACCGCAGTGTGACCTCTGCAGGAAACCGCGCTGGATCAGGTTCACGTTTAACTTGTAAATATAAGTCCAATTATAAGGTTTAGGTTACGTAAACATATTAGATTTCATTCAGAAATTCATATCTGTAAGCATTTTTGCTTTTGATTGGTATAAATTTCATAATTAGTGATAATAAAGGTAACGAGTAAAACGAAATTGTGAAACGGTATAATATAACTATAATATTAAAAAATTTAAACTCTTAATAAATTGAATTTTTAGATGCATTTTAGAAAATGTTGACGGTTTAGATTGACGAACGGAATTGGATTAAATTCTGGAGCAAATCAAAACCGAACTATTGAGAAGAAAATCCATTCCATACCTGGTGTTCCACTGATAAGTGAGTCTGATCAACGGTGCAGTTTACTTTTAACTGAACCATCCCCCATTCAAGTATTTCCAATAAAACATAATGAATTGTTTAATAGCTCATAATCATTTAAGATCTTCATAAAACAAAATGAATTGTAAGTAAAAGTCGTATAATTTAATTTAAGAACTACAATCAGAAATTAATGTCGTGATGATAAAAGATTTTTAGACCGCTATTGTTATTACATAATGTTTATAATGTTTACTACAGCTATAATTTTTCCTGACAAACGATACACGCTCTTAACATACATTACCATTTTAAATATTCTAAACAGTTAACCCTTAGAGTAATTCAATCGGTCACTTCTAAAAAGTTAATATACGAGAAAAATTAACCCTTATGATAAGCATAAGTTAATTATTGTAATTCTATATTGAAAACGTTCTATTATTGTTATCCAAAAGTCCAAAATTTTCCGTCGTCCATTCTCGTTGGATTTGCTCCAACGAGATTTAAGTGAGCGGTATTGCGACTTAAGAAACGAGAACGCAGCAAATTAATGGAGTCACTTATGTAACTCAATCCGAGCTGTAAATCCGTCCTGGTTATCGGAGTGACTCACAAGTGAACAACAAAACAACATCGGCAAACACCGTCTTATGTCAACAACAAGGCTGAGTCTCACAAGATAAAATTATTTGATCCTTGTTGCAATATTTCTCGTCTTTTCTTGGAAAATGAGATCTACATAAGTTTTTTACAATAAATCAAAACTGTATTTTTTATGTCTATTCATACATTTTAAATCGGTAAATAAATCTGGATTCTGGATTTAGCTTTTCATATCCAGAATCAAGGTTTTGGCTTCAAGGTTTTATCGTTCAGAGATTGAAATGAGAGAGAGTGTTCCGTGTAAAATATCTGTACTTGAGTTAGCGTGTTACGTGAAATTTTGACGTATCGTAAATGGAAGGGGTGAAATATGAAATACATACCACAAAGTACTTATAAACAAAGTAGTTTTTCAAAATAATGTTCTACCTAGCATTAATTTATAAAAATCACCATAACATATTCAGCGTATTATGAAAAAAACCTATAGATGATGTTGGTGCAATCATTCACGAGTAAGTGCATGTGTAGGATAACATCATTTGTAATAAATTCAGCATTGTCAAGGAATACAGCTACGTGAAAGTCACCAGAAGGCGATTAATGAATTACAATTCGACAATTACCAAACAACCTTTATTACGTTTGGTACGCACAATGTTACCAACATAGCAATTAGTAAAGTAGACTCGCTCTTATCCGGACACCTTTTAACGGGACATCGCTTTAACCGAACTACACTCCACGGAAGCTACATCTTTTTAACCGGACGATTTTTTTCTACACATCGGTTTAACTGGACGTAACAGGCAGGAAATGGACAATACTGTATCAATATCGATGATTGTCTTATGAAAGATTATATTTGCGAGGCTTATACCTTATACCAGCAAACACAAGTCTAATCAGAGTATTGGATTATACAGTATACATTATAGTTAAAACCTCACGTGTTTTAGGGAACGTCGGATTAACCGGAAAACCCGACATCCGGAAAGGCCTCGGTCCCGAGGTGTCCGGGTAAGAGGGAGTCTACTTCACCAGTAAAGGCAACTCAAATGAAGAACGTGAGCAGTATGCAAGACTCACTAATGAGTTGATTGCGTGTAGAGTTTATCTCTCACAGGCGAGTGATTTATCTGAGTGAGGGAAGTCAGTTTACAGCGTATGTAATAATGTCATCTTTGAGAAAACATCGTCTATGCCACAGAGTCAAAAATGTGACATGCGATTTCTTCAAAATGATTTATTTACAATGCCTAATGTACATTACAATTTCTTAGAGAACAATTTTCAAACTATTTTAACGGTTACATATATGAAAAACAATACTGTATTAAAACAAAAATTAGCCAAGTCAAAAGGTTGTAAACACTGTATTTTTTAAATTTAAAATTTTTAATAATTAATTTGCTCCAACGAAATTTAAGTGAGCGGTATTTATCTTAAATTAATGAACATAAAATAATACAAAGCGTAGGTATGTTGTAATATATTGTTGATGATTACATTCACGGTCACTTGGTCATCTTGTCAAGTCATGGTATTACGGTATTAGGGTGTATATAGTTCCTAATCATTAAAATATTTGATTTTACAAGGAAAATTTGTTTTTAGGAAAGATATGGTCATATTTATTCCTAATAAATGGTATCAGCGAACTGACACATACTTTCTCCCTTAAAGCAAGAAAATCTACAATAGAATAAAAAAAAATGTACAACTATCCCTCGAATAATACAAAATTTTATTAAAATTTGTCAGTAATTAACGGAGACATCCGTTTTTTAAATATGTGCCATAAGAATAACACTGTACAACGTATTACGTTTACAGCTGAACATATCTCCGTAACCAGTTGACGTAGACTAATTATTAAAAATACCGGATTATTTTTTCTTTAAGCAAATTTAATGGTTGCGAGTATATATTTTCTTACAAAATTACAAATTTTGTGAAATTTTAAAAATTTTTTAACACTTAACCCCCAACACTTCTGAACCTGAATTTTTACAGACATACCGGTAGTAAAATATTGTAAGACTTTATTACCTACTGTAACCGTCAGGACAGCTCAAAATGATTTAAACATGAAGAATCAGAACATGTTTCGACGACTACCCCATATAGGCCAGTAAAATAAAGATTGAGCCTGGACAAAATTCCCGGAAAGCTGGAAATCGTCTTAATCTTTCCGTTTTACATCCAATTATATGAATTTGAAGTTTGTCCCATTTTTCCTAGTGTGCTTTCGACCTGGGACCACAAAAATATCAGAGTTTTGTGTAATTTTTTATTCTTTTGTAAATAAGTAAAAAACCGTTTATTCTACATAAAAAGTTTATATGCAAGAATTGTAGAGGACAATATTCTGCATTTATTGAGTACCTTCTGATAAAGATACTTTGAATAGTAATTGATTTATGGTAAGTTAAATAAAGGGTTTTGGCGAATTTCTCTTTTAGAGAAAGAGCTATTACTGTAGGTCTCATGGTAATCCCTAAGCCCGAGACCACGATAACTTTTAGTTTTGAGGTTCTCAGAAGCCAAAAAATCCATAAGTTCAAATCTATAAAATTTATATGTATCAATATAGATGTATATAAATATATATACTTATGTATTTGTTTCCTCGATAACACTCGCAAAAATGGTCCGATCTTAATAAAATCTGGCATGGACGTGTAAAGCAGTAATTATTCACACACGATCGAAAACGAGCCCGATCGGACCATCGGAAAGGGGGTTGAGGGGGGGTAAACCCCGAAAAATGGGGTTTATTGAATTTTTCATGAAGAAAAATTAAAATATTCTAATTTTGGTTTATACAGTTGAATTCAGCTCGAAAAAACAAATAATTTATTATCTTAAATCATTGCTCTATGTCCATTGGTTACCGAGATACTGAGAGTGGTAAACACAGTACGTTGTCCCAGCAATGTTAACCTTATGGGAAATAAATCAAATTGTATATCTCCCTTATTTCTGAATATATCTTCATAAGATTTGGTATGTGGCTTCAGCTAGTTAAGATCAACTTGATTATAGCGTAAAATCCACAAATTTATATATTCTATAGGCAGCAAACCTGCGTACTCACCTTCCCAATGTTAACCTTATGGAAAATAAATAAAATTGTACAGCTAGCTTATTCCTCAATATTTTGATAAAACCTTTTTTGTGAAACATCTAGTTGAGGTCTATCTTACTAAGCAACATACCAAGTTTCAACGAGATACGTTGAGAAATAAGCAAGCTACACACATTTGTAGTTTTCCATATGAGGTCAACACTGGGGAAATGAGTGGGCAGGTTTGCTGCCTCAGGAATCTATAAACTTGGGGATTTTTGACCGTAATCAAGTCGACCTTAGCTAGATAAAGCCACATAACTAGTTTTATTATGATATATTGGGAGATAAGGAAGGTGTTCAATTTTATTGATTTCCCATAAGGTTAATATTGGGAAAGTGAGTACGCAGGTTTGCTGCCTCAAGAATATATAAATTTGTGGATTTTACGCTATAATCAAGTATATCTTAACTAGATGAAGCCACATACCAAATTTTATTAAGATATGTTCAGAAATAAGGGAGATATACAATTTGATTTATTTCCCATAAGGTTAACATTGCTGGGACAACGTACTGTGTTTACCACTCTCAGTATCTCGGTAACCAATGGACATAGAGCAATGATTCAAGATAATAAATTATTTGTTTTTCGAGCTGAATTCAACTGTATAAACCTAAATTAGAATATTTTAATTTTTCTACATGAAAAATTCAATAAACCCCATTTTTTGGGGTTTACCCCCCCTCACCCCCCTTTGCGATGGTCCGATCGGGCTGGTTTTCGATCATGTGTAAATAATTACTACTTTACACGTCCGTGCCAAATTTTATTAAAATCAGACCATTTTTGCGAGGGTTATCGAGGAAACAAATACATAAGTATATATATTTATATACATCTATATTGATACATATATATTTATATAGATTTGAACTTATGGGTTTTTTTGCTTCTGAGGACCTCAAAACTAAAAGTTATCGTGGTCTCGGGCTTAGGGATTACCATGAGACCTACAGTAATAGCTCTTTCCCTAAAAGAGAAATTCGCCAAAACCCTTTATTTAACTTACCATAAATCAATTACTTTTCAAAGTATCTTTATCAGAAGGTACTCAATAAATGCAGAATTTTGTTCTACAATTCTTGTATTTAAACTTTTTATGTAGAATAAACGGTTTTTTACTTATTTACAAAAGAATAAAAAATTACCCAAAACTCTGATATTTTTGTGGTCCCAGGTCGAAAGCACACTAGGAAAAATGGAACAAACTTCAAATTCATATACTTGGATGTAAATCGGAAAGATTAAGATGATTTCCAGCTTTCCGGGAATTTTGTCCAGGCATGACTAATTTTTGATCTAATTTTACTGGCCTACTACCACGACTACAAGTCTCTCCACTACCGCCGCGGCGCGACGTGTCTTAAGTAATTAAAACAGGCCTGAGTATTTTTGTCTCAATGTTTTCAGTTCGTGTCGTTAATGCTATGTGTATGTGTTTTTTTAATTTATTGATTGACGAAGCCATCAAGTTGACAATGATCTTCACATCTCTTAATCAGCTGAAGATGACGTTGTTACGTCGAAACATGTTCTGATTCTTCATGTTTAAATCATTTTGAGCTGTCCTGACGGTTACATAGTAAGTAATAAAGTCTTACAATATTTTAATCGTATAGCTCAGGGGCTAAATAATGGATAATAAAATAGGGTAGTGTCATTATTTGTCATCTTAAGCACCAACAACTATTTTTTTTAATCAAAATCGTTAGAGCCGTTTTTGAGAAATTTGTATTTTTGTCGTTTTTTATGGGTTCTTATGGGGTAAATAACCTTAAAAATCAAAAATGGAAAAAAGAAAAAAAACGCCTGCAGATATCATGATTTGATACATACATGCCAAATTTAATGAAAATCGGACCACTGGTGTCTTTTCTACCTTTGTTCACATCCACACTCACGGACAGACAGACATCACTCCGAAAACAACTTTTTTTGGATTCAGGGAGCACATAACGGATATATCCACTAACAAATCTAATTCGAAAATATTGTTAAAAACAAT
This sequence comes from Flexamia atlantica, assembly GCA_035578135.1. Lineage (NCBI taxonomy): Eukaryota > Metazoa > Arthropoda > Insecta > Hemiptera > Cicadellidae > Flexamia > Flexamia atlantica. Next base: position 45,869,627 of record JAQJVK010000001.1, on the reverse strand, counting down.
AGTTTCTCCATATACTATGTGTAGGGGGAGAAAGTAAAAGATATATTTTCACTTAAGAATATGTGGTTTTTGTATGGTAAATATTGTCTATTATATGAAAATGGATTTTGTGTTCTGGTATGCAATTAACATTTCTAAAATAGATTTGACCACCCTTTATAATAAATTTAATAACCTGAAATCCAATTGGTATTGTTTGAAATAAAATTTACTACTCTGAAAAAGAAATGACGTTTTCTTAAATATAACTGAACACTGAACTTACTATTCTGAACTACAACTGATGTTTCTCAAAAATAAACATATTTTCTCAAAATAAAACTGAAAACTGTGTGGTTACCATAAACACCCATTTAAGGGTAATATGTTTCCTTTCGGTAGTAGAACTTAGATTACTAGACACTCGATAAAACGAAAATCTCTATAATACGTCTACTTTTCAAATCCCTTTGAAATTGCCTTAATAACAGTCAATATTAAATTACCCTCTAATAACTCGACAGTTTTTGTCAAAACACCTCGATAGTACGGTTCACAGTGTAGCTCTGAACCTCTATAATACGACGTTTTTGAGAACCAACCTCGATGTGGCGACTCGAACCTTCATAATGGTCAGTTCTCATGCTTTTATGATGTGCAATGGCTCCCACGGTGTGTGAATCACGAGAGCTGGTGGTTCTGTGGGGTGCGTTTCGGTGAGGTAAACGCACCGGGGCCTGTCAGTTTAAGAAACCAGATGCAATTTATAACTTCTGGTTACGAAAAATTAGTAAATCAACCTAAATAATTATTTGTACGTGATTCTAAATTTAGTTTTCAACATCATCATAATAAAAGGTTTTAAATATTTTTGTAGTTAAATTTTTCAAATTAACTCAACCCTTGCCTACGTTCCAGTGCCAGTATAATAATAAACCTATCATAAATAAAGTCAAACTTTTTATCGTATAAACGTGTATTTTATGGAACATTGAACTTAATCATTTATACTTGTGAATATTGTTAAAATTTTAAATTACAAAAAATCTACCTCCTTAATGATTCTGGTATGGATAACTCCAAAAGAGTAGCGCTCGCAAGCTTAAGACATTGGTTACATTTCAAGTTTTATGATGTACCACAGAGAAGGAACAAAGATTTGTTCCTTCTCTGTGGATGTACTGATGTACTTACCCTCTGAGTACCTCTAAGAGAAAAATACAGAGTGAGGTCTGTAGACCTATTTCAGTACTTTAGTGCTGATTTTTGAAAATAGATTACCTACGTAGATCTGTCGAGCGTAATTACAAAAGATAGAAGTTTAACTATAACGGACATTCTATGTAATGCTTTTCTGAGGTCGCTTTTCAATCATCCGGTTAAGTGAACATGGCGCAGTGGCACGAGCCTGCTGACGGTCGCCAGAACAATCGGGCCCTGAACAAAGTCGCGAGACGATTGAATTAATACTCGGAATTGGGCCCGAACGACATTTTTCTTCTGGCTCTGGATTAAGATGTTATCTAACGAAATGTCGAAGTTAGATCGTGGCGAGATCAGGCGTTCGAATAATTCTCTTTAAAAAAATGCCATTCGAGTTAATACCGCTCCCATGCAGCGGTAATCATAACATAACACACATAACACAGCGTATTTCTTTAACATAGCTTATCAGATTCGGTACCAATAGACTTGTTTGATATGATTTCGATTTCAAAGCTACAAAAAGTCGTCATTTGTGCTGCGCCTTCAACTGTGCTGAAACTACATCATGGCAGCTGTGCGTTGCAACAGTATTAAGAACTGCGCTGGTACTGTCTTTCGTAGCCATGATCTTACAATATTTGAAAATTCGATGCCACAATCGAAGCAATAACTTAATTTGTAAGGAGGTATGAGAAAATTACGTCATAAAGATAGAAAAGATCAATAAAAAAGAGAGTCCGTCCTCCCTCTCTAAATTTGTGTTTGTTAAACATAAATATCCTTTGGGGAACGATAACAACTTAACCCAAGTTTTTTTTAGTTATCTTAAATTTTGTCTGTCCCCAAAAAAACGGGGGGTTTTGGGGGTGACTCAAAATTTTCAAATGTAAGCCCCTTCTGAGTGACCCCTCATTTTTAAGAGCTTTAAAAAAATAAGCGAATGGTGGAGTTTGGATGTCTTTAACATGTCGTTTCATTTTTATAAGTTATTAAAGATGAAATTAAAACTCCAAAGGTTTTAGACGCCAGGTTTCGAGAACAAAATGTATTAAAAACGTTGACAGGCTTGGGTATAAACAGTGGTTTTGGGATATAAGATAATATATGTAGTAATGTTGAGATATCGTCGCTGTATTTGTTTTTGTAACATATTTATATATTTAAAGCTTGCTGTTGAACATAGTTTTAGTGTTTGTTATACATATTTTTATTTAATTAGGTCTCTTTGATCTCTGCATATACAGGGTCCGGAAATTATAGTAAAATATTTTAGTATATGTAGTAGAGGTAAAAATAAGAAAAAAAGTGTATATAATCGTAGGTCCTAAAGTGCTCCGTTTCCCGTCTGTGTGTCTGTTTGTGATTTTCACATATTTAATCATATCTCTCGAACCTCTTAACGTACAAACTTCAAACTAGGTATATGGATAACTACTATTAAGAACTATTTTTGTGAGAAGTATTACATTTCTCCTTTGTACTATTTCAAAATGGTACAAAGTAGAAACTTGATACTTCTCACAAAAATAGTTCTTAATAATGGTTATCCATATACTGTAACAAGTTTGAGGTTTATACGTTTAGAGGTTCGTGAGATATGATTAAATATGTGAAATTCACAAACAGACACACATACGGAAAACGTAGCACTTTAGGACCTAAGTTTATATGAACTTTTTTTCTTATTTTATCCTGTACTATCATGTATTGAAATATTTTACCATAATGTCCGGACACCCTGTATATTTTATTTTAAGTGTTTGCATTGGGTCGCTTCCCCCGCCACAGGCTTTTGTAATTTTTTTCAGTATTGCCACTATTATTATTGCTAACAGCAGGGTCACCTTTGAAGCCAAACTTTCTCCGTCAAACATTTTTTCCTTGAATCATTTGCCATAAATATTTTTATGGACCGTACTGTTAAGTAACATAATATAATATTGCTTAGTAAGGCCTGATGTTGTAAACTCCTCTGTCCTCTGTTAAATAAATAAATAAATAAATAAATAAATAAATAAAACTCGTTAGAAACCTCCAACCTCCACCATACACCTACTTTTTAAAGCTCTTTAAAATCAAGAAGTACCCGAAAGGTGTTTAAATTTCGAAATTTTGAGGTGCCTCGAAATCCCTCATTTTTGGGGGTGTCTGAATTTCCAATACGTCAAAAGATGCTTTGAGTTAATAAGTTAGTATCGCTCTTCAAAAGTTACTTGTTTTATTTTACAATCAAATAAGTTAAAGAGGGGGGACGGACTTTTTTTCACATTGTAACATTTAACCACATCGACATGGTCGTATTATTTAGTTCACAACAGAGGTTTTTTATTGGTATTGCATGAGATGAAAAAAACAGTTTCCAATACATTTTGAGTGTTGCAGTGCTACCTGGAATGGAGTCCCTTTTCCTGACAAGTTGTTCGAAGTGGTCGGCGGCGAACACATAGATATCCTCCGGCTGCTCCTTGAGCACGGCGCGGGCCAGACCCTCCAGCGCCGCCTCCATGCCCGGCGGCACCGTCACCCTCAGGCTCTTGACGGACATCACCTGGGGACACGCCACATGGTGTAGTGTGCGGTGTGTATGTCCCTAAACACGGCACATAGTACGGTGTGTGGTGTGTAGTGTTTATGTCCCTGAACACGGCACATTGTGTATTGTACGGTGTGAATATCTCTGAGCATGGCGGCACCTTCACCCACAGGCATATGGTGTAGTGTCCGGTGTGAGTGTCCCTGAGCACGGCACATGGTGAGCTCAGGGATATGGTGGTGCACACCGCTTAAAAATTAGCTGTGTCAGAGCTATTAAGGTATCATCCCTTCCGAGCGGGTCAAAATTAAAAGGATGTTTTGATTGCAGATCTTATACCTAGCCAATATTGCAGATCCGAGATCTGAGCCAGCATACAAGTTAAAGTTGAACATACAAGTTTTTGTAGACAATTTTAAAGTTATGTTGAAGAACTTTTTTACGTACATTGTCACACTAGGTGTTGTTAAAAGAAGAGTATTCGCAAGGACATATTAAAAAATTGATCTTTTTTTAATAAAATGAAGGATGACAAACAAATAATTATGTTAAATAACTATCCCGGAAATGAGCTAACAAATATTTTACTGGATTGGCGTATTTGAAGACAAACAAAGAATTTGAAGCATCCTGAATTTGAAGTACTTGAAGCGTACTGGAAGATAGACAAATTAAAAGACGCGGGTACAAAGCAGGGATGGGGGAGGTAATCCGGTGGCGGGAACGGCGGGATTACTGGCTTTGCGAGCCTCACTGTGGTTCTAGCGCAGAAATTAACTTGAGTATCTACCATATGTTTAAGGGGCATTCTCAACAAAACTCAGAGTCTGCTACAATGTCACCCGTTTTTTTAAGTTCCCTAAAATCCTTACTAGGCCTATACCTATTTCGTGTTTTTGTTAAGGAAAGCTAGTATGGGGATAAATAAATAAATGTATGAATGCTGGTCGAAAACTAACGGATTCATTTATAATGTAATTAAAACTAAAGATTTAAAAAGATAAATAATCATAATCGTGCAAAGGAAATAAAATATGTATTAGGTCTATATAAAATTACCCTTAAAATAGAAATAGTATCATTCTTAATCATTCTTATTAAGACAGGTACCTCATGGAGGACGTTACCCTGAATATGAATAGTATACTGTATAACAGTGTACTGTGTGCTAAATTTTTTTACAACACAGCTTTCATATCCTTTCAACTAAATGCTAAAAATTAAAACCCTTCCTTTACGTATTCAATAGCATATAACGGCAGCCCCAGAAGTGTGGGTCTTTATATTCATGTCAATACTTTCGTTCACCTTTCTCTAATTTGGTTTACAACATACTATTGTTAAAGAGAATGGATGCAATTAGATTATTCTCCCGAGTTGTTGTAGATGTGTCAAACTGACATCGAGAAGGCGACGATATCATTAGTCATTCGCCAATAAGAGGTGTGTGCATGTATGTGCGCTTGTGTGCGTGTGCGTGTGTACCTTCCCACTCAACATTATGATATGGGAGCGGTAATGCTATTGTATGTGTAATTATCATTGCTGCCCCCTCTGTCTCTCCATGGGAAAGTCGAGCTCTAAATGCATCAATAATTTAATTTTATGGGTCACTGTCCACCCAAGTTTGTTTGAAGCTTTTACCTCTACTCTGCATGCAAAATGTCATTACTACCATATCAAAGGAAAATAATTTACCAACTTATAGACAAATAAAACTCGAGAAAACGTTAAACAATTAGGTCTGATTACCCTGTTGAGGGTTTGACATATTAATTGGGAAAATTTAAGAAATTGTGTGTTAAAAATACAGAGAGAATATGAAACTTCATGTAATATTAGAAAATATAGTGGTTAGCCGAGGTATAAATGTGCGGTTTCAGTCAACCAAATAATTGGTTTGTGGTTTTATGATGTATAAGTTGGATAGTTAATTACCTATTTATTCCTGCTAAGTAAATTAAAAGAACCAATTACTGGTTATAATTTATCGGCGGTAATGTAATAAACAACATAAAACAAGTTTTATTAACTTTCTTTTCGAAAAAGATTGAGACAGTGTCAAAAATTGAGGAAATTGGAATTTATACTGTTTTGTGTAACGTGATAATAACGTAATTCAGTAACTTTTCATGCACATGCCAATGAAAAAATATTTCAAAATTTTTAATAACGAGGTTATAAATCAGTTTGTTAAAGCTACATTCACTAATCATCAATCCATAGCTATTAGTAACGATAGTGGTACAGTTTTTTTTAACTAAGATGTTCATCAAATGAAGAAAAGGTGTAAACATGGTTTATGATTCTTTAAACATTAATGTCATTAATTAATTAATTAGTGGTCATTAATGCTTTGTTAATTGTTTTTCATTTGTGCAGCTATAAATGTGACTCGCCAAGTAAAGAGAAAAGGGACCAAAAATTCAATTTTTTCGAAATTGAGTTATTTGTATCCATGGTGGAAGGAAATTCCACCATGCCCTTAATCTAAATTAAAAACCAAACAAACTACTGAAAGAATTTTCAATAAATCTTAAAATATGCCTCAGTTATAAATGTTTGAATCTGAAATATTAAAAACCGCAATTTTAGGATATCGCGGTCTAAAGTTTTCCAAATTTCCAACTTCTATTTTTTGTCACTACTTACATTTTTGGCTATGTTTCACATATCACTTTGTCACAAATTTAAAGCAGAATATGAATCCACCAACTGATCAGTGTAAATTGTTTGCTTTTTTGTCAAACGTTGCTGAAATAGATGGTAGTAATAAAAAACGCAACATTTCAAAGACAAAATGTCCTGTTACATGATGAAAATTAAAGTTAATTTCAATGTTATCTTCTATATATATATATATATATATAAAGGAGAAGAGTTTTTCTATTGGACAGCAAATCTCCAAAACTATAAGACCTAAAGAGTTGAAATTTGGCAAATGTGCTCCCCTTGGGTTTTAGATGCACTCTAAGAAACGATTTTACAAAATTCCCAAAGGGTTTCGCCCTATGGTACTTCAAAGTTTTAATGTTAAATTATACATTAAAGGATATAATGTTGTCATGGCAACCGTAAAAAGTATGACAAATTAAAACCTAAAAAAGACAGAGGAATTTTTTATGTTTTTCCACGGGTGAAACAGTGTTGATCAGCTAGTACTCAAATAAGAATTTATTACAATTAACCTTAACAAAATTTGACATTATATTAGGTGCCTGAGTTTTTACCTTTTTATTTGTTAAACTCATGGTAATTCTTTGGTTTTGAAACTTCACTTGGACCAGGTGCTATGTCGTCAACTACTTCTTCTTAAATATATGATGTACATTTTAATGTTCTGATTCCTGGATCAGGGCTTAGCAAGTCTTACATTTATTCCTCACAGAACTCTCAGATTTTCTTAACTTCAAAGCGTTTGGATAGAAATGGGGAAGTCAAGGTCCCCTTTCTCCAGATTGCAAGGGTTTAGAAAAAAATTTATTTAACCATGTTAAAAGTTTAATTCAAGGTAAGATGGAGCAATTATTGTTTGGAAAGATATATACGGTAAGAAAAAATAAAAATCAAAAAAATTTCTTTTGACCCTAACCTCTAAAACCTGCTGTCCTGTAAAATTTCGTTTGGGAAGATAAGGTCGCTCTCCCTTGGTGGGTCACAAATTTACTAAATAACGTGCATTGCGCTTTTAGGCTTCGAGCTCCGAGGCTTCATAACCTGAAATTTAACCAGATTGACCCTAAGCAGAGCCCAAGAAACTGTATAATGGCTCACAATTCGATCCAGTTTCCATTCGTCAAGCTATGGATTTTCTGTCATAAGTAACATAATCACAGGATAGGCCTACAACAATATTTAGGTTTGGACCATTCCATCCTAAAACACTTTAATATAATATTCCGACAACGGCGAGGCAGTTCAATCATAAAACCCGGTTTCTATACCTGGCATGCAAAGGCTGCCCATTTTTTTTAACATGGTTTTATTTCTGGGTCAATATACAAAATATTATGCACAGAAAGGATAACAGTACAGCCATAACTATATAAACAAGCCTAAAATGACTACCACCAAGAAACTACCAAAGGGGTGCATAGAGGGGTTGCTATGCGACTGTCTCCAGCACCGCTGTAGCGTATTGACGTCAGCGGCAGTTGTACTGTAAAAAGCGTAGAAAAACGGCGGTGCAGTGCCTTTGTCTCCCAAGCATCATTACAGTTAATGCGGCTGGCATTCTAGAATCTGCGCTTCGGAATGTTTGTGAAAAACGCGGAAGCCCCTGCCTGCGGGGGCCTAGACAATGATATTGTATGGTAAGCGCGGACGCGCCCACTCGACCATTGTCGCCGCCCGCCGCAGTGCTCACACTGCTCACGTCCCGGTGGGCGAGTGTTTGGACAGCGAGCGCTCACGGAGTGATGGGGCGAGACAATAACATGACGTTTTAATTGTGATAGGTTAGAAATCTAATAACTCAAACTGTTATGCAAGCTAATTTTGAAACATTCCGCGTGGTAGTAATTTATTAGGGGAGGCACCAAGAAGGTGCGTTTCAGCGTGGAGGCGAGTAGAAGTGCAATGGGTTCGTCAGGCGGACGTAAATTGAGTATGTTCGACTGGTGTACATACATTCCTATTACCTATATACGGATTTTTTTATGTAATGTACATAGGTTATAAAGCTCAAAGTTATGTTGCGACGAACAGTAGCGTAGAGCGGCCTCCCTATGGAGTATATTGGACGTAAATTAGATTTTACCCCGCGCGACATGGCACTAATAAAAATATAAACTGATAAAACATTCTATAAAAAAATCTCTGTAAGCAAGCAAATTAATAATTGAATAAAATTTGGAACATAAAATTCTTCTGAAAATTGCCCTATCAATTTTCTATATTGTATTATTTTGGGGTGCCCTCATTATCACTTCGAAGCTCTATAAAGTCATTTAAAGTATTATTTATCCATAGCCTACTACTAAGTGAATTTTTAACTGTGGCAGATTATAAGCTGTCAAAGTTACAGGCCTACAGCTTGAAATAAATTATGCCTTTTTAAAATTGAATTAACTTTATTAACTAAAAATCCCAATGCGGAATCATAATTCATCAAAACCTTCCCAAATCATGTGAGGAATTTTATAATCAATCATGTAAGATTAACACATTGCTTCACTTTGGAGCTGTGAAGGCTTTAACTTGCTTCAGAAAAAATTAAATTGAAGTTCATTCATTTGTTCTTTTTAAATGGTTAATACAGTAATATAATAATTTATATTTGTGTTGATGAGTTTTATTTATCTAGCATATAATGTTTCACTACATTCTTTTTCACTGTACGTCTTATTACATTTTTAATGTTTTTGCTGAGTAATATATGTGTTGACCAAGCCAAATGAATAAATGATTGAGGATATTGCGTTACCTTTCAAATAATCTCTTTTTAGCCTTGGTAACCTACTCCATCAGGTTTAGCAACTTCATATGTAATCTCTGTTGGTGATGTTAACGTTTTTCTCCAGATCAAGATTTTCTCTCTTCTCATCATTCATCTTGTCCTCATTGTCCCGTACGCATCAATATGACTTAGTGTTATCATTACTTTATAAATCTCTCTCATTGTTTTATTCAACATTCTAAATCGCTCTTCATTTTGAAACTTTATCATACAGAGCTCCAAAAAGCCTCGATTCTTTGAAAATATATGGTTTATCAAAACGTTTAACTAGGTCAACTTTATAAGCTCATGCTTGATTCATTATCCCATATTTGATTAGACTTCTTTATGACATCGGGTATCAGCTAGTCTGGCTGCATACAAACTCGCCAACATTTTTGGGACTGTTTCTAATATACAAACTCGCCAACTTTTAATTAGGTGCAAAAACTAGGGTCAGGAATCCGGCCGGCCATATTCAAACTCGCCAACTTTAGACCGCGGGTAGGTACCTCTCTCTCCCTCTTCCCCTCCCCCGGCTCGGTGACAATTGTTTGCCGGGACCCCTGAGTACAGGCCTTCGCTGCTGCACCTGCATTCAAGTCTGTATTCCTTTAAAACAACTCTTAACATTGCTACTTAAGATCTGCTGTATTCTATAGCATTAAAATTAACTGTAGTTCAAGCAATTCAAATAATAATTTTAGTCAAATTAATTATAATTAAATAAATATTAAGCATTTGGAACATGTTGGTTTTAAAACGTTCATGGTAATAAACTTTTTCAACCATATAAGAGAATGATAAATACAGTATAACTTATTTTCTATGAATTACCAAATGTTAAGACGCCGATGAAACTGTAACAGGTGACTTCTCGATTTTTGTTGATTTTGCAGCAGTACCTCTGTAATATTTATCCTTGGTATCCTTGGCGAGAAAGAGTAATCCATTTAATCTACGTTTTTGATGTTGTCTGATTCAGTGGAAAGTTATAACTGGTTTCAAAGGATAAGGCCCAGTCCGTCCGTAAGACGGATGCTTAATTTTAGCATGGGGCTTATGAACGGCGTGAGCCTAAAATCTTGAAACCAGTTATAAATATTTATTTCCTAGTGGTTTTTCATTTTACAGTGTACTTACTTATTAATGTCACATACATTATATGAACACAACCTTTTTTCATTAAAGGGTTTTACAAAATTCTAGACTGAAACGTAAGTTTTCTTTGCTTATTGATGGCAAGAAAGTTACTTCATGCCAATAACTACAAGGCAACTTTACCGTATAAGACACGTTATTTAAAAATATTGTAGAATTTTTTTTTCTATAAAAATTCTTCTCTGTGTATGGAAAAAATGCAATTAGATGTACCTTCGTCTACGGGGAAAATGTGAAAATAATTCAAATCCGCTAATTACATAGCTAGATTTGATTTGTATATTTATCAGATCATTCTAGCAATGTATAAGTGGATACGAAGTCTCAGCGCAAAACGAAAAGTGAAGATTACTGCTGCAAAATCAACAAAAATCGACGACTAGTCACCTGTTACAGTTTCATCGGCGTCTTGAAATTTGGTAATTCATAGTAAATGAGCTGTACAGTATTTATCATTCTCTTATATGGTTTAAAAAGTTTATTACCATGAACTTTTTAAAACCAACATGTTCCAAATGCTTAATATCTATTTAATTATAATTAATTTGACTAAAATTTTTATTTGAATTGCTTGAACTACAGGTAATTTTAATGCTATCGAATATAGTAGTTCTTAAGTAGCAATTTTAGGCGTAGTTATTAAGGAATATAGACTTGAATGCAGGTGCAGCAGCGAAGGCCTGTACGCAGGGTTCCCGGCAAACAGTTGTCACCGAGCCGGGGGGGGGGGGGGAAGAGGGAGAGGTACCTGCCCGCGGTCTAAAGTTGGCGAGTTTGAATATGGCCGGCCGGATTCCTGACCCTAGTTTTTGCACCTAATTAAAAGTTGGCGAGTTTGTATATTAGAAACAGTCCCAAAAATGTTGGCGAGTTTGAACGTACCCGCTAGTCTAATGTAAGTTTACTTTTAATTGGAGGAATACCTAAGTTATTGTTTCTATATATTGTAAAAAAATCATCGATGTATTTTAATTACACCTGTTCTATACCACCCTATACTCATATTTTTATTACGATCCAGGATTGCATCATTTTTATATCATTGCAATTAAGTCACCATTGTAGTTTATTAAATTATTTATTGTCTCTTACATAACAATTTCAAATGAAAAGGTTGATATTAAATGGAAAAAGATTTCCGTACATACCTTGAATAACTGACGTATATTACAATGCAATCATACTCGATTTACTTAAGTTTCGTCATTGGCGATCTGGCGATGTGACTTCCCAAATCTTCTATACAAGATTTATCTCTTTAAGTCTACATGTCCATTAAAAATAATTTTAATAAATATGAGGATTTCAAGAGGTTATTCTTGTATAAGACAATTGTTATATGGCTTCTCCGGTACTGAAATATCGATGCAGACATAATTAAACTGTAACTGGCCACGTTTTTTCAATATATAAAGCCTGTTTTCATATATGTACAATTCATGACCAAGTTGAGATTGAAATTATGTTTCAACGGTCTAAAATTTATTTCCAAGCCTAGTTTGAGAGTTCATTATGTTTTTCGACCCCAATTCCTGTCACTCTAACAGTTATGTCAGCTGCCACGCCGCCCATACTGCGGCCCGGCTGTCAGCCGCGGTGTCGCGCTGAACTCTCTCCAGTGATATTGTTGCCGGGTCAGGCGCCCGCTGCGGGTCACACTCGACACGCCGAACAATCCACGCCCTTCATACCGCTCTGTCTATAATTTTGAGTCAACAACTTAACCGAATACATTTCTGGTGTTTGAACAACATACTTCACTAAACACGCCCTACTTTCTATTTAAAGTTTAGTACGTTTTAAATTTTCTCTGATGGTTTTCATAACCAAAGTTAATTTGTATGCTAAAAACTGTACTTGATTTTTTTTCAACGTCGATTAGTACTTTCCTCGTAGTTGTCTTTTCATAATTGCTGTCTGGACACATCATGGCTGGCGAAATGATGATGTTGGTACCAACCAACTACTTATTTATCAACAACGATAATATACCATTTAAATGTTTGATTGCCTTGTTATAATAAAGGACAGATTAAAGCCAAACCTAAATCGAAAAGTTTAAGTTCATTATAAAATTAATGAAAAATATTTTTTAATATTTAGAGCTCTTTTAAATATGTAGCTCTTCTGGAATTCCAGATTCCCCTTGTTCATCACGGCAGGCTACTGAAATGTTTGACCTAGAATCCAGGTTAAAAATCAAAACTCGGTTCTCTTATGAATGAAGTCAATGTATTTCCCCTACAATCTAAAACATGCACGATTTTGCAAAATAGGCCTTGTAAAAAGAGTAAAATTATAAATTTACAGTTTTCTATATTTTTAACTCTTAAACATTCAACCATTTAAAAATAAAACTATTTTAACTACCTTGCATTTACTAGTTAAGAGGTGAAGGGAAAAGTAAGAGGAGGGGAGTTCTGGCTCCTATGAAAAGGAAATTGGAAATCTCATGATATAAAATACACTGGAGCTCCAATATGGATCTTTAATAACCCATGAATACTAATATACTTTCCCCTTGTGGGCCTTCTGCGCTCATACTTTAATCCTCTGAACATTTGTATTGATTGGAGGGGAATACTGGGAGAACTTTCGTTGGGGTACGATTTATTAAACATAACCACACTAATGTTTATTAAAATGTATCACTCTTTCGTTATACCAACATTGATTCTCCGATTACTTATATTCGTCAAAACATACCGATCGGATTAAGTTGATGGGTGTTTTTATGATTTGTAATGTAATATGACTTAGGCTACTTTATGTAATGTAATAATAATAGGCTACTTTAAAAAATATTGTGAAAACCCTCAATATATTATTTAATGCAGAAGTATAAATATTATTTTGATCTTAGTTGAAGGTGGTTTCAACACTGGCTTGCATTGACTGTTTGAAAAAAAATGCTGTAACATTTGCAGTAATTTTTGTCTGCTGTGCTAACGAAGTTGTATAGGTGAATATTTTTGTTTAAATTTTAGGCATGTTATACTTTAATGAATGGTTTATTTTGAATTATTTCATAAAATGTTTCTAGCATATATTTAGTTGAAACGTTGGTGATAAGAATCTGGAAGTTTTCGCAGAACTTTAGCTGATTTTTTATTTGAGTTATAGATTCAAGTCATTGAATTTACAAAGTCTTTAGAAAGTTAGCTAAGTAAGTCTATACGTCTATAAACTGCTGCTAAGTAAGTTAGTTGAGTTTTGACTGGTGTTAAAGCCAAGCGTGTTAGGGGATGTGTCGAGTTAGAATCGCTAAGAAGTTTACTAGAGTGAATGACTAAATCATTGTAAAGAGACAGTGGCACATAAAGTTTTGGGCTACACCAAAGTAAATTACCCGAGTAAGTAAGTAAGTAGTAAGTGGGCAGTAAGTAGTATTTTAAGTAGTGTTTTGTCTATAATTATTCTGAATGGATTTAGTATCTAAAGTACAATTAGGTGATAACAAAGACATTTTATCATAATGTAAAAAAATTATTGACCTAAACTTCAGGTTCAAAACTTTATTATTTAAAACCTATCATCACACCGCATTAAAAACAATAAACCTTCCATACTATGTCTCATTAAAAGAATTAATTGCAGTAAATAGTTTGTGATTTTTAAATATAGAGAATATTTTAGAGAACGGAGAAGTGGTGGGAGGGGGAGTAAGACCTGGTAAGAACATACTTTGCTATTAGACCTCGCAAGAAGCAAGAATAAAACAAACAAAAAGAGCACTTAAATGCACGCTTCGAAGGAAACTCTCGAGTAATTTCGGTTATAAAGAGCGAGGAAACAGAATTTGTGTTAAATTCCTCTACACCAAGTCAATCTGGATTCCGCATACTTTGTAACGGCTTTTTCCTTAAGATGTGAGTGTTATATGAATGGGTTACTTTTATTTCATTGCACTACTTAAATTTAAATTTTATTTATCTCCGTTCATTTAATTTATATTCATGTTAATTATAAAAGAAAAAAACCTGATTCCTTTTGATTATGTAAAAAAGGAATAGGATAACTATTATAACAAATCCTTTAATTTTTTACAGTACCTACTGTATTAGGGTTTTCCATAAAAATATACTGATAATAATAAATTAGTGAAATAAAACTACTGTGGTAAAATATTTTTAACTAGCTGATTAACCCAATTTCATTCGTGGAAAAACAGAAAAAACTTCCTTGGACTCATGATTTAATGTTTCATTTATCATACTTCATTAGGTTGCCATGACAACTTCATAAGCTTCCTTATAATTTATCTTTGAAACTTTGAAGTACCATAGGGGTAGCCCTGAGGAAACTAAGAAACCCTTTCTTAGCGGATGCCTATGCCTTATGAGGAACGTCCATGCAAAATTTCAAGTTTCCAGCTAAAGTAGTACGGGCTGTACGATTAACGGGTGAGTGGTATTTGACAAATATATAGTAGATAGATCGGTATAATCCTTAGTTTACCTTGAAAAACTGCAATTCTGAGGTTTTGATTGGGTTTAAAAATTGTTACCAAATATCATAACACAAAGCCTTTTAAACCAGTAGACGTGTACAAAATAACTGGTCAGAAAACAATTTTTCAAGGTTATATATGTGAAATTTGATGAATTTCTATGTGATTTATAAAATGATTGAAGGAGGAATTTGATCCGAGACTGACACTGAAAACTTGGAGTTATCTAATTTCTGAGGTCGAGTTACATTGTTCTTTGCTCCGTATAAATATAAAATAACTTTCTCGGATCTAAGTATAATCATTTAAGTTTACCTATCATGTTACCTATTTTGCACAAGCATATATACACTTTTAGAATCCTGCATCTTATTACAGTATGAGATTTTTAAGGATAAATACTTTATTATGTACATCAGATTCGAATTAATTGGGTAGACCAAGATTCATGTGAGGATTTAACGATTTTCATTAAGGATGCTTACATAACAACTTTGCAAGGTTTCCATTTCCTAAATTTCTTTCAATATTTCCTTAGAAAAATATTAATAAACTGTCGTGAAGTCCCCGTGAAGGAAATTATTTTACAATGAATACGTTTTGATTTGCATTTTGGCGAATATTATCTATCATTGCTTTTCCGATCCAATAAATGTTGAAAGAATCATCTAACTGCGGGTAGTACTGTATCTGCATGTAAATTATATTTACGTTCGGAATTCAGAAAGATGAGGGAGTTGGTGCAGATTTAACATATTTACTAATTAATTTAATTACCTATAATTACCTAATTCAATTACCTATGTATCATTACATTTTTTACAATAACATTCTCGAATAACAGTTTAATTTGGATTTGAACCGAAAATGTGAGAGAGCTCTTTAAAGCTGCTACTTACATTAATTGAAATAAGATAATGAGAATACAACCCAGAATTATTGGCGAATCAATCAGGTATAGAATGGGATCGAAAAGACATGAAACCATATCCTGAACATCAGTTGTCGGGTCGGTTGGTGACGTGTAAAAAAGAAAACAAAATGACGCGACTACAAGGGTAGAGACGGTGATTCACGTACTTATAATCCCCTTAACTGTATTGAACAAACAACTTGCCCCATCGTGTGATCCGCGGCCTCCTGACAATCTCCAGAGAGGCAAGCAACACTCGAAAGTCGGCGAAGGCGAACGATAATTGAAAGGGCTTCCTCGCTATTGCATTTCCTCCCTGGTAACTGGAATTTCCTCCCTCAAGAATGGCGAAAGCTTGATTGGGTTAATATCATAACTAACATAGTCGTCGTCAAATCCAGTGATATTATTACTTTTTTCGTGTAGAATGGTTATAAAAACGACACATTTATAACTGATTCATGTTTTCTCATTCTTTGCAAGTAATTATAGAGTAGTGAGAAATAATCGCTTAAAATTTCATTAGGGGAGAAACTGGTCGATTAAAATTTTGTAGAAACCCAGGATGTTGATTATTTTTAAGGTTGATTTGACAGAAGCATAGGCTAGTTTCTCTTCCATTTCCACAGCAAAAAAAACCCCAAAAGAGAGGTGGAGCTTTGTTAGCCTTTTAGAACTTTTAAACCTAGAGACTACAATGAGGCATGCTCGTTAAATTCGGTTCAAAAAATATATTATTATGTTGTATACAAAATGGTTTCCTGTGTAAGTCAGGGAATATTTAATACTATCATAAATTAAATTAAATAAGTTATTTTTATGCATTTTTACCTTACTAGATTTTAAAAATATAAACCTGTTTTCAAAGGGTGTGCCTGTTTCACTCGATTATGTTTTTTTACTGGACTAGGTAATTGGTAATTAAGATAGGATAGGATTGGTGGATGTTTTTTTTTAATATTTCTGTGCGTATAATGAAATAACAATTATGAGAACTAATTAATTACGATTGCTACGCAACAGTGCGCGATCACACGGGACATGGGACTCGATTAGAAATGAAGTAGGCCTTCGTGATAATTTACGAAGCAAATTTTAGATACGTTTAATACGTTAGACTTAACAGAAATTTAGGACGTTCAAGTGTACAAATGGGATTAAGTTGGAGATCGTTTAGAGGCAATCGATGTTGTAGTTTGTTGTCGGCGGTTGCCGGGGAGACGTTGCTGCTGTGAAGGAATATACTTACCACGCCAAGGTGAAACGCCTTGCCGCCGCGCCGCCTTTCCGTAGCCTTCCTCGCCGACCTTGTCATTTTATGTAATTTTAAATAAAATTTTAATCCGGTGATTTTTACATAAGCCGATAGCTTTTGTAATTTTATTTTTAATATAATGTTTATAAAATTAATCAACGGAGTTCAAAATTTGAAGGACAATCCGTCTACACAGATATGCCGGATGAGTTCATTTATGTTAAATTAAATAAAAGGTATCAGGTAACTGACACAATATTTCTCACTTAAAGTAATTTAAAACCAGAAAACTTAAATAATGGAACAACACAAATTAATTATCTCACAAATACACACCAAATCTTACAAAAATCGGTTTATAATTAACAGAGATATCGTTTTTTAAATATTTGTCACAAGAATAACATTGGACAACGTACTGCATTTACTGCCAAAAATAAAATATCAATTATCTCCTCAACTAGTAGTTGACGTAGCCTAATAATTCAACCACTGGATTTATTATATTTAAAACCAAATTTAATGTTACAGATTTTGTGATATTTGAAAAATATGAATTTTTAATTCATAAACACAATAACTTCAATAAGGTTAAATAACTTCTGAACTTGAAATTTTCCAGACATGCGCGGATGGTGTCATTTTTTTGACATCTTAAGCACTAGAAACCATGACATTTTTATAAACATCGTTAGAGCCGTTTTTGAGAAATTTGGATTTTTGTCGTTTTTTAAGGAGTAAAGATTCTTAAAATACCCCCATTGCAGCAGACCTGCATACTCAGCGAATTTCAAATGAAACACAACATATTTCAATCAAACATAGCAAGATTTGACATGTTTTGGTAAGCTCCATGAGAATAAAATGGGGAATGAGTGTGCAGGTTTGCTGCTACAGGTATATTAAAACTGAGTGGTTTTAATTCAATATTTAGTAGATCTGAACTAGAAGAAGCTATTTACCAAGTTTTAACAAGATATGTTGAGAAATAACCGAGATGTAGAATTTTACTTATTTCCCATAAGGTTAACATTGGGACAACGTACTGTTGTTTACCACTTTCAATATCTCGGTAACCAATGGACATAGAGCAGTGATTCAAGATACTAAATTGTTTTTTTTTTTAGCTGAATTCAATGGTGCCCATAAAAATTATTAAATTTTTCGATAAAAAATCTATAAATTTTATTTTTTTATGTAAAAAACTAAAAAAAAACCATTTTTTGGGGGGGGTTATTCCCCTTTCCCCCCCTTCCGGTGGTCCGATCGGGCTGGTTCACCAACTCGACCAATTGATTACCACTTTACATGTCCGTACCAAATTTCATAAAGATTGGACCAATTTTGCGTCCGCTATCGTACTAACAGACACATATATGTAAATTCGAACGAATAGTGTTTTTTGCTTCTGGGGGTCCCGAAACGAATAGTGGTCCCGAGCTTAGGTCTTACCATGAGACCTACGGTAATAGCTTCTTCCCTATAGGGGAAATTCACTAAAAATGGAAAAAAATGGAAAAAACACCTGGAGATATCATGGTTATATGCCAAATTTGATGAAAATCGGATAGCTGGTGTCTTCTCTACCTTTGATTACGTCCACACACACGGACAAATACCAGTCCGAAAACCACACTTTTTATTCAGGGAGTACTAAAACGAATATATCAACTAACAACTTAAAGTCGAAAATTTTGACGAAATCAATACTTTCTCCAAATACTACGTATAGAGGGGGGGAGAAAGTAATTAAAAATGAATCAACAAAAATTCGGAATTGAATCGATGACGATTTTCTATACAGACCGGGTCTATAAATAAATTCAATTTTACAACAATCCATCTATGGACAGATGAAACCGTTTTTCTAGAATGATTGCCTGGATGATTTGTTATTGTGCAAGAAAAAATATCTATACCTAGTACCTAGTCTGGGGTGGCATTAAGTTTTTTTTTTTAATACGAAGGTTGATACAATGCCTCTTTTGTATCCTCTATTAAGGATTCGTATTTTCCAGATACTATTTGGATGGCTATTTGGATTTGTTTCGGATCTCTTATCGTAAAAGAGGGCTATTTGAAGAAATTACTGTTTCCGGCACTTTTCGGCCCATTCCGACAAGTAAGTTTGTCACCGCATCACAGTAGTTACGTCAAAACCTAAGATTCGTCGCTGTAATAACGCAGCTGTTTGATTGCAAGTAACTAAATATGCAAACAAAAATATTTGAGTTGCTCTATCATAGCATATCATGTATTGTTTGAAATAAAAATGTAGTTAAATTATATTAGCAAATCATTGAAAATCCAGTATAATTTTCATAACCTCAGTAAAAAATAAAAACAATCTACTAAATTATGAACATAAAAGCAAATTCACAAATCACGATTTGCATAACAAATGAGCTTAAACTAAATAAAAATGTAAAACAGAAAAGTGGAAATTGAAGTGGAACAGTGGTGTCAAAAGAGGAGTGACTATATGAGAATCCGGTTATCGCCTAATGTAATTCGCGTCATTTGGGTCCCTAACATAGTGGCATTGATATATATATTTATCGGTTTTACATTTTATTGAGTTTGACAGGTTATTCAATCAGTTATGTCCCAAGCCATAATTGTTATTGTGATTTGATTATGAAAATTGGGCTCCTAGTGTTGGAACTCTTTTAGTTCAATTATCAGACTAACAAACAACAGTTTTCATGTTTTTTAACAATTTATTCCAATTGACAAATGATTTTATGTCTATACAGGGTGTTCAAAAAATGTGGCGCAATAATTTACATAGTGATTCCTTGGGTCAAAATAAGCAAAAGAGTTTATATAAACATAGTTCCTAAAGTGCTTCGTTTTCCGTCTGCATGTGTGTCTGTTTATTATTTTTACATATTTAATCATATCTCACGAACCACTTAACGTATAATAATCAAACTTGGTATATGGATAACCACTATTAAGAAAAATGTTCGTAAGAAGTGTCAAATTTCTACTTTGTACCATTTCAAATTGGCGGCTATTTTTTGTTTTCAAAGCTAAATATCTTAAAAACCGTAAATTTTAGAAAAATTATACAAGGGACAAAAAGTTGCGAAATGTAATCTAATTAACGATGATATTAAGATTATAACAATAGGACAACTAATAATGGAGAAATTTTAAATTTTCCGAATAAAAACATGCAATTTTCAGACAGAATCTTCTAAGGAAGAATGTTTTTATGCAGAAAAGTTAAAATTCCTCCGTTATTAGAAGTTCGATTATCATAATATTAATATCAGCATTAATTGGATTAAACATTGCAACTTTTCTGTCTCATGTATAATTTTTCTAAAATTTACGGTTTTTAAGATATTTAGCTTTGAAAACCAAAAATAGCCGCCATTTTGAAATGGTACAAAGTAAAAATTTTATACTTCTTACAAAAATAGTTCATAATAGTGGTTATCTATATACCAAGTTTGATTTTTATACGTTAAGTGGTTCGTGAGATATGATTAAATATGTAAAAATCATAAACAGACACACAGACGGAAAACGAAGCACTTTAGGACCTATGTTTATATAAACTTTTTTGCTCATTTTGACCCAAGAAATCACTACGTAAATTATTGCCCCACATTTTTTGAACACCCTGTATAGTGTCTGTTATTGCAGAATACAAAAAGTCATTAGAATTAAAGGACGAACTAACTTTATACAAGAAAGCTTCCCCATCTTTTATAAGCTCGTGAACCAGTTATTGCTTTTCACAGATTGAATTTCCTGATAGTTGGCCATAATTAATTGATGAGTTTTGGCTGCTGTACTTAAAAGCATCAATTGACTAGTTAACAATTTAATTGAAACAGTATACACTGCATGAAATTACGTCGGTGTTTTTAGTAAAATGTTGTAACTGAAATGTTATGGCTAAAATATATTTTCCTGTAAATTACATTCATTATAAGAACAAATGATGGATTTTATGACATTAATAGAAATACATGTTGATGATTTAGCCTACCTGAACTGTTATAGCTACTGTATTATTGCTAATTTAGGAAATACTCAACAGCAGAAAATAGGTAGGAAATAAGCTCAACAAAGCTAAAATTATTCCATTTTTATCAGAAATGCTAAGCTTCTCTTTCAGAATATAAATAATGAAAACTGAGTTACGTATACACACTCCAAAAAAAGTTCATAATTACAATCTTCTAGTGCGCCTATATGTATAGGCTTGCTGCCATGGTGACTGCAATAGGTGCATGGGACATTCGTGCAATAATAACTATTAAATAATCATTAGGTAACTGCTTTACTGATGAATAAAAACTTGCTTTCCTTATTACCAGAGCTGAAGGTGGGTTGACACGGTACGATTAATTTCGGACCGAGCTTGATTTTTACTCAGTTCGAGTTAGGTCTCGCTCGAATCGAGTCCACTGGGGCCGAGTTCAATCGGAGGATTGTGAGCTAGCATGTGCGCACGGATTGAATTGGTAAATGTATGTATCCAATGTTAAATTAATTTCAAATCAAAATTCGTATCCGAGAAAATGTTACCATCCGAAAAACTCGGGCCGAGTTGTTTACATAAGAGCTAATCGGATGCATTGTTGCACGGTCCGAGTAGCGTCCGAATGATCTTCCGAGTTCACTCGGTCCGAGATCAATCGTACCGTGACAACCCGTCTTAATCACTGTCGGTAGACAAGTAGCTTAGACCACCAACCAATCATCTGGTGTATAGAATAAGATTCAGTTAAGCTGCTCCGACCTCATTATCACCACAGACGCGGATCGAAAATACTACGTTGTTCTCCTAAAATGTAAATAACATTATTATTTCAAATCCAAATTTGATAATAAATTATGCATGGAATAAAAGACTGTGTTAGGGGTACAGTATTGGAGGTTACTTCAAAACTTTAATAATCATTTGTTGTCTGCGTTTTTTTTAATATTCCAGTTAAGGTCACCTACTTATTTTATAATTATAACCCTTAAAAATATAATCCTCTTTGATTGCAAAACCTTTCACTAAAAATACGTTTTTACACCTCTCCCTCTTATTTGCGGTAGGCAATAACCTTCAATCCCATAGAGTAAATTCTCTAATGATTAAGACATAAAAATTCAGTATTCTTTTAATAATATTGATTTCTATGGTTACTGACCTACGCTAGAGTTCTTCAATGTAACGATAATTTTTTTTTCTTATGGTTACTATGGTTATTGATATTTTCAGTTTTGTTCATCAAGTGCGCCTGTTTTAAGAAATTATTGCCAACTTTTTTTTATATTTCCTTATTATAATCAGTAAAGGAAATTGTTAGCAATAATGTCTTAACGGTCATCGATTTTTATGAGAAAAACGTGGGAAATGGTGCCGCGACATCTTAAACGAATAAGTATCCATATTTTTATTTTTGTGCATTTTAAGATAAAGTTATTTTAGTAAAAAATAACTATTTATTAAAATACTGTATTTTAAAATTAAATTAATTTTTTTACAAGGAATAAGTCTAGCATATATGTCATAATCTTATTCATCATTAGGTACTATTATTCGAATTTCAATCCCAAAAATGTTGAGATACTGAATTTATATTTTCCCGCTCAACTTTTTCAAGGTACATATAGTAAACTTTTTAGGTATGTTTTCAAGGTATGTGTAACTTTTTACAACATATGGTGTAATGTAAATAAGTTTTCTTCAGTATTGTTTTTGATGTTTATAAAATTGCTCATGAAATATGTTGAGTTTATAAATAAAATATATTTTTCTTTCATTAAACCTCTCATCAAATTCCAGGCCTCTACAGAAAACGGTTCGTGGTAAAATAAAAAAAGGAATGTTAAAGAAATGCTTTAACTTCTCTTAATTTTCCTAGCGCAATACTCGTTCATTAAGTTAATTGTTTTTTGTTTGATTGATTTTTATTGTAATTCATCTCTAAATTTTTTCTCGATGTTGTTAGTTTGAAGGAAGAGTTAAAATATAAGTTTTATGTTGTAGAAATGTAATTGATTGTACGTCTTCAACAATATAAAAATTATATTTTAACTTTTCGTTTAGACGTAGAACAATTAAAGGTTTATAGTCATCCACTCTGCAAGAAATCAAATTTAGCAGCGGAACAACAAGTAAGGCAACTAAAAATACAAAGAAAAATAAATAAATATTAAAAGTAAAAACGAATATGAATTATTTCATCTCTATTTGGCTGGCTCTTCCACTTCTCTACCCTCCAGCCGTGCTTAAAAATATCGGAGGTTGTTATTACAATACCTGATGAAACTTTTAAATTAAATTAAATGTAAGACAATATATGATGTCTGATTTAATGTGGAGTTTAACATTCTTTATACTTGGCAGGTGAATAAATTTCAATCGATCCCACTTAATCAAAAAGCTTGTCAAGAACCAAACAGCGGTGCGGCTACTGGGGGCTTACCAGAGGCGGGCGGGCGGTGAGCGGGTCGCAGCCTGCCACTGTACTGTGTGCCGCCACCTCGGCTGCCGTGGCGTGCTGCCGGGTATCGATCTAACATGACCTACTGCGGTCAACCGGGGCCAACGTCTCGCGCCCACACCGACGGTGAGGCCGATCAGCCGACCGACAACCGAGAACCGTGTAGTGGTCAATCACGCGGGTCCGAGTGTGACCTTGAGCACGTGCGACACGCGACTCGGCCGCAGGACATCGCATGACTCAGCGGTCGGGCGATGCACTGAGATATGTAATCACCTGACACTAGTTACGATCATTGGGGATGTGCATCCTATTCTGTTTCCAAGTTTGCTTCAGGGCCGGCTCTACCATATAGGCGAACTAGGCGACCGCCTAGGGCGCCAGGGCCTGAGGGGCGCCAAAGGGGACGCTGAGCAGCCCCGTTTGTCAAAAAAGCTATAGGCGGAAATAATAAAAATTGTTATTTTGGAAAGGCAAGTTATGAATATAGCCTAAATGCCAATTTATACTTACATTTTATTAAATAAGGCCTACAATTTTATGATGTTAGATTAGCTCGGAACACGCTCTGCTTGTTACTTTTCTAAACGCTTTAAAACTATAAACTTATTTTCAATGAGAAAACCCTACCCTTCCAAACTTATGACTACAAACCAATACCAAGCATGCGATATTCTCTGCTCTCTAGGCGCCCTTGCCGCTATAAAGAAGTTTAGACTTATTTTTATCATGACAACCAAATTCAAGACTGGTCCACTGTAGTCCACTACTTTCCCAATGCTAGCAAGTAATATGTTTTTTTATCCACGCTGGAAAGGAGGTTAAAATAGCTCTTACCCTCACCGAAATGCGGGCCCTCTACGCCGCTCGCTCAAGTGAGCAAATCGACGAGCAGGGGTCTCTAGCCTCGGACCGTCAGCACTGGTGTCGAGGCCCCCCTCGAGGCTCTAGGTGGCTTGGAGCGTACAGAGTTGTCTGTACGTCTCCTTGGGCATACCTGCTAAAAAACCCCCTCGCGTGCTGTCACCACATCATTGCGATCGACCCGAGCGTCTGCTCATTGCGACATCGCAATGCGAGGCCTCTGTCCCTTTCAGGACTCCGCGCTGCTGTCCCTATCGGGACGCCTCAGTTGGTGATCAACCGTTTTACTGTCCTCGGTTCTGGGGTCACTCCAGACACCCGTCTGTCCTCTTCTGGCGCAGGATGGACATGAAAAAGTCAGCCACTGCGTTCCAGCTGACACTGCCCTGCAGCATCTTCTCCACGATGTTGTCCGGGGTCAGATGACCACCGACCGAGTCGGCGAGGGCAGTCCGTTCTTCGTCATGTTTTTGTTTCTTACTATTATTACAATTATTACTATTATTACAGTGTAAATTATTGTTCTTAATAACTTGCCAAAGCGTTAATTAATTTTAATTTTAATTATTTTAGTTGTACACATTGCCGGATTTATCACTAGGCCCAGAAAGTCTGGAATTAAGGCCGCGCGCAGATAAGGGACCGCACACGGTAGAAAATAAAGTATTTAGAGTGAAATTTGGAGATGATTAAGATAACGTAATTGAACTAAAGAAAGGTCAACGCTTTTCACGCGTTGGGGCCTCAGGGGGGCCGCACAGAAAACAGGGCTTATGGCCGCGACACCGTAAATCCGGCTATGGTTGTACATTAATTATATTATTTTTATTTGACAAATTGTTAAAATCATATCTTATTTAAATCTTTTATCTCATTTAAGTACCTAAACTCATTAAAATATTATTGTTATATTTTCCCTAAGAAATCAACTCCATCTCAATTTTATAAAGCCTCATTTTATGGGCAAACTTTTTCAGGGGTATCATGTATATTGAATACTCGATGTGCAGTCTTCAATTGAATGTAGTACACAGAAATAACATGCAGTTTAATATATCACTCAAAAAAGCGTACACGTATGACTCTTGACAGTGGATGTAAAGTGTGATTTGTCTTCAAATTCACTGGTTTTAATATTGTTGCTGGCTATCAGGAATTACTTCTTAATTAATAAAAAAGATTGATTTTAACCAAATTTGGATAGCCCTGATGATGCCCCTTAATAAATAAGGGCGAATCAATTGTTCACATGGATTGCTTTAGACAGACGATGAGGGTTTTTATTAATCTCTGGTTTAAAACCTGAACAAAATTTTCCATTTCAAAGTTTGAGGGTTTTAAGTGTTGCCTTGGGAATACCAAAATTAGATAGACTGAGTTTCCTTTCATTACAAAAAAAATATTTCAACAAGAAACTTCGTGAACAAGGAAAAACAACTGACAAGTTTCAAAAAGCATTATCTTAAAACCTAAATTGTTTCATTACATTGTGTATTAAAAAAGTCTGCTGTTGAAGATTTATTTATCTTTAAAGTAAGTAAAACTGACTGGGGAAAATGCACAGACCGGCCCCTTGACACTAACGACCCCAAGCCCCAAGCAAAACTTACGCACAAATATACCATCTGCGGTTTTACCGTGGTACATAGATATAATCAAATCAAACAATTTAAGTTTCCATAAGTATGCGTATAATGTCATAGGCCTATGTAATTAAGCAAAAAATAAATTTCATCTTAAAATATTAACAAATTAACTAAAATAAATTAAAACAACAAATTAAAATTAACATAAAATAAACAAATTAAAATTAATAAATTAACAAATCCTACAAATCTCATAATACAGTAGAACGATTCGATTTATATCTTTATTCAATCTTAACAACAATATTATGCTTGTACCTCCTAAAAAACTTGACAAAAAAGAGGTGAAGAATCGTAATTTATTTAAGATTCTACAAGTCTCTTATAGTTTAGTTTGTACACAAGAGTACTCATAAAAAATTAACCACACAAGGAAGTAATTAAAACTAATAAAAGCATTAAAACTTAAAAGTTTTAGTAATTGGATTTTTAATACGGTAGGCCTATATAAGTTTTTTCTCTGGTCCTGATACTAATGTACCCTTTTACTAAACTGTCAAGAATTCGGGGGGGGGGGGGGGGGGCGTCAAGCAGTACGTTCGCCTAGGGCGCCTAAAACTCTTGAGCCGGCCCTGGTTTGCTTGAAAAGAACAGTGCGATGCACACGAAGGTTGGTCGTATTACAATGCGAGTGGATAGATGTAGTCGGTAATGTTGCCACTGGTAATTGTTGTTGTTTTGTTGTGATAGTTAATTATTAAAGGTTTCCAATTCATATTTCAAGACTTAACCCTTAAATAATAGTAAGTCGATAACCGCAAATACAATGTAAAAGATTGTAACAAATGGTTAGCTTAGACTGAAAAACTCAAATGTAGCTAAAAGTTAATAGCGCAATAGCTCATATAAGCATACTTTAACATACTTTACAGTATTTACATAAAAACCTTTTTTACAATGCATCTTTTTTACGAGGCATTCATACACAAGAGGTTAAAAGATACAGCAATCATTACATTATGTTGTTTTTGACAACCTACTAAAAATAATGGGTGGATAAAGTACAAATTATAGTATCAACCCATTTTAATGTTTCAAGTCAATGTAGTTATAGAATATTTTACCTGGACTACGTTTTTAGCCAGCACAAATAGGGGTTTATCTTACTTCGTTTTAACACCATTTAAAGAATCGGCTGCGAAGATACAGTATTGTAGAAAGAGAGTCTGACGAAGAGACAAAGGGCGACTCAAAATCGCCTGAGACTGTCGGGACAAAGCAATCCTCGCTCTCCGGTGGCCGGTGACCTCTGACGTCACACAGAGACCTCGCTCGACCACGTAAATCTCTCTGGAATATAAAGCTGGCTAAACACGTATCCAGCTAACGCAACGATTCATGTGAAACTCTTTCCGAAAATAATATTGTTATAGCGTAATAATTGCAATAAATACAATTGATTGAAATGAATAAACTGGTACATATTTTTAACACGATAGTACAATTTGTCAAATGAACTGCAAGCTCACGCAAATGAACAAAAGTTTAACGTAGCTGAGCAAAATATTTGTTTATATATCAACGTACATTTGAATGTAATCCTGTAAATACAAATCTTTTTAATGTAATTGTCATCTGTAAACTATGCTGATTAAGATAAATGTATTCTCACCATAACAATTATTTTAAGCTTTGAAAACTGAAAACGCCGGCCACAATTTTGAATTCTATAATGTACCCTGTTTTAGGCTTTTGAGTAAGAATATTTTAAAATCCTTTCTTAGCACGGTACGCATCAATATCATTTGTGCAAAATTTCATGCCCTATGTATGGACATAGATATACATAGATCTATACAACATTATATGTACTAAAAGCCACGTATTAAGCATTAAATGGGCTAAAAATTATATTCTAAAGAGTCAAAGCAGGATCCAATTGACTTACAACACCCTAAACTATTAATATTTTTCGTGTAAAAATAGTAGTTCCTACTCGATGTATTTAACTTTTAATAGCTTATTATTACTGAAGGTTGTTATAAAACATAAATTGTGCTTGATTTCTAAAAGAATTTCGGAGAAACACTTGTTCTGAAGTTTTCAATAAAAACCAACATTGGTATTTTGTGAGGGAATTCCAGTCCAGCAGTATTTCGTGCTTCTACCATTTGTTATTATAACCGCTCCTCTTTGACTCTTCCAACCTCAATATAAAAAACAACACATACATATTGTTTATTTAACTCATATTTTAATAGTAAGATGATCCATTCTATAGTCAATAAAAAATGTACAAAAAAGCCCCAAAGTTCCCAAAAACTAACAATTTAATTTCAGATCTCTATAAAAATTTTGTAGTTTAATTCAGTTGTACATTTTAGATGATTTAAAAGCTATTGATATTATTTATTTAATGAACACCAAAAATATTGTTAAAGAAAGATACAATACTGCAAAGAGAAATAAATTTTGTACAGAGTACCTCCATACAACAAGTTTTATCGAATTTTCCCTAAAAGGAAGAACCTGTTTCCGTAGGTCTCATGGTAAGACCCAAGCCCGATACCGTCATGTTTTTAGGTCCCCAGACGCCAAAAACACCATTTATTTATTCATATATACATATATATTCCGACGAGCTCAAAAACCAGCCTGATCGGACGATTAGAAGGGGGTTAAGGGGGGTAAGCCCCTTCAAAAATGTAATTTTGGGATTTTAAGTAGAAAAATACAAATGATTATAAAATTATGTTTAAAACATTGAATTCAGCTTAAAAAAATTAATGTAGTATTTTGAATTGTTTCTCTATATCCATTGGTTACCGAGATATCGCTGGTGGTAAATACAGTAAATTGTCTCTAACCTTGGGAAATAAATAAAAATCTACGAGTATATCGCTAATTTCTTAACATATCTGAATGAAACTTGGTATATGGCTTCATCTAGTTGATATCTACTGGATTAATACAAAAAATATCTAATATAAACTTCACATTTCTATGGCAGCAAACCTGCATACTTATTTCCCATGTTATTCTTGTGGAGAAAATTGTTGTACGCTCATTCCAGAATTTAAGTTGATTTTCTTGATTTTAATCTCCGTCTAAATGATGTATTTAAGCATTTGAAATTCGCTGAGTATGCAGGTCTGCTGCAACGGGGGTATTATGTTATGTATTTGTTGAAATGAAAGATTTTTGCCATGTTCAACAATCATGCCTTCTACAAACATAAAGTGGAGTTATTTTATCTTGTTTGTTGTGTTGCGGATACTATACATGTATTTTGTCAGGTCCTATGAACGTATATAATTGAAATCTTACTTTTTATTATTTGGTTTATTGTTTTATTGTACTTTTAAACATTTAAAAGTTAAATCTCTCTTGTCCGGTAATCCTTTTAACATAAAACAATGCCTTCAGAAAACTCAGTATGTTTGTTCCGCTTAATCAAAAAGTATTTTTGGGATTGGGCCGATCTATCAATTTTTAGCTAAACTAAGTAACAAATTAAGCAACAAGCCAAAATCAGTTGAGCTCCATGTTGAAGTCAGCAGTAGGCTCGTACAGCGTCGCGGTGTGCGCCGGACACCCATATCAAGTTGTCGCGTCACATTAATTAGCTCACAGCTACGACCCCTTCACTCACCCGCCGAGACTATTATTAGAGACGTTTATGTATATTTATTACTTAACCTAAATTACAAGTAAGTCATATAAATAGCTAGCAGAAGTGGTGTGCTTCGTAAGTTATCTATGTGATTATTAGCAATTTTGAGAATATTATATACTTTTTATTCCCAATTTTTTATTTGCCGACGGGCTGCGAATTATTATATGATGACATCTGGTAAAAATCAAATCATCAAAATAAACATGATCAGGGCTTGAACCGACCCATTTTAAAACGTAAAAAAGATCATCTATCATTGAAACATACGAAATAGATATAATGAATAAAAAAATGGAGTTCACAATACCCAACGGTTTACATAAATTGTTATCCATAATTAATGTTTATAATTGTTCTTTCTAATCAAACGTTTACAACTTACCATAGCCTATAGGCATTGACTTTAAATCCCTTAAAGAGACTTAAAGAGATTTAAAGTCAATGCTATAGTTCTATGTACATTCATCCACTAAGTATTTTAATAAATGTTTAGTATGTTGTGTAGAATGTTTGTATGTCTTATTTTATGTATTTATTTTCGAAGAAATACTGATAATTCAAATTCAAATTATTTACTTCATAAATTTACATAATCATGGCCTCGCCAAGTTTAGCAAAACTTTTCGGCGGGGTCCATTTGTAGATAAGAAAAAAGTACAAGCATTAAGTCACAGTTTTTTGAAATTTGTTGTACGAAAACTAATTTAATACTTATTTGCTAAAAATATTCTATGGCGGTTAGGGCAGGCACCTACAGCATGACATGATTTACGCAGCTGAATATAGACCAAAAGAAACAATAAATAAACTATCAAACACCACAACAACAGATAGAACTCTCAAACATAACAACATACGCAAAACAATAAACAAAGGAAAAAATCCAAAATTAGATGTATCAGCTTGTTTTAATATTTTTTGTCTTTGCTTGCGTACTGGTGGAGATACTCCTTGGAGCTTTGAAGAAGCCCAAAAATCAAAATAAATACATTTGATTTATTGCTACTGAAAAAAGCTTAATTTTGTGGGTCGTTATGTCTGTGTATTTTGGAAGGGTCCAAAAATGGTAATGTTTTTGATTAAACCCTCAATAAAAAGGTTTGGAGAGGGAATCCATCTCTGTATGTGCAATTTTTGTGTAATTTCGTATGAGGTACTGATGATTGCCTTCAGTTAAATTAATTGGTTTTTACCAAAATTACGAAAGGGTACTTACGAATTTTCGAATTACCCTTAGTATCTGCGAAATTCATATTGATGAGTGTTTAGCTATAACAGCCTCCTTAATTCTAGTTTTCTTTCATGCAAAATTTATCTTTTTGCTATTGATGCCAACTTTATGATTTTTTAGGAGTAAACTCATGCAGTATTTTATATACATGTTTTGTAGTCCACACAAATCTACCATTCAGCCCAAGGAATAATTTACTGGCCTATTCCTGCAAAATGATTGTTTAAGTAGGGTTAATTGACCACCCGAATAAAATTTGAATAGGTTGTTTTGTTACTATCACAAAAAGTGAATACATCCCTCATTTTAATTCATTAATTATGTGAATCAGATCTATAGTTTCCTGTCGTTGTCGTTATGGCGCCTGAGGAGAGCAGTCGAGGTCTCAGCGAGTGGATGCGGCTGCACTGACACAGATACGTGGAAGAGTGGATATCAGATTCAATGATAACCGCTGGTTACGCCACGGCGCCGGCGTAATTTATTCCCCCGCCACTATCACTATAGGCCCTACCGTAGCTGTCGACACGGTCAGCGCCGCGCCGCTGCGGTTACGATCTGCTAATGCTGCTGCTGTGTGCCATTACGATCATAGTAGGTCTACCCTCCCCTGTCAACCATGCATCAGTGGCAAATGTAAAGTGGCCTATATGATAAAACCTTTGTTTTGTTCGATCTTAAAAATTAATATGTTTGATATAAATTGTTCAATGACTTCTCAATTTTGCGCATAAAGAATGTTTTATACTGTACTTTGGTTAAATCTCAAAATTACTATTTGATAAGGAGAAGAAGATACGCAGACCGATTTTCTGGAAAATATATCCTACAATATACAACCAATTTAACTTAAACATATTAAGATGACGATGACTTCCAAATAATCAAATGATAACACGGAAACATTTTCGTTAGAGAATAACTGGTTCAAAATCGTGCAAAGCGCATGTTTACGCAAGGAGCTAATGAAGGGTGCAACACAATTGTTTGCTCTCAGCCCATCATAGGTGAATTAGCGGACCTTGGTGCTTTGATCTTATGATCAAGCGAGCAAAGGATTAAATTAATCGTTTTTTTGTTAATCGATGTAAGTAAATACTGACAGGTTACTGAGGCGCATTAAGGGTATTTTTAATCTACATAACAAATGTTTGTGTATCGATTTTTTAATGTTCTCTTCAATTACAAATTTTCAGTTGTATGTTGTCAACAAGAGTCTTGTAGAAGATAAGGCACAATTAGCATTGTAGACGTATAACATGAGGTTCAGTAGTGATTTTGAAGATCAAACCTATACCACAAATTGATTTAGAGGCTATTTGGCATCGTTATCCAAAACGCAACAATAGTTTGACTGTAACTCAACCATGGTCTCTTACTATATCTCTGGAGACTTATTTTCGAGTATAAAAAGTTTTATGATCTCCTAGATTACAACCCAACACAAGCGAGTTTTCCATTAAAAAGTAAGCGATTTTCTCTAATTATATAACAGTAAGTCCCTCACTAGTAGCACCTAGTAGTCAGTCCACTAGCGGTAGGCTAACACCTTCACGGCGCGGCGGTGGCGCAACGTTATCTTGTTGACACACTTGTCCCAGTTCTGTTTTATTCTTGTTTCTACTGTTTCAAGGATATAGTGTCCTTTGCCTAGTACACTGGTTTGCCTCTAGAGCATTACTGTAATGAGGAAATCTATAATTATATTATTAGTACGGTACATGCAAATTTTGCAAGCTATACGGCTTTTTGTTTTAAAATTTACCCCCGCATATTATACACATTAAAACAAGCGTCTGTGCGTGCAGATATGCAAACTAGATTTAGATTTTCAATTTAGGCATTATAATCTCGAAAAAGCGTGAAAAACGGATTAATATAAGTTTTTTGCCAGAATCGTAAATGTA
This sequence comes from Flexamia atlantica, assembly GCA_035578135.1. Classification (NCBI taxonomy): domain Eukaryota; kingdom Metazoa; phylum Arthropoda; class Insecta; order Hemiptera; family Cicadellidae; genus Flexamia; species Flexamia atlantica. The sequence goes on along the minus strand of JAQJVK010000001.1, from coordinate 45,836,968 downwards.
AACAAAAGGCCATCTGATCAGCTACGCGGGGATTATCTCTACTGTTGTGGAGTTTTTGCCAACCACGGTAAAACAATACCATAAACGTTAAATGGTAGTTCTTAAAACTGTGCTAAATGGTGAAAATGAGCCAATTTAATCATATAACGTTTATTGTCATATTTTACCGTAGATTGCAAAAACTCTATTATTGAGCTTCGCTCGGTTGAAAACGGTAATATTTTAAACATACGAGTTCATATTGCTCTCCACAAAGACAATTAACTTTGTGGTTTGATCTACTGAGATTTCCATTTTGTTCAATTATTTACTTTTTTTGGTCTTCGTTTTTCTAATCGATGCTTTCATTGCTCGTTTCAGTGACCAAGCGTTTGACGCACGTTGGTGTGTTCATAGTGCTCGACACTGCCATTCGTCCATTGATTACAATCTCACAGAAAATTCAAATTATACAATATTATTTCACAAATAATAGAAAATTAATTTTCTAAGCATCTAAATTTTGCAACAAAAAACTGGTGGATTGAATTGAATAATATGCAAAGTTTTTTTGACTTGGCAACCTTAAATAATCTTGGTTTGAGGGAATTTGCTTATCTATATTACATGAATCGTATTTGCAAATTTTTAAAAACATTAAACTGATATAAATTAAATTTAAAGCATCAAAACATCCTTATGTAAAAAATGCATGTTGTTACTGTGCCATTATTTCTAATTAACCAAAAACACAGCTGTTTGCCTGTTTGGATTTTTTAAATGACAAATTTGAATATACCTCTTGAGCAATCTGTACTAATAGTATATTTCATTACAAGGACCTAAAGTGACGCTTTTCGTACAAGGTCAAGTTTTACAACCGAGGCTGTAAGCCGAGGTTGAAAAATGACCGAGTAACGAAAAGCAGCTTTAGGTCAGTGTGATGAACTATATTTTTCGTTATTTTGCTCAATACAATACGTAAACTACTTAAGAAAACCAAAATGTTACAGCTTATTTACCTTTAAAGATGCCTTCAAAAGATGCCACCGTCTTGTTCTTGCTATTTGAAGCAATCAGCTGATTGTCTGTTTCATTTGTGTTAGGGTAGACTGACAACAATGAACAACTATCGTCGTATCGAACGCATGTAATAATCGATTGGTGAAATGAGCGAGTTTCACAAATTGATTAAACTGACAACAATGAATGTTTCGATAGTAACGATGAATGTTTCGATTATTTGTAATCGAATGAATATTGTTCGATTATCACGACGTACTCGGCACTTTTTGACTTTTACAGTCCTAGGACTATAAAGAGTCAGCTGGTATCGAGTACATCAGCTTTTAATTGCTAGGAATAAAAAGAGTGTATTTAGGTCCGGAAAACATGCATTAAAAACATCTGTTTTTGAAGCAGTATAACGAAAATTGTATTATCTCAGTTCTACTCCATTATACTTGCTACGTGCTATGGTACAAGTTTTAGATGACTTGTTCATGAATAGCTGGATGATTGATTTGTTTATTTTTGTTTGTTTTTGTTGCTATTCTGTAACCAGCAACTCATATGACCCAATGTTAAAAATTGTCAACTTTAAATTTTATTTTTCTAAAAGATTTGCGTTTCTACAGCAAATTCAACGACGTAGGCTAGGCAAACTTAAAAATAAAAACTTCACCTACATACAAAGTTTTATAATCGTTAGAGCCGTTTTCAAGAGAGGATTTATGTACAAGAATTGTTCATTAAAAGTAATAGGATTATGGTATTTAAACCCAATCCTAAATTTAAGGATTTCAGTGACTTATAATTGTTTTATTCTTGAGATATGATTCGCAATGTCTTTTGTATAAAACTCTGCGATTCATGGCTCCTATGAGTAATTTTTATAAAATAATGATAACATTTAATGAGCGGAAATATATTTGTACCTTGGTAAGAAGACTAAAAATCACTTATTTAAATTGACTAGACAGTCGTTGTTGGTTAACAAATAAAATAATGCTAATGAGAAACAATTACAACTTTTATCCAAAACTTTCAGCAAGAACCGGCATTCCAAGACTCGTTGCCAGCACAGTTCCTCTGACAAGGCAGTTAACAGTTAATAGTTTACGCTGAATCACTTTAAGTTCTTTGTCAACGATATAATTAGTTAATTCTTTCTAAAGTTTTATATTTAAGATATTTATATTCTTCTCAACAAGTACTATGAATTATATGTCTAATCCGGCTTTAAATACATTATTGTTATTCAATTGCAATTGTCGCATTAGTAAGCCTGAATGAAATTTTGTCGTTAAAAAGAAATGCATTTGATCAAATTAGAAAATACATAGTTTGAAGCCAGTTTAGGAGGAAAGCGCAAGAAGTGACCTAGTAGGCAGTCTTAAATTGGCAACCACAAAGTAGGCTCCTCATGTATAATCAATCTTTGATAAGATTTACACAAAATGATCCGTATCTCGCAGATTTAGTCTGTTGCAAGCGGTTTGTAACAGCGGCACTACAGCACGGGTGACGGTGGCGGTACACTATGGCTGTAGCACCGTCAACATGCACTTGCACTCCACCAGTGTTGACATCGCCGGTCGACTCTGGCTTGTACTTCCCTGTGGACCAAACAGTAAACAATACTTATATAACTTCATTTTTTGGTCAGTACTATCCTGGAAAAAATAAACTATTAAAATGTACAGTTTCTGACAGTCAAACTGAATCCAACGGCAAACTGGCAGGTGTGTTTATACACTAATTTAACTTTCTGCTTCCCTGTAAAGAAACCTCACTGTGAATAGTAAAATAAAAAGTATCGATTAAATTACTATCCAATTAAACTTCAATGAAATTCCACAGAAAATCTTCTGTTTTGTTTCTAATCTCTAAACATATTGTGTACATAGAAGGAATTATTGTTTTATTTGTTATTATTGATTTGTGCATTGAAAAAAAGTCTGTCTTAAATAACCTTGTTCGACAATGTCTTTTATTCAACATTTAAAGCAAAGCGTTAATTGTATTATATCCGTTATCTATTTTCCATCATAACAACAAGTTTATTTTTACAATCTCATTATATAGCTCTGTATTCACTTTTCATCCAAACCAACAGAAGTAAAACAAAAACATTTTAATTGAAGTTAATATTATTAATATCAATTATCATTGTTATTATCATTGTGCGATATATTGCCATTTTACTATTTTCATAAGACTTACATTTCTGATGTCCGTCGCAGTTGTAAGCAAATGTTCCCAAATAAGCCTTATTTTGAGGGCTCGAGTCCCTGTGCTCACACACTGCCGCTTGATGAAATGCCAACACCACTCTCGCAACAAGCAATTAGCGCGACGTCATCCTGAGGTTAGCTTCACACGAGTCTAATTTAATCGTTAATGGCTCTCTGTGCGTTAATGTATGCAATAAAAGATTGAAACACTGCCAAACTTTGCAGAGGAGCGACTAACTGATCTTAGCACACTAATTTCAAAAACCTACTCCCCAAATCAGAGATAAATTAGGTTATTGGTTCCACTATACCTCTTAACCCTAAGAGGATTATTTATTAAAACTAGTATTATAAGTTTAAAAAAACTTATGTCAGACAACCACTTGTAAGTTTTACAAATTAAATTCATGTTTAAATTATGTAATATCCTATTAAACCATGAATTTTTCTCGTTCTTCTCGATAATTGAGTTGATTTCCATAACTTATAAGGTATAGGTCACTAAAATTAACATTACAAGTCATATGGGTGGGTTAGGCCACGTTACTTGACTTGACGAAAAACAGTTGGGTTTCGGTTGGTTGCCAGCTCCAGTGCCTGGTGTTATTCATAAATACAATACGTAAATATAAACCAAGAATTATTTTACGATATTTTTATTTTTGCGTACATTTGCCTCAATCGATTATAATAATGTTTGACGATTTTGGATCTGGAAGCTGACCCGGATCTGAATCCTCCACAGCTATCAGGCGTCACAAAACTTGTATTTACTAATAAGTCATTTCAATGGCCGAGAAATCAAAATCAAAACATTAAAAAATTTCAAAAAAAAGAATGCATTACGATGTATATGATCCCGTTATCGATCGCAGTTCGGTCGGCGGTGCGGACGGTCGGAACCATGGCCATTGCGTCACGTCTCCCCTGCTTTCGCCGCTTATCGCCGGCCAGACGGATGGCCGCGGCACGTGATGCCCAATACTAACTAGGCTGCCCGCCATCTCCAAAGTAAATACTTCCTCTCTTCCGTCACTTGTTGGCTCAGCCTTGGAAACTCTTTCTGTGACCGAACCCCGTAAATACAAAGACTATGGGTTACTCAATTTATGTTTTATTCATAAATGAAGAAAGCGTAATAGAGAGCACGTGCGTTAAATGTTGGACGAATCTTTAAAAGTATTGAGAAACCAACGTCTTAAAGGGTTTTTAGGTAAACTCAACCAACTGGTGGTTCTCACCCATAGTTACAAATTCATGGTTTTCAATTAATTAGGCTATACTTCTCAACGAGCCTAGCAACCCAGCTAGAGATCCAAAAAAATTGCATACTTCGATGAAATGAAGAAATCACCTTCTTGCCTAAGTTTCTTGAATTTTAATGAATTCTTGAATTATCCTGTCCAAGTTAGTAAATTAAAAATACACCACATCGAGTTCAGTTTGAAATTCATAGCCATTCCGTGGAGTGGCCAAGTGAAGGCTAGTTATGGTGTTGTCAGACACTACGTTATCAAACTCAGTCGCCACAAATTTCCAAGTTGGGTGTCCTCTGAGGGATTTGGGAATTGGGACAGGAATAATTTGGACAAATGTTTGATTACAAGTGTTTAACGTTGTCTTTTAGTTGTGGCTTAGTGTCGTAGGGTCGTCCTGGTTATCTCGGTGAGGCAATGTCAGCGGGGCCTCCGTGGCGAACCGCAGCCGTTCCGCGTTCTTACCTTCTTTTAATTTAGCGCACCATTACCATTAGATACAGCCATTACTGTAACATGCAGATTAAGAAAGCTATTTCAAAGTTCACAGGGTCGATTAGTTGAGAATCCTCAAATATAACTAAATGGCACTTTTCACTGTAAAATGCGTTAAGTTGAAGACAGTTGCCATATTACGTCATAATGAAATGAAAAATTCTTTATTTTACCAGGCAAAGTTAGGGCCACATGGCCCTCTCTTACACTTAACCTGAAATACAACATGTGAGATATGTGTATATTTTTATTTTATTTTACTAATTTGCAAAAACTTCATATATTTACATAAAGGAGAATAACTATATCAATTTAAATTACACTCATTCACTCAAACATTCATCCATCAGTGACCCCGCTCAAGACGAAACCACCTACAACGCACCAGCCAAGGACATCCGTTGAAAGAACAATTTTTTGAGTGCCGCCGCAAACCGACGATGTTCTTCAATTGACTTCAGGGACTTCATAATCACTCCTCCTTAGATTAAAAACAAACCTTTTTGTTGTTTAACTTTTATTTGTTATTTTTTGTTGTAGTATTAATATACCTTGGATTTACGTATAATTAGTCCAATACTTTATAAAAACAATGCCTGTATAAAAAAATAATACCTTTTTTAAATAGCTATGAAGATTAACAGATAAGTTACTCACGATCAACAAAAGCGATTCTATCTGTTGACATGTTGGTGCTACGAATAAAATATTTAGAGAGGAAACCAATTCTTAAAATATGAACTTTATACATTGTAGAATAAAACTGAAGAAACGTGTCTACCACAACCAGTTGTGCTATCAATCAACGAACTTGATAAACGTCTATCATTATCAAGCTGTGGTAACTGTTTTTGGCAACTAGGGTGTGCGATTAATCGATAATTGAGCTTTTTTCGAGCCGAGTATACACTAATCGAATATCGACTCGACTTATTGCAAAATACTCGAAAGTTCGAGTCGAATAGTTACTCCCGCCGTTTACCGAAAATCGGTTCATGCAAAAAAAATATTACGGTTTTTTCACAATGTCAATCCATCTTCAATGAACTTAACTAAAGCCTCGAAAGAATTATTTTGAGTTAGTGAAGATACATTAATGTTCATACCACTCTATATTTTCTATAGTTTGAGGTTATTTATGATTCTTTCTCTTAAAAAAGTGATTTTTGGTATTTACTAGAAACCATACCAAATCAATAACAAACTCAAATTTTTTGCTGACAATTACAAGAGTCGAAATGTACCTGTGTGACTAACTCAAAGGAAATATTTCAAAGATATATTGAGTCAAGTATAGAAGGGCTGTGCCCTTCATTTCATTTCAATTCAAACCCTAAAGACAAGTTAGGCTTGAAAAATATATAAAATGAAGAATTATTGTGGGAGGATGTAAAAGGTTCTCTTTTTTATATCTGCTCTTGGTTTAGTAACTCTTTTAAGTTTAATTACCTTAAAATTTTAATTTGTATTTGATTAATAATAATAATTTTTGACATGGCGATTATTTAGTAACCGGATGACTATTATAATATAATATTTTAAAAAAACTCGTCTCGAAAAAGCTCGAAACTCGCGAGAATTTTTCAATGCTAGACTCGGCTCGACTTCAAAAATCACTACTCGCACACCATTGTTAACTCCATTAACCACTCTAACGCATGTTTGTATAAGTAGTCAGTTTTTAGTTTTAGTGATTTTTTAAGTGAGAAGTAGATTTCTAAAGTACTTGTGGAATATAATGCGAATTAGTAACTAAAAAGGTGACTGGCTAGTAACTAACCTATTAACTCTAATTCTTGTAGATTAAGTTAGCTATGCTACGAGTAAAATAACTGTGTTCAAAACAAAAATAAAAGATTCCTTCAGCATGTTTAATACATATATTTGTAAAGCTTTAACAAATATCTTTAATAAATTCAGCACTCCGAACTCCCCAGAAGAAGCTTCATGTGCAGATGTGCCGAAAGAAGAAATTGTTTACCGGAAATCTCTTCCACAACGACCTCTAGCCGAACTAAAATGACGACGACAATAACAAACAGCTAAATCCAGGTCACCTGCTTCCTCTAGCACAAATAATTCCTTCTTTCTCCTTATTTTGCATGTAACCCCTCTCCTTTATTATGCAATAGTGTTATTTTAGAGCTTACGAATAATTCTCATCTTGGTCAAAATTGTTGCCGAACTGCTTGTTGTAGGGTATTCAAAGAATCAAATAAATCCCAGGTTAATAATAGTTTAGTAGAATTAAAATACCCCCGTTGCAGCAGACCTGCATACTCAGCGAATTTCAATTGCAAAAGAACATATTTCAATCCAATATAGCGAAGATTTGACAAGTTTTTTTGAGCTCCTTAAGAATAACATGGGGAATGATTATGCTGGTTTGCTGCTGCAGGTATGTTAAAACTGGATGGTTTTAATTAAATATTTAGTAGATCTGAACTAGAAGAAGCCTTATACCAAGTTTTATCAAGATATGTTAGGAAATAAGGAAGATACAGCTTTTTTAATTTTCTATAAGGATAACATGTGGAATGAGTATGCAGGGTTTCTGGCATGAAAATGGAAATGTCGAGGGTATTAGATCTAGAAGAAGCTACAAACCAAGTTTTATTACGATATGTTGAGAAATAAGCGAGATATTGAATTTTTCTTATTTCCCATAAGGTTAATAACATTGGGACAACGTACTGTGTTTACCACTTTCATTTTCTCGGTAACCAATGGACATAGAACAGTGATTGAAGATACTAAATTGTTTGTTTTTCCGGGCTGAATTCAATGGTTTTAACAAAAATTGGATTAGTTTTATTCAAAAATACCCATTTTTGGAGGGTTTATCCCCTTTGCCCCCCTTCCGGTGATCCGATTGGGCTGGTTTTCAAACTCGTCCGAATAGTACAGTAAAAATAAGTGAAAAATTCCATAAACCCAAAAAAAATTAGCCCAAGCAAGGAATTTGGTAAAGATGTTGGGAATATCTTCCTTTTGAACATACTAAAAGTCCCCTAAAATTGGAGCTGTGCTACGGCCGCCATCTTGGAAAATGGCGGCCAATTTCTGTATTTTTGCCTTTAGCTCCTTTATTATTGGAGATACAGAAAAAAGTTTCAAATAAAAATTGTAGCCCATTAAAAATACACATTTTTGCTAATTATCATTTTTCCTCTAAACCCAACGGTTTTTGAGTTATTTGCGATTAAGTATAATTAAATCGTGGCTTTTCCCATTATACACAAATTTTAGAAAAAAGTCACTCAACTGCAGTTTTTATCAATATTTTTTTCAGGCTATTGACTTTGAACCGATATCCATTATTGTTGAGTGGTTGGTTCTTAATTTTGACAGGGCTCTCATTTTTGGCCGCCATCTTGGATCCGCCATATTGGATATAAATTATTTTTCTCAAAAGTAAAGATAGTGTTGTGATACATCATTACAGACTAGATTTTTGCCCTAAACTCAATTCTGAAATCCGTTTTTCAAAATTTGGATTTGCTAAAAAGATATGCTCAAATAGAAATTCAGCCCTATACATTTCTTATGGATATTCCGTACTATGAATATTATATTTTGATTATTTATCTTATATCTCCGGTTCTAAATAAGATATGCTGCAGGTTTTGGACTTAATATACTCAGTGATTTAACGGCTTTTGAAGGAGATATTGATCGAAACTTGCAGGGTATCTTATTTAGAACCGGAGATTCAAGATAAATAATCCAAAATAATATTCTAAGTACGAAATATCCATAAAAAATTTATATGGCTGAATTTCTATTTGAGCAAATCTTTTTAGCGAATCCAAATTTTGAAAAACGGATTCCAGAATTGAGTCTAGGGCAAAAATCTAGTCTATAATGATGTATCACAACACTATCTTTACTTTTGAGAAAAATAATTTATATCCAATATGGCGGATCCAAGATGGCGGCCAAAAATGAGAACCCTGTCAAAATTAAGATCCAACCACTCAACAATAATGGATATCGGTTCAAAGTCAATAGCCTGAAAAAACATTGATAACAACTGCAGTTGAGTGACTTTTTTCTGAAATTTGTGTATAATGGGAAAAGCCACGATTTAATTATACTTAATCGCAAATAACTCAAAAACCGTTGGGTTTAGAGAAAAAAATTACAATAACCAAAAATGTGTATTTTTTAATGGGCTACAATTTTTATATGAAACTTTTTTCTGTATCTCCAATAATAAAGGAGCTAAAGCAAAAATACAGAAATTAGCCGCCATTTTCCAAGATGGCGGCCGTAGCACAGCTCCAATTTTAGGGGACTTTTAGTATGTTCAAAAGGAAGATATTCCCAACATCTGTACCAAATTCCTTGCTTGTGCTAATTTTTTTCGGGTGAAAACTTATTTTGACTGTACTAGAATGATTAGCACTTTAAACGTCTGCTCTTTCCAAATTTCACTAAGATCGGACCATAGTTACGGCCGTTCTCGTGTTAAAGGATATATATATATATATATATATATAAAATATATCTACTGTATATATATATATATATACATATATATACAGGGCGTTTCAAAATGAAAGAGCAGATTTCATTTATGCATTACTTGAAACCCAGTAATCGACAAAGCACGATTCATATGGCATTGGATAGAGCAAAGAATGAAGTTTCATTTATGTATTAGCTGATAGCATGTTATTATTTCCTAATACGAAATGTTGTTTATTTTTATTACATTCTTGTTGTTGAAAAATTGGTGACTCGTCAAGATAAATCATTTTAGGTTTTGTAATTTTCCACGAATTTTATGTGCCATTCATAAATTTGTTTGTGCCGAGGTGGTTGCCTATTTAAATTTTCGACGTAAATTTCGCTGCACTTGAATAATTGATTCACATTTAGCAAATCCCAAAACACAAAATGAGTTTTCTTGATGAGTCGCCATTTTTTCCAATTACAATATTGCAATGAAAACAAACAACATTTCGTGTTAGGAAATAATAGCTGGCTATCAGCAGATAGAACAATGAAACTTCATTATTTGCTCTATCCAATGCCATGTAAATCATTCTTCGTCGATTAATAATATATATTAATAAATATATGAAATTTGCTCTTTCATTTTGAAACGCCCGGTATATACTAAAAAAGAATGGTGGCGGCCTTTTTTTACCTTCATTTCCCCCCCCCCCCCCCACTTGGGCCTCAGGCTTGTGCGTGGAAGTTATCAAGCAAACCAAGGAGTGAGCCGGTACAGTACAAGGATGAACAGTGTTGCTAAAAGTAAGCGGCATCACCTGGACTCGATCCTGCGACGCTAACGCCACAGAACCGGGGCCGAATGCGCTACCAACTGCGCCACCGACTCACTAACGAACAACATATATTCGAACGATTGGTGTTTTTTTTGCTTTTGGGGGCCCCAGAACTAAAAAGTTATCATTGTCTCGGGCTCAGGTCTTACCATGAGTTCTACGGTAACAGCTTCTTCCCTGTAGGGGAATTTTTCTAAAACAACACATTATCTGTTTCCTATTTTTAAAATAAAGGGATTGAGTCCTCACTTAATATTAAAGAAAGAAAATCATTTTAATCCTTTTTAAACCCAACTATTTTATTAGTAGGGTGACCGAAAAGCCAGAGTCAACCGCAAGCATGCAAGATATTCCATATAATAACAAAACTTGCCTCTGACATAAGACCGATATTTTATCCAGATGTGGCATGTAAAAGCAGTTGACGGAATTTAAATCTTTCTTTTTGAAATGCCAAGAACTTTAAGCGTGTTAAAACGTATGGACGTACTTTTTGTTGCTATTCACTGTTTCTTCTGTAACTTTAAAGCTAAGGACATATTTTGTTCAGCCCGGTGTAATGATATGGTTATACTATCGATGGTGTTATGTTTTATTAGGACATGCGATGCCACGCTATTGATTGTGCAAAAAACCTTAATTCCAAAATTTAAAGGAAATCCCCGGAGCCCTTTTGAGATCGTTGTGCACAAGCAAGCATACCAGATAACATTGTTCGTATAAGAGTTAGGATAGAATATACCTACCTACCACTGAGAACTGCTTAAGGCGTTATTTCAGTATACTGTGCTAATAACCTTGAATAGAACTCAACAATGTTTGCAATAATGTAATTGATGAGTGTCGTGGGAAACAGGAAAAATAACAGCGTGAGAAACTCTTCAGACATAAAATAGATCGAAATATCTAAGCTGAACCTGTCTGGTTGTGTTTGACGAAAGCACCATAACAGGAGGGTAAGCGGATCAGCCCGAGAGCGCCTGTCGCCTGTCGCAAGCAGCGAGGCAAACGAAAGGTCGCTGGCGCAACGAGGACGTTTGCGGCTGGCCGAGGACGTGGAGCATCCCCTGACCTCCCTGCCGGCCTTCGTAGACTAGAATTGAAGGCGTACTACGGATATTTCATCACTGTAACTATTATTAGTTTCGTAATTTTATTTGTAGTGAATTCACGGTATTGGCATTTTAACGATTTTCAAGGAGAGTCGTGAAGTGGGATTGACCCGACACCCGCGCTGCTAATACCTTGCTTACCTTCGCACACTAAGGTACGGTAGGTGAATTCAGTACATTTTCGTCTTAATTTCGTGATATAATTTTGTAGTAAATTTGAGTAAAAATAGTTAAGTTTGCACTAATTTCATTTCAATACAAGATCACACGCAATTTCTTTCGGATTAATTTATTGGATCTAATGAGGCTCAACTATTCATCCATCAAAACTCTTTAAACATCTTCCACCAAACGTAATTTTTGTCATTTATTTTCTAATTATTGTAGATATTGAACCTTCCTAGAGGTTCTCATTTTATAGCATAGGTTTTTATTATTACGTTTCTCTTTTAGTCCTCCATTGATGACATGTTCTATTTATGATTTCTTTTAAGTCCTTAAAGTCGTAAAGGCATTCCCAAACTATCGTCAAGTGTTAGAGATTTTTGGTCATTAAATCAGACCGGCTCAGTGAGCGGCAATGTGTAAGGGGTGATGAGAGGGAGGGGTAGAGGGGTAGAGGGGCGGAGGGGTGGAGGGGTGGAGGGGTGGAGGGGTGGAGGGGTTGATGGGGAGGTTACGCTTCATCATTACGTCAACAAGTCGCGTGTGTGATGTAAAAATGATAAAGTCTTTGTTGATGTTAAACTTGTTATGCGTTTCGGATCGTTAACATCACATCATAGATGGAACTTAATTCTTTTATTACTGAACTTAATTCTTTTATTTAACATAAACATTGAAGTGTTTTAGGGAGCTGATAATACTAGCCAGTCCCATTTAATATAATTCGTCAATATTTCCATCAATACATCCAACCCGCCACATTTCTATCAATATTATTGGCAATATCTAGAAATATTGTCACAATATTATTGACCGTCTAAGCTCTGCTTGAAACTAAATAATTTATTTCTTCTAAAATAATTTTGAATCTTGGAGTGTAAATAAACAATAGCATTATTTATATAAATTTGTAGTACTTTTAAATTCACGCAATGTAAATTCAAAGGCACTATATTACTGCAGTATTCAGATTTTTTCGTATAAATAAGGCAGACCTCAAATTGGTTTTCGCTGTTTTCAAATACATTTTTTATCGTAATATTCAAACAACCAAAATTTATTAGCAGGCCAGTGCGTTATTTTATCTGTCATTAAATAGCACAGCAAAATTTACTACTTCAGCCTCGTTCGGAAAAGGCCATGTTACAATAATTTTTACCAGGAATAATGTTTGATTCCCAACATCGACTTGATGAAACGCATCTCAATATAATACAGAATCGAAGAAGGTCACTTGAGGTTGAATTATAATGTCATCACCAAAACAACTCGCGGCTCCCATTATTGATTTCACTCGCAGTTTTCGAAACGTTCCTTTCAGGACGAACTCTGATGATATGAATGTAGCCTTGGGAAGTTTCGAAAGATTCATTTTCTACCCAGCAATACTACGATAGCCTATTTTTCATTTATGCAATTACGTTTAAGTCCACCTTTGCAAAATATGAATGTGTGAAATGTGTTTGTATCTATATCAGTGGATATTTTGACTTGCGAGAACCATTGATAACATTTTCAATAAACAAATACGCACGCAGTACGCTGACGTAAACAGGGCCGGATTTCCCAATAGGCCCAGTAGGCCCGGGCCTATGGGCGCAAGTTTCCAGGGGGCGCACGGCCGAGAGAAAAAATATATAAAAAATCTAGAAATAAAAATAAATAGCCATAACTGAACATATTTTTTTAATTGATATAAAAGCAAATCATCAGGAAAAAATGTTCTGATTTTTAATATCATTGGAACAAATAATGGTTCGTAAAGTTTTATTGTTTTTCAACATTACGCATCAACTTAGTCACAGTATTGATCTCAAACAAGGGAGAACTGGCTGTAAGGATGTCGTAGAGCGGTACGCATCGTATTTCCATTATACAAGCTCGGCGCTACTGCTAAAGTGCTCGGAATGATAAGGGGCGCATGCGCTTGGCAATGTTATTGTCGAGACACTGTTTACCACCCTCACCTCTCATAAATCAGCTGGCATCTTCTTATCAGTGTTGCTCGTGTCAACGGCCGAGGATAGATGTGTTGTGCGTATTTCGTTGTGCGTGACACCGGCTTTAAGTATTTTTATTGCGAAAATTACTTTTATTAATGTAGTTGGTCAAGTCTTATTGTATAATGAGTCAAAAACCAAAGCCAAGTGGTGTGGAATTAAGAAGAAAACGCGAGGAAAAAGAAGAGAAAGAAGAAACACTCTGATATAAAAAGTTATATATCACATCACATGAAGTTATATATCTTCATTATAAAGACAATGAAGCTTTTTAGGAAAGTAACTTTAACCAGTCTAGGGGGCGGAATAAGTTATTGGGCCTATGGGCGCCAAAATGATAAATCCGGCCCTGGACGTAAAGGAACGAATTTCAATTTCGGGGCTTAAGTTGCCCATTTTAGACCCAAAACCAGATACATTGGGCTTTGTTCTCCAGATACAGAATCAGGTGCAGAATTTTCTTCAAAACTAAAAAGAAATCTGATGATAAATTCGGCCGCAAGAGTGCAAAATCACCTTAAGACGACGTGCTTGGATTTATTCGATTAATATTTAATTCGCATGTTAATAAACAGGCTATTTTTAGTGATGTAATTTTGGAAAAGGGTTTACATTTGTATTTTTATTTTATTAAATAAAACTCATATTAATATTACATTTGAGGCTAACACGACTTTTGCTATCCAAAAGTGGCATTAAGGGACTCCAACAGCTCACATTTTCATAGAAAATTCACTAACAAGCAATCGACAAAAAATTACCCTATATAGACAAATTTAAATAAATGTGGTAATTGAACGTTTGCTGTAGTGAGATAATTAGGCCTAGTAGATCCTTAACACATAATTCTTCGAGTTATCTAAATTATGCAAATTTATTTGGTGCGGCTGCTTCCAATGGATGTACTGAACTGAACACGTGATTAACGTTTGATACACGTCGCTCAAAATAGACTATAAGTTATTTCCCATGCTGTTCATTATAGGCCCTACCAATAATCTGAGTTGTCTCCCTCAAGAAAATTATCGCACTTTACTCCCTTAATAAATTATCAACACAATTTCTAATCACATATTGTAGCTTGTAATTCAAAGTATTCCTCCACGCGATGTAACAGCGAACATCCAAGGACCTGTTATGACAGCTGATGGTTCAGTCTTCTGCTACGGATTACGACAGTCCCGAGTCCCGACCTTTGCCGCAACGCCGCGTGCGGTTCGCGGTGGGGCGGCGAGCGTGTGGGTAAACTCATTATAATGACAAAGTGCGGTTACTCAGCGCTTCGCTTTATCATCGCCATCAAATCACGGGCCCAGCAGGTCGCCGTAGTTATCAGTAATCGTCAGTGATTAGCCAAAAAGCCGGTGATTGCAGGCATCTCAATTGGCCCCATTGTATGTAGCCAAACACTGATGCAACGCTGGTGCAAGGCGCTCAGGGAGATATTGTTTGTGGTAAATATCTTCTGATCACCAATACAATTAACATTTCCTATAAAGAATTGTATTAACTAATTTA
This sequence comes from Flexamia atlantica, assembly GCA_035578135.1. Taxonomy (NCBI): domain Eukaryota; kingdom Metazoa; phylum Arthropoda; class Insecta; order Hemiptera; family Cicadellidae; genus Flexamia; species Flexamia atlantica. The sequence goes on along the minus strand of JAQJVK010000001.1, from coordinate 45,821,910 downwards.
ATACAAAATTAGTTAACTACTGTGATGTATTTAAGGAGCCTATAGAAATGAACGCATTGCTATGGCAGAACAAGATAACATTATTATTTTGAATAGTTAATAGTATTAGCTTATGAAAAAGATTGATCTACTTCTCAGGTCATTATTAGAATTAGAATACTGATTATAATAAAATTACATTCCGAAAGATAAATAAAGTTTGCTGGAAAGCCTTTGTTTTATTATTGGAATTTCTGACAGCGAAGATTGGGAACAGAATATGAGGTGTAAAGTGTAGGAGTTGTTTGTGTGTAGTTGTCCTCACACAAAAAAGTTATGTTAAATCAAATACAACTCTCTAAATCTACATTCAGCTAATAATTGATAAAAGATTACACTGAAACTTATTTTTATGCTGTCTAGATACTGAGAGTAATTGTATTTTCTTTTACCTTGGGAAGAGAGTCAAATAACGCCATAACACACCCTCCCGATTGTTGGTAACCCGATTACATATAGTGATTGCGACGAGTTTAATTTTTAGATTTATATTAGAGGAGAAAATTGCATGTCATTTGATCTGACACAATATCCTCACTTTCCGCTATATAAAAAAGGGCTCTATACCCCACAAAGCTCCCAATTTAAACCTACGAAAATAAATGCATTAAATAAAAGACTACGAGTTCAAATATAACAGGATTTTTCTATTGCACTTGCTGTTCGTTCTTCGCACGGCCACATAAATAACTATATTTATTTACTCACATTATTTATCTGTGAGTAAATTGATATCGACCCATGGATATCAAACTACCAGCATCGAAAAAATGTGTACATAAAGGCCTATGTGTTGTGTCAAGTCCGTTCAAAAATAAATTTGAGTTCAATTTTATCCATTTTTTGCGTTTCCTCTTCTATATCCAGTTTTTTTATCGTATAGCCTAGCCCTTATGAAAACCACAGAACCTCTTCTTTACAATTTAATTTGCATTAACTGGAAACTGCGTTTGCACCTCCGCATAAAGTCTTAAAAATGGTCTCACAAGCTATGTTTTACTTAGATCATTCCAGGTAAACCATAAGTAGTTATTTGAGTATTATATCCTTTACTCCATATTAACCATCAAGTAGCAAAGGGGCTAAAGCACTGTTAAGAATTAGGAGATTGCATTTCGACATCGAGTGACGAGCATTATTCGTATTTATCCGCATATAAACTGCAGCTAGCCGCCGCGCCGAGGTGAATGAGCGGAGATGCCCCCACCTGCAGCGGCGACGCAAGGTCACTCACTACGCTCACTCACTCACTCGGCCAGTCAGCCAGTCAGTCAGTCAGTCAGTCAGTGTCGGCTGCGGTGAGTGAGTGAGTGCCATGGACGGGGTGTGGGGAGTGTGGGGAGTATTGTTGCTACTCTCCTTCGCCTCGGCTCAGGAACCAAACGAAAACTCGGGTGAGGTGGTCATATAACTTAGTATTTTAATGAAAATTTATCATCAAGATAGATGTTAATTACTGAATTACATTAAAATATTTTATTTAATTGTTTTGTGTTTCAATCTACCTATAAATGGTTATGAATTGAATTTGAACAGCAATCGTTTACAGTTTAGGCCTACAATTTTTTATTTTATTTTATGAATAAACAAATATTTTAATAAAATTTAAATATTCACTTGTCTTTAAATATTCACTTGTCTTTTATATTATAGCATATAAAATTTTAGTATTAATAAAAAAATATTATGGTTAGAGACTCAAGTAATGTCTCCTTGCCATCTAAGAATATTATTAAATGCTTAAAATCGGCCTTGGATCTATAAGCTTTGAAAAATTATCAACATTTCAAAATATATTCAATACAATTAAGTAAGTGGTTTTGTTGGCTTTGAAGATGGCATAAATTTCCGAAACATTTCGTTCAAAAAACTTATAAAAAATGTAAATAAATAAGTGTGTATTGTTAAAAAGTGTTTTTATTAATAATTATAATACAGTAACAGCCCTAACCAATCGAATAATTTTATATTCAATATAACCTATCCCAAAAACTATGAGATAAATAGTACAGTGCATTTAGCTCAAAAACAGGCCTTAGGTCACCCTTCAAAAACACAGAAGAAATTTGCTTGGAATATGTGCAGGACACCTCCCTTGCTTTGGGAACAAAAGTCCCAAAAAATCCCGTGACGGGTTTTCCGCCATCTTGAAAAAAACCTCCCCCATATTGGATTTTGGTAAGCTTCTAGTAAAACTTCAATCAAGACAAAACCAGATGAGCCAAAGTATTGAATTTGATTTCATCTTGTTCGAAAATAAATTTGCTTCAAGAAAAGTATAGTTTTTGTGGTAATGTAATGGTATAAAGCATGGTTTAGACGCGATAAAGTGAAAAAAGTTATAGTTTTTCCCGAAAAATCAAGTACACTCTTATAAATTTGCCGCATTTGTAAATGTATGATATTTATAAATACTTAACTTTAACCGATTAAAAATATCACAATAAAATTCTGAACAAAATTTACTACTGTACAGTTTTCAATTAGTTCTCTAAAGCTACTCCGGGGACAAAAGAAAAATGAAGTTTAAACGCGAGCGTCCGGTGTTGCGTCGGTTATTGGATTTGTGTAAGCTTCTAGTAGAACTACAATAAAGTCAAAACTAAATGTCCCAGAGTATTGAATTTGATTTCGTCTTGTTCGAAAATTAATTTCCTACTAGAAAATTATAGTTTTTATGGTAATTTAATGGTAAAAAACATAGTTTAAACGCGATAAAGTGAAAGAAATTATAGTTTTTTCCGAAAAATCAAGTACAATCTTTAAATTTTGCATATTTTTAAATGTGTAACATTTATTAGTACTTAACTTTCACCGATTAAAAATATTGCAATGACATTTTGAACAGAATTTACTACTGTTCATTATTAATTGGTTCTCTAAAGCTACTCTGGGGTCGAAAGAAAATTGAAGTATAAACGCGAGCGGCGGTGTTGCGTCGGTTATTGGATTTGTGTAAGCTTCTAGTAGAACTACAATAAAGTCAAAACTAAATGTCCCAGAGTATTAAATTTGATTTCGTCTTGTTCGAAAATTAATTTTCTACTAGAAAATTATATTTTTATAGTAATTTAATGGTAAAAAGCATAGTTTAAATGCGATAAAGTGAAAGAAGTTATAGTTTTTTCCGAAAAATCAAGTACACTCTTATAAATTTGGCATATTCTTAAATATGTAACATTTATTAGTACTTAACTTTCACCGAATACAAATTTTTAATCAAATTATTATTATTATTATAAAATTATTAAAAAAATTGCCTACATGAAAGCTTTAATTTTAGTCCAGGCAACGAAAAGGTATAGACGGAAATTTTCGGAACACAATTTTTGACTTAGCAGCTTTTTTTGGACTAGTTAGGAGGTGAAAATATCCAAAGTCCTCGTCCTTAGCCCTTGGGCGGAGGGAGGGAGGGGGTCTGAAGGTACAATTTTTTGTTTTTTGCTAAATATCTTGAAAATTATCAACTGTCAGTGCTCCCTATTCAGTAGGAAAATTAAAGTTTCTGAAAGAAACGTATATAACATGTCTAGTTTGGTCGAACCATTTACAAGATAAGCACTAATTTTATCATTATTTATGCAAATATTCCTTCTATGAGAATTACATTTAAATTTATGTGTAACATATTTGCCCAGTGGGGCAACGCTTTTTCACCTAAAGTAAAATGAACAACACTCAGAAAATATTGAAAAAATTTACAGTAATTTGATACCCCTGTCATAAAAGTTAGAAAAAATTAAAGGTGTAGGCGAGCTCACAAAACGTTGTAGAACCCCGAATATTAGTAATAATTTCTTGAAAAATCTATTATACAGTACTTATATTTTTGATACAATTTAAGTATAGAAAGATCTTTCCAAATCTGAAATTTTATCATGTTTGATACATAGTTTTTACCTAAAAGATCCAGACATTTTTAGGTAAAATCATCTAATGGTATGATGCTTTCTGAAAAGAATTGTTTGAAGAAGTTTACAGACATGGAAAAAATTGGTAATTTTAAAGAAAATATAAGCCAAGTAAGAACTTAAACTATAAAATTTTAAGATATATGCTGGACACATTTTTATTGCCTATTGCACATCAAGCTTACACTAGACAACGTAGTATTTTTCACTTGTAACATCCCGCTTGCAATGGTCATGGAAAAATTACTAACAATAACTAGCAAATGTATTTATCCTAATTAATGTAAGGGTATCACCAACTATAACAACCTGCAAAATATTTTCGGATTCCAAAAATTAAATAAAGAAAAAATTAAAATACTATTTTTAATCATTGTTCTACTAATTTGTAAATACACATTAGCACTTACTTATGATTTTGGAGATGATATAAAAAAAGAAGTCCTAAGTCTATCCTGCTAACAGCAAACTGAAAATACCGTTAACACCTCTTAAGACCGTCCCGGTCTTACCGACCAGGCCCGCAGTGGTTGCGTATTTTAACCGGAATATGAGTAAAGGGTGAGTGCAGGATTATTGTGGCGCGATCTTGTAGCCTTGTTACTGACTAGCGAGCGCAGAATCCTATACTCTTATACGAGTAGTGTTATCTTGTATGTATGCTTGCTTGCTTGCACAACGATCTCAAAAACGGCTCCGAGGATTTCCTTAAAAGTCTGGAAATTAGTAATTTATGACTCAAAAACGTCTTTTATGCAGATTACTTGGCCAGAGAAAATCTAATAACGTAATAAATCGAATTTTAAAGTTGTAAAATTTTAACATTGGCCTTATGGGTTGCCGTGATAGCAACGAAAATAAACAAAAAAGTGTAAACAAATGAAGTAATCATAACAGCTGTTTGGAATCTACAGCCATTAAGGGAAAATACAGCAAGTGGGATGAAGAGACCATGGAGCAATAAAAAAGGTTTCTATTTATCAATTTTATGACATTGAAATATTTTATAGTAACTGGATGAACCGGTAAACATGAAATAACACCGAGCAAGGCTCGGTCCACCAGGTACTTATTGACTTAAGGCCGACATTTTCCTTTGGCAGGATTGTTAACAGCCAATGGCAATTAAAGGACCTACATTTTAACGTGGGATCCGAACCACAATTTTATTATGTTTTCCTTATCAAATAATTTACATCAGAAAATTATTATTACATTATCAGACTAGTCCTTAAAATTTACTAGCATATGACGAGCTCAAAATTAAATTTATATCGATCCGTAGTACATTTTGTTCAGAATATAATTGCGAATTGCGATTTCTAAACAGTAAAGGTTATTTAGCATCAATTGTTAGTGGTTTAAATTAGAGGAAAATTTACGACAGGGTACTTGATTTGTCCTAACAAGTTATATGTTTTTCACTTTAAATTTCACTTTAAAGTTTGTAAACCAAGATGACCATAAAAAACTTAATTTTACTTGTGTAAAATTTATTCCGTTATAAATTTCAATCATAGCTAATACTCTGGGCCTATCCCTTCTCCTAAATAACAGTTTTACTAGAAGTTTACAAGGATCCAATATGGCAAAGGTGTTTTTTTAATGGCGGAAATCCCGGCACGGGATTTATTTTAAGGCATGGAAAGTGTCCTGCGCAAGTCCTAAACATATTTTCACTGTTATTTTGAAGGGTAAGGTAAGTTTAGCCTGGGTACAATGGTAATAAGGTACAAAGGTAAGTTTAGGTGCTATTGAAGAATGATCTTTTGATCACCAAAGATAAATGTTAAATTTCTTCATCTCTGTTACACCTAACAACAACTTATATATATGACTTCTGCAGAGAATTTCTTTCATTTAAACTTTAGTTGAAATTAAAATTTCCTATAGGAAATGTAAAAAAATATATCGTAATCCATTTTTAAAAGTGGCGAATAATTGAAATTAAACTTTCCTGTAGTAAATGTAAAAAAAAATATATATATATCATCGTTCATTTTTAAAAATGACGAAAAATTAAAAAAAAAATTATTTTAATGTCATATATGGTATTGTTATCGTGGAATAATGAATATATTATTACATTAAAAATGTACAGAATTAAATTCCGAATAATGTGACACCATTCCCAGGTGTGTAAGTAAAAAAATACGTTTACAATTTTTCAAAATATAAATGTACTACATAAATTGAAAATGGCTACCTTTTTCTCAAAGTAGCGGAAAACCCGTCACGAGATTTTTCGGGACTTTTTCTTGAAGCTTGAGGAGTGTCCCCTACACGTTCCAAACATTTTTTCACTGTTATTTTGAATGGTAAGGTAAGGTTAGCCTTGGAGCTATTATTACTGTACAAAGAATTAAAAATACAGTTTCGTTCACATACGATGAATGTTAAATTTCTTCATGACTGTTACACCTAAAAACCATTGTTATACATGAATTTCATAGAGAATTTTTCGCTCTACAACCTTACTTCAAATATTAATTTCCTACAGTAAATGTAGAAAAATGTATCGTGATTTATTTTAAAATGTGACAAAAAAACTAAAAAAAATTATTTTGATGTGATATATAGTGTTAATATAGTGGAATAACGTGTACATAATTGTATTTAAAATGTACAGAATTTAATGTCGAATAAAACAACACCATTCCCAGGTCTGTAGGTTAAAAAATACGTTTAGCATTGTCCAAAATGTAAATGTATTACACAAATTCAAAATGGCTGCCTTTTCCTCAAAATGGCGGAAAACCCCGTCACGGGATTTTTTGGGACTTTTTGTTTTGAAGCTTGAGGAGTGTCCCCTACATGTTCCAAACATTTTTTCATGGTTATTTTGAAGGGTAAGGTAAGGTTAGCCTTGGAGCTATTATTACTGTACAAAGAATGAAAAATGCAGTTTCGTTCACATACGATGAATGTTAAATTTCTTCATGACTGTTACACCTAACAACCATTGTTATATATGAACTTTATAGAGAATTTTTCGCTCTACAACCTTACTTCAAATAATATTTTCCTACAGTAAATGTAGAAAAAATATATCGTGATTTATATTAAAATGTGACAAAAAAATCTAAAAAAATTATTTTAATGTGATATATTGTGTTAATATTGTGGAATAACGTTTACATAATTGTATTTAAAATGTACAGAATTTAATTTTGAATAAAATAACACCATTCCCAGGTCTGTAAGTTAAAAAATACGTTAATTATTGTCCAAAATGTAAATGCACTACACGAATTCAAAATGGCCGCCTTTCTCTCAAAATGGCGGAAAACCCGTCACGGGATTTTTTGGGACTTTTGGTTTTGAAGCTTCAGGAGTGTCCCCTACATGTTCCAAATGGTTTCCTTCTGTGTTTTTGGAGGGTGACCAAAAAGTCTAATTGCACTGTACTAAAAAATATCAATACATTTTTGTTACTACAAAAACGTACTGCCATTTACAACTTTCATTTGATATGAAGACGTTTATGAAGTTTGAACTGAATTTTTCAATTCCTCCCTCTAAAAAGATGAGGGTGGATATATTCAAAGTGTATTCAAGCCACCACATTCGTTTAATTATACGCAAAACTACTTCAGTTAAACACTAGACTAGAGAACCTTCTGCTCCATACAAAAAAATATAACCGTCTAAAATATTACTGGTACATTACGTAACTTACCGGTACATACTGGATTCAAGAACTTGAATGATTAAAATAAATCACTGAAATGTTAAAATAATGTTGGCTGGACGTCCACATAACTCGCCTCAAACTTATCGGATTTCAATCATCAAAAGTTTAATAAAGTACCTCAAAACATTCCTTGATTGTCTGATTAATCAAAACGAAAGTTGGAATAAAAACTGGGATGTCACCGACTAATCTTAACCAATCATAGAGAAGAAACAGGTATTCAGGTGCTCTTATGTTTCTTTTCAGTTGACCAAAAGACTTACATGCACACCATAAGATGTATAGAAAAGCGTAAATAAGACATTTTTGTAGGGACGAAATTTCATATTTAAGTATGACATATTATACAAATAATTCCTAATATTATAAATTATCTGTCTAAACGATTTAAAATGTATTGCTCTTTTCAAAAGAAATACATTAAAATTGATTCAGAGCTCAAATGAAAGCACAAAGGTTATTCCGTGTTTTTAGACAAAAAATAACAATAACACTCAAATTGAGTATAATTTAACAGAAATCTTGGAAAATATAAAATTTATGTTGGTTGTTCACTTAAAATTTGTCCGATCTGAACAACTAACAATGAAAACAGAAAACCACCGGAACTTTACTCAATAAGGTTCTTAGATCAAGACAATTAATTGCCGAAATACTTTAGAATTGGATTTATAGATCTTCAATTGGAGATGAATTTCAGAAAAATTCAAACTTAAGTTGGTTTAAGATTGACAACTTGCTTTAATCTTGACAATTATTAATGACTTATAATAACGTAAGTCAGTATTATAAGTATTACAAGCCTAATAAATATTTTAAGATAAAAAAACTATTTAGCTCAGTTCAATCGGGAGATAGAATTCATAGAATAATGAAAAATGTATATGCAGTGTCTGTTTACTTAACAGCTTTTCAAATATATGATTTAAATCTTTTATTATATTCTTATTGACACCAGTAGCTTAGAAGTCTTAGTTTTTATTATTAAGTCAAATATTTGGAAATTCATATGAAGAATTTGTCTAAAGGGATAACCTAAGAATGTTAAACGTTATTCAAAAGTAAGCGGTTACTAGACAATTCTAGCTGTTTGATTTTTAATTATCATTATTAATTTTTTAATAGTGCATTACCTATAATTTTAACTATTTTTAAATTTTACAACTATTGAAAACCACAACGTTTTTGTTAAACTTTAAACCAATTATAAGTGTTTATGTTTTGTCCTAGATGAAGTGGTTACTATTTTATTGTGAAACATAACTACTTTATTGTTAATTTTATTTTTGATTTTAGTCAGAACTCAACTTATACAGCAACTTTATTACCTAAATATAACGTAGACTAATTATATTTTCAAAATGTATATGTTAATATTTTTAGATTACAAAATTATTAAAAGGTTTAATAGCAAACAGTAACATTGGCTACTTTAACACAGACATTGGGATTTAATGTAAACATTCAAATTGACTTTAAAAAAGAGTTAAAATCGACTGTCCAAAGTACTCGATAGTTACAGCATGTGTCCATTTGGGCACTTTATGAAGTGTCCAGTTTCGTTGGACAGATGCTGTAGTTTTGTCTACTTTAACTCCATAAATGGTTTAGCTAAAGTAAAAACGCTCCCTTAAGGATAGTTTTTATTAAAAAATACGTAAATTTTGTAGTTTTTTTAGTACCACTGAAGTTGCACAAGGTTTTCAGGGTGGCAAAATTGAATTTAAACTAACTGCTCTAAGGAATGCTGAAAACAACACAAAAATCTTAATATTTGCGTGTTTGCGAGGTATACACTCTTTTTTATGTTTAAACTGACTGGCCAAACACTTTAAAAAAAGATATAGGTGGTGCGCATTTATTTTAAGATTTATGGACACGGACACCGTTGGACAATTTGTAATGAAACTCGGTAAACTTATGTAAAATTTAATTACAGTAAAATAGGTACTGTTGTAATATTTTTAAGGCTTTTTACTGCGGCTTACATATAAACGACTTAGCAAAAAGTAAGTTTTTATTCTCATTATTTAACTTTTATTTAACTTTATTTAACCTTTTATTTAACTTTTTATTCTCACGCAAACAAACTTGAACTCACCTCTCTTAATAATATTTAACAAAAAATATATTTAAAATTGTATTACGGTTAGATAGGTGTATGGTGAAACGTGTAAACAGAATGTGAACACTGGCCAAAACTGTATTATATTATTTTATTTTATTTTAAGTGGGGAAGGGCTAAAAAAATATCCTGTTCACATTTACACACAAGAATGCTAAATGATCGAACTACAAAGAAATACATCACTAATTCGTTTGCCCACGGCGCGGCGGCGGGCAGTTGAGGCTTGTTAAAGAAAAAATTGGGAACGAGCCATCCGTGTGCGCAATGGAATTGCAGTGCGAATTAAACCCACTCGAAGATCGATCCATATCATAGATCCTCTAAACACTAAATGACTAGTATAAAACTCTTAACAGTCCAATCATTAATACATGTCGTAGATTGTATTCCCAAAGAAAGTTAATTATTCATAATTAGGTATGTAAAACGTTATTAAGGTTTGTTACGTTAAATATGTATCACTTAATTAGACAAATGAACGGCAATCTGCGGTTTGCCGTGTTAAGAGGCACACTAAATTAACAATCTTTGGCTGGCGAATCTGCTTAGCTCCTTTTTGCTTTTTCATAATTATTACCGACCAAAAATTAAGTGTACAATTTCCAATGAATTGGGCTGTATAATTTCCTCTATCAACTCGTCCATTTAATTAAGTTAGAAATGGAGTTATAACTGTTGATCTGCCAACGCCGGCGAGTTCTTCGTCTTCCGCGAATAAACACAGTGGCTATAATGTTTATGTAATGGGTTTGTCAATAGAGCAGCTAAACGGCGATGCTATAACAGTCGACTGGCCATTGTCTCCCACAACAATCACTCTTCGATTAATTCCTGCCCTTTGTTCTGCTACCCAAGTCGAATTGAAGAAGTGTTCTTTGACGGCTTCTGTTTAAACCATACTCACTAAAAAAACCTGAAAAAATAATGAGAGGTGATGGTTTTGTTCATTATTTTCATGCAGTATACAGTCTTCGTATTCGACTGCCAATAAAGGAACTTGACAGTTTTAACACAATGTAACCATTTGAGAATGTAACGAGCAGAACCGTGCCTGTAAAAATATAAAAAGGATAATAAGATGTCGTTCCTTTTTATAAGCAATTCTTAGCGGATTTAATATTGTAAAATAGTTCATAAATATTCAGCGTTCAAGATTTGTGTTTGGTTATGGAGCAAATAACAATAATAGAACATCTAATGGCGTTATTTTAATAGAGTGGGTTTTTAATGAAGGAAAATTTAAAAATAACTTTTATGCATTTATTCATACAATAACAGTATGTCTTAGTGTTACAAAATTATTACGAGCCTGTGGTGCTCATATGGTGTTCTAATAGGAAGCGCACACAACACACTACAATACACAGTGATTTTCGAGCTCACTGTTCAATAGCAGCGGGACATAACACGCAATAACACGACGGATATCGACTTCCAAATCGTATAAAGTCTTTGGCGCAGACTTGTGACAACAAATCCCCACAGATAATAGTCCTTCGGCGGGGTGTGCCGTACTTACCCTATTTGTGCCATTTGGGCAAGGTAGTGTCATTGGCATGTATTTCTTTAAAGACATGTTGGCCAGATTGTTAGGGCAAATTAAAAACTCTATAGAGTAATGACAAATTTTTTCATTCCTTAACTACGAGTACTGTAAACAGAATATTTACGTAAATTTAAAATTTGGTATAAAGGCAATAATTTGGTTTCGGCAGAAAGGTGTAATATGCCACTCAGCAAACGATTAAATTAGGAATTCGCCCCTATACTAGATAACTGGGTAGAATAATGTTCAAACATTGGACTTCCAGAATGCGCTCACTACGAGTGCGCTATGGTGCCCATATACCCGAAATAATTTGTAAAATTAAATTGCATACCAGTATTAATAAATGCATTCCCTTGGTAATACAACTTTTTTGATTAATTTTTGAATACAAAAAACCATACACCGGAAAATGACGGTCAATTTCGATTGGTCACACCAGCAGGCCTGATGAGAGACCCACGGTGTCTCTCTTCCTATGCATGCTTAACTTAATTGCAGTACTGAATGTGAATCAGGGGTACAAATATTACTCTTTCATTATTGATTTAATATAAATATTAATCAAGAAAGTATATTAACATTGCATTTCGTTACGCCATTGCCGTCAAAGATGGATTATCACGGCTTGTACATTGGTCACATCGCACGAGCACTTCGTTGCGCATGACGACTGCTGTTGCCGTGGGCCTACACCATGGACTCTTGGCTGAAATTATCTTACAGTACTTACAGTAAAATTAGAGTAGCCAAAGTATAATGAAGTTTCCGACTAGTATACAAGAGTGAAGTTAGTGAAATAGTTAGCATGATAATGAAGTTCACCCGATTGAAACAAAACATTGTTGCTTAGCTAAAAAATACTACTATGATTGAGAGGGCCAATATCACTTTGTAAGTGATATTGCCCCTTTATTTAATAAACCATTGTCTGCTTTTGGCGATTTATTTATATCGATTTCACCTTATACCTCAGGGTGAGTTCTTTGCCGTAGCACAATCCACTTTTAGGCTATTAATTAACTTGTGAGTTCTGAGTGTAAGTGTGTTATTTGTGTGTTTAATTCGGTCACAGCATCATTTAAGATGCAACAGCGATCCGAAAGCGTAGTGTTATAAAGGACGCAGCATCAATTAAGATACAACAGCGTAAGCCTTTGTTTGTGAGTGTTATGTGTATAAAGGACGCAACATCAATTAAGATGCAACAGCGTAAGCCTTCATTGAATTTGTGAGTGTAAAATGTAAAGTGCCACTAATTGTATGTTTTCGGACGCAGCATCAATTAAGATGCAACAGCGTAAGCCGAAGTGTAGTGTAAAGAACAAGGATAAAGAATTTGAATGTGCTCTAGCTGAAATAAAAATTAATAACCAAACTATAATAATAGCATGCTTATATAGGTCTCCAACAAGCTGTTTTTGTGATGCTTTTTTGGAGAAATTAAACATTTTACTGGAAATTTTAAATAAAAATTACATACATATTGTTGTTGCTGGGGATATCAACATAGATGTGTTAGAAAACAATAATGTTGGTAATAAATTAAATTGCACTTTAAATATATATATGTATATATTCCATGTACTATGCTGTGGATTTTCCTACAAGGATTTGTGAAACGAAAAAAAGCGCAATTGATCAATTTATGACAAACATTTCAAAAAATAATATCATTGTCACAGGTCTCATAACTGAACTTTCGGATCACGATGGACAACATTTCGAATTAAAAAACTTCAAAATAAATCATAATAAAAATAAAAGTTTAACATTTCCTTGTAGGAAGTACACAGACGAAAATAAATCAGAGTTTTTAAAATTATTGTCTAAGGAAAATTGGTTTCAGGTTTACAATTCCCCAGTTGAAGTTAAATATGATATATTCCTTTCCACCTTTTTGCATTACTTTGATCTTTGTTTTCCTTTGTTAAAATGTAGGCAGAAACTGAATGGGAAAAAATGGACAACACCTGATATTAACAAAACTAGGGATACCATTAAAAGTTTAAGCCAGTTAAGAAGATCCCATGGCAGCACAAATGTAAAAAGGACTTTAAAGAATGAGAAAAAAAAACTTGAAAAACCAGAATTTATGTGCTAAACAGAACTAACATCGAAAGGTAATAAGGGACTCAAATAATGTATGTAAAACAACTTGGAGAATTATAAATGGGGAAGTAGGCAACAAAAACCAAACTGAAAACAACATTACATTGAAGTATGGAGAAACGGTAACTGAAGATCCGAAACTAGTGGCTGCTAGTTTAAATAACTATTTTGACAAAGTTGTAGATTCGGAAATTCTTCCAAAATTAAATAAAACATGTACTCGTAGGTTACATCAAAACTTATCTTACACCGGCAACGTTTTCATCCCCCAATCAGTAACGGAAAAAGAAATTAAAAAGATTATTTGTTCCTTAAGCAATACTTTCTCTGCGGGGTATGACGATATTCCTGTATCTATAATTAAACTTGCAGTAGAGGAACTGAAAAAACCGTTAGCACATGTTGTGAATTCGTCTTTTATAACTGGTATTTATCCTGAAAAACTAAAAATATCAAAAATTAAACCTTTGTTTAAAAGTGGTGACCCCAACTCAGCTTCAAATTATCGTCCGATTTCCTTAATGCCATCTTTTTCAAAAATCTTTGAACGCGCTATGAGTTTACAATTAACCTATTTTTTAGAAAGTAATAATTTGCTCGATGATGATCAACGCGGGTTTCGTTCAGGCAGGTCAGTTACAAGTGCCAGTATCAACTTTTTGGAGGCTGTTATTGATTCTGTGGATGCTGGTGAAAATGTGGTAGGTATATTTATGGACCTCCACAAAGCATTTGATAGTGTGTCCCATCAAAAATTATCGAATGTTTTAAAATCTCTAGGAGTCCAAAATAGAGCTTTCTCATGGTTTAAGTCGTATCTTCAAAATAGAGTGCAGTATGTAGAGTTAAGAATTTTCCATACAATAGCTCAGCCAAGTGACACAGCACTTGTCGGCAGAGCCCGTAGCCAAAGAAAAAAACAAACAATAAGAAATTAATTATAAAGGTTGCTCTTATGTGGTGGCAGGTGATCCAATCATTGACTTTATTATTTCTGCTAAAACACAAGTGCAGGTACGTACACATACGTAATAAACACATACATAATATATATCTATCTACACTAAAGTACTCAGAAATTACTCTTTGGGCTGTCAGGAAAACATGTACTCTATGCTTTAAATTGGAATTCAATCCATTTACGTCATTGAATTAATGATTGCTTTCTGGAATAGACATGAAAATGAAATGGAAAATTTTTCCCCAAAAATTAAGAAATAGGGTGATAAGGTGATTTCAAAAGGAGGAACTTTATAATATTTGATATTTAGGATTGAAAAAGTACAAGTAACTATTGAGTGGCGCGAGAATATGTACTAGTGGATCTGCAGGTCAATGGGTGCCGGCATAATGCTATTACTGAGTTGTGGGATAGTGAGGACTGAAGTGTTAAACTTTATTGAAAGTGTAAAAGTGAGAAGATTTCAGGTGTTCCAGATGAAGTGAAATTGTGACATGCTTGAAGAGTCAAATGAGTAGGAATGTTGTGCTTGGATTGTCAAACAAAAGGGAACCTGGGTCACAGACAAAGCCTAAGTTAAGATACAACACACTACTTTCCTTAATTGTACAACCAGCTGGAGATAGCTTCTTTAAATAGTCTGTTACTCTTATGATAGTCAGTTAGGTGGTCAGGCAGCTGATTAGTCAATATTTGAATAATCTAAATCTTGCAGTTAACTCGGTAAAAACTAAATATGTACATTTTAATACACTTCAAAATAAGCAATACCATAAACCAAATATATTTGTTGGTAACAAATTGCTACAAGAGGTGAACAATATTAAATTTTTAGGCCTAAATTTGGATCAAAATTTAAATTGGGATATTCATATTGAAAACATCTGCAATAAAATGGCATCCGGTTTATACGCCCTGAGGAGGATGGCAAAACTCTGCCCGGAAGATACGTTGAAATCAATATATTATTTTGCGTTGATTCATTCCCATATATTACTTTTGGCTTAGTGCTATATGGAGGGACTGCCGTACAAAATTTAAACAAAATACAAATTTTGCAAAAGAGGGCTCTTAGGATAATTTTAAAATTAAAACCATGTGACTCTGTAAAAGAGTACTTTCCTAAATTTGGCATTCTGACAGTTTTTGCAAAGTATATTTTTGAAGTCAGTCTGCATATAAAAAAACATTACCGAGCATGCCTACCTTGGGATCTACACATAATTATTCAACAAGAAATAGAAAAAAATATCTTTCGATGTACATAACTTAAAATTTCTAGAGAAAAACCGTCTTATTCAGGTATTAGATTTTTTAACAGTTTACCCAAGAGAATAACAGAGTTGCAAGACTTTCCTAAATTTAAAAACAGTTAAAAAACTATCTTTTAGAGAAACCTTTATATTCTTTTCAAGAATTTTTCGAGTAGGAGAGGACTATGATGTTTAAGTTTGGTAAGATAATATCTTATAGTTTATGTATGTAGAAATGACGCCAATCATGTACAATTTACTGTATGACTGAGTAAAGAGATATTGACTATTGACTATTGACTATTGAGTGTTAAGATTGCCGCGCCAACGGACAGTCGGGGCTAAACAATCTTCGAATGTTAGTGCAATTACGATAGCCCTATACTCACCAACTCGATCAACCTTTTTGAAATTTAAAATATTAAATTAGGAGAAATGTAAATATTTTAATAGCACTGACTTTTATTCTTTCGTAGATTAACTTGGATTTACAATAAATAAATAAAATTATTAGTGAGTGGCTAAATGCCTTATTACTGACAAATCATAATTAATTGGGGATACAGGGGAATCTGCCTCTACCGTTCCAAAATAACAAAGTCGGGGACCTACTGTCTACCCGTTACTGCTAAGTCCAGTCGCCAAGCCATGACACCTTGAAGTAGGGTCCGACTCAAATTTTATGACTGATTTTAGTACTATTTGATGTACTGAACAAGAATATGGTGGATGCCAGACTGGCAAAATTGAGCAATTTTGAATATCGAAGGACAAAGTTCAAAGGGCCGAAAATAGAGAAACAGATATTGAAAAAATATGTATTTGTGGTATCCAAACAAATATTCCCAAACGTATTGATTTTAAACCACCACCAATAGTTGCTAGGTGGTAAATACTTTATTTTGATTGGGTATTAATTTTCAGCCGCCATCTTGGATCCGCTATATTGGATACAAGTTAATTTTTTTAAATGTGAATGTGGTGTTGTGACACATCATTACAGAATAGATTTTCACGCTGATTACAGTGCCGCAATCCGATTTTGAAAATATTGTTTCGTTCTCAAGATATACTCAAATAATGATTCTTCCCTGTACATTTCTTATGGGAGTTTCCAAATTAAACAATTTTTTTGTTTCGTTTTTCTTATATCTCCGGTTCTATTCGCATTATAAATTTCGTTTTGGTCTTAAAAGACTCAGTGATTTAATGGCTTCAATTTGAAATATTAATTATTCAAATTCAACCAGTGATAGGTGAGTTACAAACCAATATTTAACATAAAATGTCGATTTTTCAAAATTTATCTTTACTTAAAGATTTATAGCTCAGGTTCTAAGCAAATCTAAACATTTTGTTCGGTCTCAAAACACTTATCTGATCTCTATCTTTCATTTTAGACCAAAACGAACTTAAAAATGTGATTAGAACGGGAGGTATCAGAAAATCAAAACAAATATATTTCAATTTAGAAGGTCATATGATCTTTGAATACGCTTAGCTCTTTGTCCCAAAGTCGGATTAACGTCGTCAGTGGCTCAAATGAAAGCCAAAGATTAGATGAGTGTTTTAAGACTAAGAATAATATTGAGACTTACTTAGAACCTGAGATATAAATGTTTAAGTAAAAATAATTTTTGAAAAATCTAAATCTTATGTTCAATGTTGCTTTGTAACTCATCTCAGACTGGTCGTAGTTATTTGATTAATATTTACAATTGAAGCCATTAAATTACTGCATTTTTTAAGACCAACACGAACTTTATAATGTGATTATAACTGGGGATATATGAGAAACAAGACAAAAATAGTTAAATTTTGAAGATCATATGATCTTTAAACAGTCATAACGCTTTTTACAAAGTGGTTTTTACGTTGAAAATGGCTTAAATGAAAGCCAAAGATCAGATGAGTGTTTTAAGACCAACCATAATATTTAGACTTACCTAGAGCCTGAGATATAAACCTTTAAGTAAACGTAAATTTTAAAAAAATCAAAATTTTATGTTCAATGTTGCTTTGTAACTCATCTCCGACTGGTCTTGTTTAAATGGACAATATTTCAAATTAAAGCCGTTAAATCACTGAATCTTTTAAAACCTCAACGAAAATTATAATGCGATTAGAACGGGAGATATAAGAAAAACTAAACAAAAAAATTGTTTAATTTGGAAACTCCCATAAGAAATGTACAGGGAAGAATCATTATTTGAGTATATCTTGAGAACGAAACAATATTTTCAAAAACAGATTGCGGCACTGTAATCAGCGTGAAAATCTATTCTGTAATGATGTGTCACAACACCACATTCACATTTAAAAAAATTAAATTGTATCCAATATGGCGGATCCAAGATGGCGGCTGAAAATTAATGCCCAATCAAAATAAAGTATTTACCACCCAGCAACTATTGGTGGTGGTTTAAAATCAATACGTTTGGGAATATTTGTTTGGATACCACAAATACATATTTTTTCAATATCTGTTTCTCTATTTTCGGCCCTTTGAACTTTGACCTTCGATATTCAAAATTGCTCATGTATGCCAGTCTGGCATCCGCCATATTCTTGTTCAGTACATCAAATAGTACTAGAATCAGTCATAAAATTTGAGTCGGACCCTACTTCAAGGTTCATGCCTATTTTCCTATTTGGCAACTGGACTGAGATGCAACAGCGAGCACAGAGTGCTCACAGCATCAGTCAGCAATTGAGACGAATCTGATTGGCCGGCGGCAGTTGCCCGTCTTTTATAGTAGCACCGATCAGCTGGGGATGATCACATCACCACCCGTCAGCCGATGCAACATTTTACTTCTACAGGATTGCCACTATTTCACAACGTAAATGGAAACGTAAACATTTCTTACTCCTGCTTCACAATTATTGCTATTAAATCGTTAAATATGGATTATTCTAACTTAAAACTAATAGACTAGGCCTAGAACTGAAACATTGCAGAAGAGAAGCTCAAAATTTAGGCCTCAATTATCTTCTTCAGTCACTTATGTTAGAGAACCGAGAAAAATAATAATGTGATATGTGAATTATTCGTAGTAGACCTTTATAAAATTTCCTTAAAATATTGAATTGATTTAATATCGTTCTACCTGTATTTCTTGCTTTAATTCATATTTAATATTGCGGTTAAGTATCACGAGATAAGCAAAACAAACTATTATCTAATATACTTTACGTGTCTTAACATCTAGTAAGGGCCGGAACAGCGCGGCAACTGTTGCTGCACAAATCGTTTATGTTAAATCGTAAATCAGCCCTACTTAATAGACCCTTCTTAATCCTCTTACCAGGGTGATTTTACAAGCCTAAGCTTCTGCTTCATCCTTTATTCCCTAGATATTTTACTGTCCCCTTGCAAAGGATACTGTGTAAAAATAATTGCATAGGCATTTAATAATTTGAGCTACTGTACAAGTGTAATATTTAAATTAATTGATTATCCTTGATAATATACAGTTTTGATTAGAGCGTCTTTTCAGTTGAAGCTATGTAAAAAAAGCATTTGCTAAATGTAGGAAGAAGCGAAACGCCTGATCAGAAGTGCAACTGTACGTTCGACGTACACCCATGTATCGTCGGCATGGGCCCGGGCCGTCCACGCGTGATGCCAAGGTGCAGGAAATATGAATGTTCGCTTCATTGACCAACGAGGATATTTTTCCTCGCAGTTATTTTCTCAGTTGTACTCTACATTTATGTTCACATTTAAATTATATTAAATTTACATTTACCAAAGAAGATATTTTAATTATGACTTCTGAAAAGTTAATATTAAGTTAAAGGGATCAATAGATTGTATCGTTATTTAAATATTGAATGTTGACAAATAATTTATTTGAACAATGCCAAAATAAAAAGGTGTATTTGTGCAATACACTCCGAGAGTAAACTTGAGACTGCAAGGAGCGAAACGAGACCTGTATTAGGTCGCAGCAGAACGTATAAATGTCAGCAGGTGAGGGCAGACTGTGATTGCTTGTAGCTAGGTCGACCGGTAGCCCGCAGGTCCGCCCAGCTCCACCACAGGCTACCTATTGAGGCTGCAGTTTATCCTCATCCATTAGCATCGCTAACGTTTCGTCATTCTTTTTAATGGCATCGTATGATGATGCAGTACAGATTCTTACTTCAAGATAATGAATTATTTCTCAATTCACATAATCTAAGCAAGTAACTTTTAAGAGTGAAAATGATGGGCCTCTAGCTATCTTTAACCTGAAGAAGGGGGAGCAGACCAATGTCCATTATAGTAAAAGCAGCAACTTTTGATATAAATGTCGTTAGCATCTTCGTGTCTTCAAATGCTCTCCCAATAATTAGAAAATTTGAGGATTTTCTCAGAAGATATAGTTTTGATTTATTGCTATTCCTTAACTATTCTCGCCAAACCCTGTATATCAATTAGAGTACAACTCTCCAGAGAATTACTTGGCTCATTTATATTACATACAGTTGGAGATAATTCTTTAGTTATAGATTCAATTTCGAATGCGTTTGAATTTGTTTTCATTATCTCATTAAATGTCAAATTATTGCAAGGTATGTAACAGTGTATTCTTAAAGGGAGATGTTAAATATTATTTGTAGTTTCTTTGTTCAGTTTAGCTTAAGTATCGTGTATTATTGCAATAGAAATCATAAACATTAAGATTTAATTAATTTTAAAAAAGTAGTTTTGAGACACGTTTGAGTTTTATATTTGTTGAAAATGCAATTTGAATCATATAATATTTCATTTTTTTTACAAAGTTTATAAACAATAACTGAAAACCGAAAAACGAAACAGTGGTGTTTTATTTTTGCACGAGCATTCATTGACTAACTATTAGTCTATAGTTATAGTCTATTGCTGCAGAACATATAACGACATGCAGTTCATGAAGTTCATGTATTTGTGATATTACGAGCATACACGTAATTTTCCATGGCTTCCAAAACATTGCAAGAACATTATGTTGTGCGTAACCTCAATATTGCATAGACAATTTGAAAGTTCTCTTGTAATAAAGAATTACGTTACAGGTCACTGAATGACTTTTGAAGATAATTGACAGATTCCCTAAAACAGTAAAAGGGCGGTGTCCTTGGTTGCTCGGGTTAGTAGGCGCTTCTCATTGTGACGCAAGGTAATGAGCGGTGAGCCACTGAGCGGTGAGCGGCTGCACTAGGTCAAGGATACCTGCATATCAACACCGACCGCGGGGCCGGTCCGGCCGGTCTGTGCAAGGGCAATCACCACCACTACAGCCACTGCAATGTACCGCCGCGCGCCTGACAGGTTCATGACGCGGTTCTTAGAAGGGAGCTTAAGTTCAAGACTTTGTTGCTAATTTTATGACCCATCATTACGCGCGTAACTAAAAAGAAAATATACATGGTTAAATTAGAATTAGAAAAAATTACATTCATTAAACATTACATTGTGTTTGTTATGTAATACGCAATTTCAATTCGACACATCTGACTGAGTATTTGGGCTTGCCAAGAGTAACTAAAAAAGAATATAAATTGATTGGGACTTTATTGAAACATTCGATAAAATGATGTGTCAATTATAAAAAATCTGAATTTTCAGCCGATATTACGTAGGTATTTTCCTTCCGTAGAAATAAGGTAAAAACGGCTAAATACATAAGATTCATATTGACTTTTTTCAGGAAAATAAAATTGAGGGTGAAATGTTTCCGTTCATTCTCTTCTATTTGAAAAACTAGGAAAAACCATTAAATCGTTAACTAGCATACATATATTCAGTCGATTGTGTTCTTCTGTCCCTCGAATAAACATTGCGAGAACTAAAAACGGGCTCAAACTAATACACGTACCATACCATTAGACCTACGAAAATGAGACTTAGTCGTCTAGGCTAGAAAGTGTATTTCAAAGCGAACATTTTGGTATAGTTGTTTTTATAATTGATGGTGGAAAGACGGCCTAGGGTTAATAATCCGCCATTATATCTCTCTGGGGTAATGTCGACACACAAAAGGGGACAAAACCGACAAGTATCTATATGGCCTCTTCAATCGAAATAATATAGCTATCGGGTTTATAGTACCTTAAAGTTTCTTTTTTGTTATCTTTCTGATGTGGGATCTATAAAACGGGCTACAAGCAAGGGTAAAAGGGATGAAGTTGAGGGTAATTTGAACCAACTCAAATTACCCTCAAAAAGGGCAATTTGAGTTGGTTCATAACGGCGATTGGTAAAGAGTCTTTCAGCTTAAGTGGGAATACCTGGAATTACTCCTTACGACCTCCTTAAATTAAACTCACCTAAGAGTTTATAGAGAAAGTCGGGTTTTACTCCTGCTCAAGAAACTTAACTGGCTGATAACATTAAACAGCTATTAAATCAGTTTTACGGTATGGAAATACCTGATTTGCGTCACCTAAATATCCATGCTGTAAGAATATAGATTTTTCTAATTATGAAAAAATATATTGTATAATTAGCTGGCAAGGACCGGGCGACTGCTTCCCGCTCCCAATGACGTTAGCCTAAGTGTTTACTATTAACATACCTCTTATCCTATAATTAACAGACCTACAACTTATGGAAGGTACCTATTTCTAATACATATACTTTACAAGTTTACTTTACATATACTTATGCTCTACTTTATGTAACAATAAATTATAGGTTTCTGATTTTGTTTTAATTTCTTACCTATGTCGGCATTACCCAAAGTCGTTGTCGGTATTACCCGGGTCACCGGAAAAATACGACACCTTGCAAGAGTTGCGAATTTTTTGTATATTACTAAACTACACTATATAATATTACCAACTTAATTTATTATTCTGATGCGGAAAATGCCAATTGAAAGGCACTCACTTATTACTTATTTTTTTAAAAGTGAGTGGCGGCCTCTTTTACCTTGCATTTGCCCCCCCCCACATGGGCCTCAGGCCTGTGCGTGGAAGTTATCAAGCAAATCCAAGGAGTGAGCCGGTACAGTACAAGGATGAACAGTACTGCTAAAAGTATGCGGCATCATCGGGACTCGATCCTGCGACGCTGCCGCCACAGAACCGGGGCCGAGTGCGCTACCGACTGCGTCACCGACTCGCTAACAAACTAACTATTTTGTAGCGTTGAAAGGAATCCAACGCTACAAAATATGCAACTATACTCGAAAAAATATAATATTAAAATTGTCTTAAGGTGTCGATATTTCCCCGGTCTACGGATGTAGGACTCAGTTTCACTTCGTACATTTCTTTTTTACTGATATTAATTCTTTTTGTTCTGCTTGGATCCCTAGTTGTGTAGTTCCTTACTAGAACCAATGAGCTGTAATGTAGATGAAGATTTCATGCCTGTGTGCTAAGTCATCTTACGTTAAAATTTTGATCATCTTTCTTATTATACCTATAAATGGAAAACATGCTCTAATCATCTTAAAAAAACATATTCTTTGTTACCTCGCATTTTTTAAACACGGCGATTGGGATAACAACTTGGCAGTGTGGAACTAACCGGAATGCTATGCCAGTTGTAAAATTGAGTTGCACGTCCTTTGTAATGTCAATCAACTCGTCTCTATCACGTAATCAACACGACTTGCAGTTAGGCCTAGAATAGTCACTGTAGCAGTCACAAATAAATAAAGTTTTTAATGACGGCATTTTAACTATATCTTGTTTTAGCGAATTTCCCCTATAGGGAAGAAGCTATTACCGTAGGTCTCATGGTAAGACCTAAGCGCGGGACCATCATAACTTTTCGTTTTGGTGCCCCCAGATACCAAAAACACCATTCGTTCAAATTTGTATATATATATATATATATATATATATGTGTGTGTGTGTGTGTGTGTGTCTGTAAGCACGATAGCGCTCACAAAAATGGTCCGATCAGAATGAAATTTGGCATAGGCGTGTAAAGTAGTAATTATTCGGATGAGTTCGAAAACCAGCCCGATCGGACCACCGGAAGGGGGGGGTAAAGGGGGATAAACCCCCCCAAAAATGGGTTTTTTGAGTTTTTTACATAGAAAAATAAAATTAATCAAATTTTTGTTGGCACCATTGAATTCAGCTCAGAAAAACAAACAATTTTGTAATTTGAATCACTGCTCTATGTCCATTGGTTACCGAGATATTGAAAGTGGTAAACACAGTACGTTGTCTCAATGTTAACCTTATGGGAAATAAGTAAAATTCTATATTTCGCTTATTTCTCAACATATCTTGATAAAACTTGGTAAATGGCTTCTTCTAGTTCAGATCTACTAATTATTGAATTAAAACCAACCAGTTTAAACATACCTGTAGCAGCAAACCTGCATACTCATTCCCCATGTTATTCTTATGGAGCTTACAAAAACATGTCAAATCTCGCTATGTTGGATTGAAATATGTTCTTTTGCACTTGAAATTCGCTGAGTATGCAGGTCTGCTGCAACGGGGATATTTAAGTATGGGTTTACTTTCTACGAAACAAGTTTAGAAACAAAAAAACAGTGTTCCACTTGGCAAGTCGAGTGAGTTTTAAATCTTTGAACTTAGTTTTTTACATCATATTTACACTTTTTTATAGCTTGGAAAATTAGAAAAAATGTTTTGGGGGAAGACCTTTGTATTTAATACCGATATAAATAAAAATAGTTATGAGATATTTCAAAGTTTGAAATCAATTGTTGGTGATTTTATATTTTGATTTTATGGGCATTTGCCATATCTGATTATCAGGCCATCCATAAATTTCGTAACGTTCCTGAGGGGAGGGGAACTTTGACGAAGCGTTTCATAGCTATTAAATCTCAATTATTAATGTCTTAAATTACAAACTAATTGTTATTGTTAATTTTTCAAATTTTATATATGTTGTTTTTTATAAGTATATAAATATTGTTACCTTATAAATTACTAGCAGTTCCCGTGGCTTCGCTCACGACAAACACTAAAGTCTAACCTTGATTTGACGAATCTGAAGGGACTAAATGAAAAAAGGTTGTATCAAGGAATTTTCAATGTAGAGGTCTGTTTACGTGTTGTGGTGTTGTATAGGTTTAAAAAACAGTTAAACTCACATTACAGTCGATGATGTAGGGTTTTTTACATTCATAACTCTAAAACGGTAAGACCGATTTTAACCTTAAATGTGTCAATTTTAAGGTATTTCTACGCTTATTTGCCAATATAGCTTAAAATTGTTAAATAGGGTATCAATAAAGTATAATAAAAAGCTGAATGTTCGGAACAGTGGCGCTGTCCGTCGACAGTGCTTCAAACTGATTTACTTAGCATATATCAATGTGTACAGAACCCTCTAAGTAGGGATATTCAATGTTTTTTTTCAGTTCCACCGCCTTAAAGCAGAGGATAAATTAGCACTGAAAAATGGAATGTAGTTCAAGCTGGCTCCGTCGTCCGCGCTTCCACTCATTGTCCAAATTTAAAAGTGAGAAAAATTAAATAAGAAAAAAATAGATTAAACATGGTCAAAGATTACAGCAATATAAAACACTAACATAAAACTTTAAAAATATTACAACCAGCTGCTTGACTTTAGAAAGTCAGCTTGATCTGTAAACTCCAACAAATATTCCAATCGGACTGAAAAATGAAGTGGCGCCATCTCGTTTTCGGCACGGGAACTACTCATTTTTCCGAAAGGTGTCCCTATTTAGAGGGTTCTGTATACATTGCATATATGGGCGATTTTTAATTTATTTTGAAAGGTCAACTTCAGATTGCAGCACTTGTTTTTCCCGTGCAAAGTCAGGACACCCTCGAATTAGATGAAAAAATAATTCGCCAAACTATTTTGGGGGATGAGGACTATTTTGGGGGTATTAAGGACGCCCTAAGGGAAAAACTATAACCCCGTTGCCTAAATAAAGATTGCGCCACATTTTATGATCAAACAGATAAGGTACAGAAACGATGATGGATTAAATGTAAACCCTAACTAAATGTAACTTTTGTATAGTGAGTATGACCTAAATAAATTGACAAACAACTTACTTACTTACTTGGATACTTGGAGATTCGCCTCGTTGGCAGTTGCATGAGGCGTCGTCATAATGTGGCCGTAGGCCAACATTTAGAAGTTGGTGAATTTAGGCTTTAGGTTTTGGAGGGGGAAAACGTAGGTTAGGGCTACAAAGTTCAAAAAACTCACTCAAGCTATAAAAACTATTTTGTACCAGAAAGTTTTTTAAATCCCTTTTAAATTTATTGAAGTTTTCCTGTAGCCTAATGTTAGCTGGTAAGAGTTGAAAAATCTTTAAACCGGAATATTTTGGCATTTTTTCAAACAAAGACAAGTTATGTTGAATAGAAAAGTTGTGTTTGAATCTAGTATTATATCTATGGGCTGTATTAACGTATTTTACGGTATGTAATTTAATATAAATGGCAACTTCAAAAATGTTCAAAGATGGAACGGTAAGCAAACCTAACCTAATAAAATGATCTTTGCAATGAGCATTGTAAGGAAGTCTTAACATGCTCCTAAGAGCTTTTTTTTGCCAAACAAAAATTCTTTTGAGATTTGACTCTGCAGCCCCCCATAGAATAATTGAGTAGGAGATGTGAGACTGGAGCAAGCAGTAGTAGACAGTCTTGAGTAGCTCCAAGTTTTGGTACTTAGCCAGGTTTTTAAGAACAAAAGTTCCCCTGGCAAGTTTTCCCTCAATCCTGTCCAACTGCTCGCCCCAGCTTAAACCACCGTCCAACGTCACCCCCAGAAAGTCAACCACATCAGCACAACCATCAGCAACCATAAAAACATGATGAAGGGAATCAAATGATAAATAGGCTGAAACAAAGTATCCGTATGTGAAGCTAATTACCCTCTACTTGAATGAATGAAATTGAAAAAGTAAACAAAAGATCATCCATTACACTTATATGGGATTATTTCAAAACTTTGAGTCCGCTAACAGACCCTAAAAACGTGGAGGTTTTTATCATTTTTCTTTATAAATAGATAAAATAATTGGATTATTACAGCACAGTCTGTCGGTGACTAAATAAACTACCGTATCCCTCTCTTTCAGTCTTGCCGGGATTTAGTTTCAAGACTCAACCACAAAAGGCAGCACGCTCTTCAGCCTTTAATCTATAGAGGTCGAATTAGTAAAAACGCCAAATCATCGTATCAGGCATAATTACAACTCCCGCTGCCAAAATAAAGATGGTGCCATATACTGAATTTATGATTAAACAGATTAGGTTTTAAAATTAAACTAAATGTAACTTTTATATCTACTATATATTTGTCAAATACCACTCACCTATCATGGCACAGCCCAAACTATACGACCTAGGACCTTGAAAATTTGTGTGGACGTTCCTGTTGGGGCGTAGGCATTTGCTAAGAAAGGATTTTACAAGATTCGTAGTATAAATGGGTTTTTGGCGAGGTCGAAGTTTTCAAATTTTCCCATATAAAAGTGTTATGGACGATCTTTTGTTTACATTTTCAATGTTCATTCAATCAAGCAGCTGGGAGTCTTGGTGGAATTAGTAAGGTGTGCTACTGCGCATCCAGCGTCAGCTGATTGTCGGGCCAGCTGTTGTCATGACGTCAAGTGGGGGCTAACGGCTACGACAAAAACGTGGCGAGAGATTGGGCGAACTCGACGCGCGCTGCTTTGAATTTAAATTATGACCAAACCTCAACTTCCATCTCGTCCACTGAGTGCATTTTTCAAAGAAAATAAAATTCTTTATCGATTGGTGTGATTTGTTTTTACATATAGTCTTTTTTATTAATTATTATAGACGACCAAAGGTAGAAGAGTTATCATTGATTATGAAAATACCACCACTCCATTACGTTATTTTTGGAAAAATAGAAAGTGTTTCCTTAAAAAAAACTATTTATTCTTGTTTCTTAAGAAGTTCCCGTAATATCAATGCTAAATTTAGCCATTTTTATTAAATAATACATAAAATACAAATTAAAAAAATTCTTTTTAAATGCAATTAAATACTGTATTAGTTTACTAAAATTAGGCCAACGGCAAAAATGCAATAAGAGTATGGCAAAATAAATATGTTGTTCTTGTATCTTAAGGTACAATCGGACTTTCAATGCATTTTTTTCTCTATAGCTTTAAAATATTATGTGTAAGGCAAACAATTATGATAGGAAAGTTTTCAAAGAATATACCAAGATGCGCAAACTTAATTACATTTGCGTCCGTTATACTCGAATGAAAACAATTTAAAGTAAAGGACTGCATCGCCGATTAAATGCTTGAATTTTTAATAAGTTTAGCGAATTTTGAAGTGTGTGATGGCTGATTTGTGTTGGCTGTGTTGGTTCAATCAGTTAAGTTTGGGGGGGGAGATATCGTAATAATATACCCCTCTTCTTCACCGAAACCCTAAAATGTGTTGAATATAATGTCAAAATAGGTGAAATGTGGACGTAAATCAATGATTTCCACCCCTACCGAAAACATCCTGGGCACTATACTGGTAAAGTTCACACTACTAGGCTAAATAAGCTTACTTGTTCTTAAATCATAAATGATTTGACTTTAAAGTCATACACAATTTGATAGTTTACCCAATGAAAGATGTAAAAGATTGAAACCCAGGTCCGGCAAAATTTCAATTAGTATAACGCCACCGACCAAGCTAAATTTATTACTAAATCAAAATTAGACAATGGTACGTACTTATAAATAGTCTATATTGCCCCTAATCAAATGACAACCAATGAAATCAGTAGATGTTTTTAAATTGGACAAAATGGACCTATTTTTAATGGAAATATTTAATTATTACATGCTTTCATCTCGATGAATTTTGAAACTTGGACTTAAACTTTTGTGTTAGGGCTATTTTCTTGCAGTATGTTATAAAAATACACAAAAGTGAAATAAAATTACTCGTTATACATATAACCAGGACATTCCTAAAAAGCGTTGCTGGCTATGCATATTCGGATTCTGTGCGAAAAAATAACTAAAATACCCCCGTTGCAGCAGACCTGCATACTCAGCGAATTTCAAATGCAAAACAACAGATTTCGATCCCACGTAGCGAGATTTGGCATGTTTTTGTAAGCCCCATAAGAATAACATGGGGAATGAGTATGCAGGTTTGCTGCTACGGGTATATTAAAACTGGGTGGTTTTAATTCAATATTTAGTAGATCTGACCTAGAAGAAGCCATTTACCACGTTTTACCAAGATATGTTGAGAAATAAGCGAGATATAGAATTTTTCTTATTTTCCCATAAGGTTAACATTAGGACAACGTACTGTGTTTACCACTTTCAATATCTCGGTAACCAATGGACATAGAGCAGTGATTCAAGATACTAAATTGTTTGTTTTTTTGAGCTGAATTCAATGGTGCTAACAAAAATTTGATAATTTTTATTTTTATATGTAAAAAACTCAAAAAACCCATTTTTGGGGGGGTTTACCCCCTTTACCCCCCTTCCGGTAGTCCGATCGGGCTGGTTTACGAACTCGTCCGAATAATTACTACTTTACACGTCCATGCCAAATTTGATTAAGATCGGACCATTTTTACGTGAGTGATCGTGCTTAAAGACACATATATATATATATATATATATATATATATATATATATATATATATATATTTATGAAAATGGACGAATAGTGTTTTTGGCATCTGGGGACCTCAAAAAGAAAAGTTGATGGTCTCGGGCTTAGGTCTTACTATGAGACCTACGGTAACAGCTTCTTCCCTATGGGAAAATTCGCTAAAAGCAGAATTATATTTTATATTTTTAGTTTATTTTTGCCGTAATCCACCATTTTGTATTTTTAGCGAATTTCGCATAGGGAGCGGATAACACCCTCTTCAATATGGGTTATTTTAGTTTTTACAAAGAAAAATAAAAATTACCCAATTTTGTTTGCACCGAAAAAACTTTTTCGAATTCAGCTCGAAATAACAAACAATTCAGTATTTTGAACCACTATATCCATTGGTTACCGAGACATTTAAAGTAGTTTACACAGTATGTTGCCCCAATCCTTATGGGAAATAAGTAAAATTCTATATCTCGGTTATTTCTCAACATATCCTGTTAAAACTTGGTAAATAGCTTCTTCTAGTTCAGATCTACTAAATATTGAATTAAAACCACCAGTTTTAATAGACCTGTAGCAGCAAACCTGTGTACTCATTCCCCATGTTATTCTTATGGAGCTTACCAAAACATGTCAAATCTTGCTATGTTTAATTAAAATATGTTGTTTTGCATTTGAAATTCGCTGAGTATGCAGGTCTGCTGCAAAGGGGGTATTTTATTTACTTTAATTTTATAAATTTACTTTTAGAATAGTTGATTAATTTTTGTACCGTACATAAACTTGGAAAGTATTCTGGATTATTTATTGGTTATGTATTGTTTAACTGATTATGTAGGCCTACTAGTTATTTTTAATATCTTAAATCCAAATCAAAATACTGCAGGGTAAAAAATCATTTCTTTGAAGACTGTAAATTATGTTAAAGATTTTGTATATTAATAAATTTAATATATTATGAATTTAAAAATAGGCATTTGTTATGATCAAGCCTCCTCCTATATTTTTGGAGAGATTTTAATAATTTCAGTGTTCCAAATAATTACTTTAAGGTTTTTTTAGATTTTAGATGTGATAGGCAAGAGTCTGGAGTGGGAATGTTTAAGATTTAACATTTTTCAAGGTAAGAAGGGGGAAAAGCCTTCATCCCGGCCCCTAAAGTTTGGTATTTCTCCATATTTGTCATTAAAAAAAAATAAAAAAATAAAATTAAAATAAAACTAAAACAGTTGAATACAGCATTATCATTTTCATCAGCAAAACAATTAACATACATCCATTCATACATATACACAGTTCATAAACATTTATGTTATTCATGTTATTTATGTTTATAACCATTCATACATATACACGGTTCAATTATGTAACTAACCATTGTGGGGGTCCCAGAATAAAGGGAGAAGGCTCAAATTAAAGGTCTTGATCCCAGAGACACAACAAAATAGAGACAGCTCTAAAAATTACAATTTGTGCATTACATCTGCACTATGGCTCCTGCACTACTAACCGGATCAAAACACCCAAACGGTTAGCATAATTTTGATATTGGTAAATACAACATAAGACATGCACCTGGAATGTAGAACAATGTTTGTAGAAAAGTGTACCACCTCTCCTCCCTGTGTCTTGCTATCAGCTAATTTGGCCATAGCCGCAGATATAATGTGCAAATTATTCAATATCTATCTGATGTACATTACAGTAGAACTCTGACGATACGAATCACCGATAATCCAAATCGGTATAAGGAGTAATACTGGGAGGCACCACCTTTACTTCAGGGTGTTTTTTTACGCAACCCAAGTTTAAAATTGAATGGTGCACATATGCAGTTGAAATAATTGTTTTGTTAACTTTTACACTTTATACAACCAACTATTTCAGGTTGTATCATATTTAGGTTACACTAGGTGCCCAAACAATCCGCATGGACGAACAAAGTTGTGCTCTCTTCACTAAATACTTGAACACATTTTGCCAAGTATGTCTTTCAGTATCTTGTATTAAATTTGTTATGTTTATTTTCAGCTCCTGAATATCCTGTGGGTTGTTTTCATAGGCCTTACTTTTTATGTATCCGCAAAGAAATTAATCTAGTGGGGTCAAATCCGGGGACCTTGGGGGGTGTAATCCCTTAACTGATAAATAAAATTAGGGTTGCGCTAAAAAAAACTTTGTATGTAGGTACCAGGTGAAATTTATTTTAATAAAGTGGAATTTATTATATTTCTTGTTTTTATGAGGGTGCCAGCCACTGAAATACTTTATTTAAATATTGAAGTGGATTGACTTTCTATAGCCATTTAATTGATGTACTACCTGATTAGTTTTGCTTTTCTTTTGCAAACAAGATAAAAAGAGGCAACAGAGCATTCTGCCCTCTCCCCCCAACCTTGAATTATGCTCTAAAGAGGGGATAATACAAGGGGTGGAGGGTATTTTGGTGAGAGTTTAGTAGCCCTATTATTGGCATAGCAAACCTTTATAATTACACAATGAAATAGTTTACAATAGCAAACTCTGTTAGTAACATAAGTCAAACCACATATATTTTAAATATATTCATCCCACCATGAAATAAGCATGGCTAAAACAAGGATGATACAATATGAGTCTTCTTCAGTATAGTCATGCTACAATACAACATATTAAGGTTTGGTTTGATTGTGGTTATCTTTATAAACGGTGTTCTAAAGTAAGTGGGTTAACTAGTATGTAAATAATTGTGTGAACAGTATATACAAATTGTATGTGTTAAATGAAAAAAGTTATTTCTCTGCACAACTTAAAGTTTTGAGAAATTGTGGACCACCACCTTTTGCATCAGACCTAAACACACCTATGTGTCCAAGTATGGTGTTCAGACCTAAACATACACATCAGACCTATACTTATATCAGGCCTGTTAAGTAGGCTACATCAGACCTAAACAGCATTTACAGAATCTCCTTAAAAAGTGAGGATGGAATGAATTACATTTAATTCATAAAACCCAGTAGGGATGTTTTAAGGTGAATATGAATATAAGAGATTATGATACAATGTATGATAATTAAACCAGCTGATTCGATCATTTGCAGGGTTATTAATTAATAGCCTATTAATCGATGGTAGCTGTGTCCAGATTTGAACTTTTGCAACATTTTCTCAGGATATCTAAATTGCTTGGGTTTTATCTAGCTATCAATTAGGATGCATGAGTGGAGTAACTGGAATTTTGACTAATTAGGTAAGTTTTTGTGTAAATTATAACTTATCCACAACATGATAAAGCCTTAATCAAGCTAGCTTTTGTATAGGCCCCAAATCAAGTATTAACAAATAGGCTGGCAAGCAATAAATTTATAATGTATTCTCTTTAATAATAAACAAGGAAAGTAAAAAAAATAATTAAAAATAACCTTATAAAATTTGAATTTTGGATATAATTTAAAAAGCTTCTCTTGAGAAAATTTGGACAACAAATGGATGCATTTGTTATCTAGTTACTTCTAAGCGAACTTCTAAGCTAAATGTGCTACCTTACAATTTGGAGACACTGATATGTTCAATCAGAGAAATCACATTTGTTTTAATGATAGGGCCTATCACAACAAATAAAATGAGTTGATGTTTTAAGATTGAACCTGTATTTTATTGTAAATCCAAACAGGTATTTTGGTAATATTTCAATACTACTATTTTACATTTTAATTCATAGTGAATTTAGAAATTTACTTAAACTAAGGCCTATTGACTTTGAATAGGCTTATTCATTTATAGGCCTAAGCAAAAATTCAAGTGCTTTCTTCTAGTAATAACTTATTCAGAAAAGGTTATGTTGAAATATTTTTGGCAAAAAAGGTTGTCCTGCAAAAAGGGATATGTTTGTTTTCTAGCACCCTATACAAAAGTTGGTTTAAAACTCATTTGTTAAAGGAACTAGGTTCTTTAATTTGTCATTGCTTAGCTCTAGTGAGTTTAATTATTTGGAGATATTAATTATTTAAATATTTGCTAATGTAGTATTAAAAGTTTGAGCATAATGGGCGAGACAATCCTTTACTTTTATTGTTTAATTAGATTATAATGGACGCAAATGTAATGAAGTATGCACGACTTGCTATAGGCCAATTTTTCGAAAATTGTCCTATAATGATTGTTTCCTTCACTCACAAACATCTTAAAAACAAGCGAAAAATGTATTGGGAGTCCAAGTGTAACATAAGATACAAAGAAATATTCATATCGCCAGACTTTTAATTTACTATTAGCCTAATTTCAGTAAACTAGTATTTAACTGCATTCAAAACAAATTGTTTTTAAAATTGCGTTTGATGTATTTTTCAATAAAAATGGTAAATTTTTGCATTGATAATACGAGCAACTCTTAAGAAACAAGAATAAATAGTTTCTTTTTAAGGAAAAGCTTCCTATTTTTCAAAAAAACGTAAATCGAGTGGTGGCATTTTCATACCTAAGGATAACTCTTCTACCTTTGGTCGTCTATAATGATGAATAAAAAAGACTATTACTAAAAACAAATAACACTAATCGATAGAGAATTTTATTTAATTTGAAAAATGAACTCGGTAAACGAGATGGAGGTTTTAATTAGGTCACAATTTCATTTCGAAGCAGCGCACGTCGCGTTTGTCCAATATCTCGCCATGTTTTTGACATCGCCGTTAGCCCCCATATGACGTCACGACGCAACAGCTGATCGACATGCGCAGAACGGTTCAAAACTCGTTCAGCTGAGTATCACACCTTATTCAATAGTATATTGATATTCCTTCCACCATGGCTGGGAGTTAGCTTCACAAATGTACGAAATACGCTGTTACAGCTGATTATAATTTGCTTTCTTTCATCACGGTTTTATGATTTTTTTGTTGATTTATTTTACGGGACATAACTATGTATTATATAAAAGTTACATTTAGTTTAATTTTAAAACCTAATCTGTTTAATCATAAATTCAGTATATGGCACCATCTTTATTTTGGCAGCGGGAGTTGTAATTGTGCCTGATATGATGATTTGGCGTTTTTACTAATTCGACCTCTATAGTTTAAAGGCTGAAGAGCGTGCTGCCTTTTGTGGTTGAGTCTTGAAACTAAATCCCGGCAAGACTGAAAGAGAGGGATACGGTAGTTTATTTAGTCACCGACAGACTGTGCTGTAATAATCCAATTATTTTATCTACTTATAAAGAAAAATGATAAAAACCTCCAAGTTTTTAGGGTCTGTTAGCGGACTCAACTTTTTGAAATAATCCCATATAAGTGTAATGGATGATCTTTTGTTTACTTTTTCAATTTCATTCATTCAAGTAGAGGGTAATTAGCTTCACATACGGATACTTTGTTTCAGCCTATTTATCATTTGATTCCCTTCATCATGTTTTATGGTTGTTTGTCAATTTATTTAGGTCATACTCACTATACAAAAGTTACATTTAGTTAGGGTTTACATTTAATCCATCATCGTTTCTGTACCTTATCTGTTTGATCATAAAATGTGGCGCAATCTTTATTTAGGCAACGGGGTTATAGTTTTTCCCTTAGGGCGTCCTTAATACCCCCAAAATAGTCCTCATCCCCCAAAATAGTTTGGCGAATTATTTTTTCATCTAATTCGAGGGTGTCCTGACTTTGCACGGGAAAAACAAGTGCTGCAATCTGAAGTTGACCTTTCAAAATAAATTAAAAATCGTCCATATATGCAATGTATACAGAACCCTCTAAATAGGGACACCTTTCGGAAAAATGAGTAGTTCCCGTGCCGAAAACGAGATGGCGCCACTTCATTTTTCAGTCCGATTGGAATATTTGTTGGAGTTTACGGATCAAGCTGACTTTCTAAAGTCAAGCAGCTGGTTGTAATATTTTTAAAGTTTTATGTTAGTGTTTTATATTGCTGTTATCTTTGACCATGTTTAATCTATTTTTTTCTTACTTAATTTTTCTCACTTTTAAATTTGGACAATGAGTGGAAGCGCGGACGACGGAGCCAGCTTGAACTATTCCATTTTTCAGCGCTAATTTATCCTCTGCTTTAAGGCGGTGGAACTGAAAAAAATATTGAATATCCCTACTTAGAGGGTTCTGTACACATTGATATATGTTAGGTAAATCAGTTTGAAACACTGTCGACGGACAGCGCCACTGTTCCGAACATTCAGCTTTTTATTATACTTTATTGATACCCTATTTAACAATTTTAAGCTATATTGGCAAATAAGCGTAGAAATACCTTAAAATTGACACATTTAAGGTTAAAATCGGTCTTACCGTTTTAGAGTTATGAATGTAAAAAACCCTACATCATCGACTGTAATGTGAGTTTAACTGTTTTTTAAACCTATACAACACCACAACACGTAAACAGACCTCTACATTGAAAATTCCTTAATACAACCTTTTTTCATTTAGTCCGTTCAGATTCGTCAAATCAAGGTTAGACTTTAGTGTTTGTCGTGAGCGAAGCCACGGGAACTGCTAGTAGTACATAGTTATGTCCCGTAAAATAAATCAACAAAAAAATCATAAAACCGTGATGAAAGAAAGCAAATTATAATCAGCTGTAACAGCGTATTTCGTACATTTGTGAAGCTAACTCCCAGCTGCTTGATTGAATGAACATTTAAAATGTAAACAAAAGATCGTCCATAACACTTTTATATGGGAAAATTTGAAAACTTCGACCTCGCCAAAAACCCCTTTATACTACGAATCTTGTAAAATCCTTTCTTAGCAAATGCCTACGCCCCAACAGGAACGTCCATGCAAATTTTCAAGGTCCTAGGTCGTATAGTTTGGGCTGTGCCATGATAGGTGAGTGGTATTCGACAAATATATGTATAGTAGATTGCAAATAACTAGGCTAATTAATTGTATTTTAATGAATTTTAATTCCATGCAAAATTGAAAATATTATCTACATGGACTGATAAGACCAAACTCATTTGCTCACTGCTGGCTGACATAATGAATGAATGTAAATTAATATTGTAATTTTTCTTCTCCCGCGCGCGCCATGTTAGGCGCATGGGAGCCTGTAATTAATATAATAATTTGCTTGAATAAAATTATTTTGACTTTGACTTTGACAAAATTTGTCTATTTTTCCTTTAAAATGCGCGGTTTTTATTGCACATTGGGTGGAGTACCAAGGCAATACGTAATTTTTGAGAGGGGGCGAGGTTAGCGCCAATGTTATAGGGCGGTTGCGAAGGGGGAAGAGGGTCTAAAAGATTTTAGTTACGTAATTTATGGAAAGCGGACAGCCCCTGCATGAGTAAAAACAAGTTTTGCGACGTTTCGGGATCTGGGGGTTTGACATTTTGTTTCTATAATCTTGTTTTGTTCCAGGTTATTTTCCACCTGAATACGGGATCAGGTTCCAGATCCTGAAACTTTGTGAAACTTGTTTTTACCGATTAGTGATGGCCAACGTCCGCCAAAATCAAAATCAAAAGAATTCCAAATGTTATTTTTTGAGTAAATAATCCCAGTTTTAGGCTGCATCCTTGACAGCACTATATGCATGTGTCGGGTGAGGAGGCTCGCCTGTGCCACTCGTCGTCCTCGTGTTCCCACCGACTGCTGGAGAGCATACGCGTGTCGGTTATCTCGCCGAGAGGCTATCCGTGTTGCTTTCTCTGTCCCCTGTCCCCGTGTTCCGCCGACGTCGCGCAGTGTCGAGTCGCAAATCGCGCTTGTGTAACGTTTCCGCGCCCGTCACGCCGACTATCGGTCAATTTGGATATTGAGGGCCGAACGCAAAAACATACAAATTTGCCTATCCTGCGCTACACGCTCGACAGCGAGCAACAGCATATTGCAGGGCTCGGTGTGAGATACGCCTCGAAGGGAACTCTCCCACACTCATTTCTCACTATTGTCTCCGAATGGAGAAACCTAATCAAACTTTCTGTCAACCCAGATATTACTCTAAACCTATAAATATAGTCTTCAAAATATAAAAACGGTAATATAGCTGAACTTGACGATTTTTTACTACGCTTCGAAATAGAATAAATTATATAAAAAAAACTTTGCTTAGATTTAATGTTTTACTTTATTTAAAATACGTTACCCTCGTGATGAACTATGGCTTTTGATTAAATTTAGCAAAAGGCCTGTTATTACTGCAATCAAGACGAAATTTGACAGTGTCAATGATGTGCGTTTGATTGTAAAAATATTTAAAGGGTTTCAACACTTTCTGATCACTCGGTACCTTTATTTATTGCTTGGGACAAAACAGAAATGCTATACGTGTGTAGGTCTGTATCTACCACTAAAATTTCTTTCCGAAAGAGAATAAAGAAAGGAGCCAGTCCATCATCCAAGTTCACAGTGTCATCGACCTGTGGCATCATACCATATTCCAAGCCCTGCAGCCACGGCCTTGACGTCGCGGTTGCAACATAGATCTGGCCACACCGGCCACGGCCCTGGTCACTGGTGGTCGCCGCGGGGCCGACAGTCTCGTGACAGCCGAACCTACGTGATAGGCCCCGGTGAACGCCAATCTTGCACGACTTGTGAGCTGCTCTGCTATTATTCACTAATGGAATAATTCATAATAATTATTATGAATAATAATAATTATTATTATTGGTAGCTTCACACCATGAAATACCCCCGTTGCAGCAGACCTGCATACTCAGCGAATTTCAAATGCAAAACAACATATTTCAATCCAACATAGCGAGATTTGACATGTTTTGGTAAGCTCCATAAGAATAACATGGGAAATGAGTATGCAGGCTTGCTGCCACAAAAATGGAAATTTTGGGGATTGTAGACCAAAATATATTACATCTCATGTAGATGAAGCCACAAACCAAGTTTTATTAAGATATGTTGAGAATTAAGCGAGATATAGAATTTTACTTATTTCCCATAAGGTTAACATTGGGACAACGTACTGTGTTTACCACATTCAATATCTCGGTAGCCAATGGACATAGAGCAATGATTCAAAATACTAAATTGTTTGTTTTTTCGAGCTGAATTCAATGGTGCTAACAAAAATTCGATAAATTTTATTTTTCTATGTAGAAAAATCAAAAAACCCATTTTTTGGGGGTTTATCCCCCTTTTACCCCCCCTTCCGGTGGTCCGATCGGGCTGGTTCACGAACTCGTCCAATTGATTACTACTGTACATGTCTGTACCAAATTTCATCAAGATCGGACCATTTTTACGACCGCTATCGTGCTAACAGACACATATATATATAGATATATAGATATATAGATATATAGATATATAGATATATAGATATATATATATATATATATATCTAAAAATTCGAACGAATGGTGTTTTTTGCTTCTGGGGGTTGCAAAACGAAAAGTTATCATGGTCTGGGGCTTAGGTCTTACCATGAGACCTACGGTAATAGCTTCTTCCCTATAGGGGAAATTCGCTAATTCCCTATAGGGGAAATTCGCTAAAAAGAGAGTCGGATCCAGTCAGGGATGAGGGGTGCAATTTATCACTTTTATACTTTTAGCATTTACTATTTTACGTATGTTTTTACAGTGACACGAATATTTCACGATCAATAATAATTGTTGTTTTTTTTTCGAAAAACTCAAACATAATTTTGAAAGTCCATAATAGATAATTATGATTAACTGCTGCAGAATAATTAGGGCCGCGTCACATTGGTCGAGCTGATTCCTATGGTTTAGAATTGTCAACTCGACTCGCCCAACTGAGACTGGTCGTGTTGACGGTCGAGTCTAAATCGCCCTCCTACTCGATCAATGTGACGCGGCCCTTAACGCCAGCTCGATACATCGTAGTTCGCCGTTTTTAACTGATCAACGGAATCTTCTATCTATATACTTAATACAATAAGGTTTTTTTTCTGTTAGATCCCTTTTTCAGCCGTCCTACTTAACCGATTTTTACGATTGAGGTGTCATTTTAAAGCTTATAATGTAGCGCACCTGCGACAGATAATTAAAATGGGCATATCTTTTACGGGGCATACCCCCAAGGCTTTGGTTTATTTCTAGAGGGCGCTTTCAACGCTCCAGTGCTGACCAACTTGCGTTACAACCGTTTTAGAATGTGATTGTAATTTAACAGCTGATTACCTCTCGAGACGAATTTTTAACCAATCACATTATAAACAAAAATAGATTGAGTGCTATAATGTAAACAAGATCCAATGAAGCTTAAAAAAAATGAATTTGGGCCACTTTCATTGAAAATTTTAGCCAAATTGAGGCAGGTAAATCATTCTTTTTGGTGAAGATCCATTATCGTTAGATTATAAATATATTTCAAACTTAGCCCTGAAACAGAAAGAAGAAGAGCATTAGATGGGCATAGAGAAAGACGACTCAATGTGATTAAGGAAAATATGCGTAACCTTCGGCAAGAACAGAGAACTGCTGAGAGAAAAAGACTAATAGAACACCAGAGAAAATAATAAAATGAGCAATTTGCTCATGGGCTTCCTATAAAAACTTCCGTTATCCTTCTATTGTGCGAGAGACGACCAAATTCAAAAACATAGTGCAAGGGTGATGAATAAAAATGTGTGTTTTGTTCAGTTAGGCCTTTGTTTATTTAGGTGAGATCTTTAAATTTCAATTGAAAAGGTTATTTTGGATAGTAAAGGTGAGTTTGAAGCCATAAAATTTTTCAAACTGTACGTGAGTTCCTCACAAAACAGAAATAATATACCTAAAATGCGCAATTTGCGCATGGGGCCCCTAGTATCATAAAATCAGTCAAAGCTGATGAAGTAAGTAGAAATTATGAATAAGTAAATGAAACAGTAAAATATATCACATTCAATTGAGTCAAATACATAAAGCTAAAAATTTGTTTTAATGAACAAACATACAGCAGCTTTTGTTGAAATGCTTGCAAGGCTTACTCCGAGATTTCAGTTCCTTTTATCCTCCTTGATACAGAAATATTAAACTCTCACGTCACTTGTACGTACTATTAAACTACTAATTTGTCGTACACTCTGGACTGTGTTAACCAGCTAGCTAATCAGCACGCGCCGGAGGTCGTAGAAAGCAAGATCCGGTTGTTTCCGTCCGTCCACAGCTCGGAGGCGAGTTGAGCAATGTGACGCGCATTGGAGCGGTCCTCCGATTGTTTGCATGATATGGCACGTTATAAATGCGCTAACGTCTAAATATTATATCACGATCGAAATTGCTGTATAAATTATTAATACATTATCTTGGAACGCCATTTAAACGTATGAAATATTCCTCAACAATACAGTAGATCGAAATACGTAAACTTCTTCAAAATGTACTTTCCTCTATCTATATAACAGTTCCAGACCCGGCGGGTTGAGTTTTCAGGTCAGCACCCACTGACACGCACGGCCACGGAGGAACACTTCAATACTTCCTTTGTTTCTATAAGCAAAATACCTATGCAATTTGGTAAAAGAGTTAACATGAGTTTAACTAGTGAGAGTTAGATATAGTCGCAATAAAGTCAATGAGCCTATCATTCAAACAGGGTTCCCCCATAAACAACATAAATGAACTTCTATTGTAGATTTTTTCCTTGGATCAAAACAAATTGTCTACACAATATAACCCAGAGTCTCCCGCGTTTACCCGATTGAATGCGTTTTTAACAAATGTGTACATCAATTTGAACCACTTGCGATTGGTATACCGAACCCTAATTGTTTGTGTAAGACCATTTAGTTATGGAGTGTTCTATTTTCTATTTTGAACCAGTTTCTATTTTGAACCAGTTCAAAATGGCGGATATTTTTCGTTTTCAACGCTAAACAAACCAATTATAATTTTGTAAAACGTTGAAAAAAGATAAAAACTAAACAAAATTCAATTTTCTTTCCAAACATGAATACGTAGTTTTAAGTAAACTTTTACAAATAATTGAGAAGTTTTAAAATTTCACTTCTACAAATTTGGGCCATTTTTGCATTTCACAGAAAATTCAAATATTTCATTCATAATAAGGTCTTGTTTAGTATAAGTTTAAAGGAATATTAAAACTTGCATATTTTCCGTCACTTTCCAGATTTTTGTACAATTTATAGTATTTAAGATATTAAGCTTTGAAAACTTCAAAGTGGCCACCCTAGTTATTTATTTATCTCCCCATAACCATATAACAATCATAAAACGAGTATATAACGTATATAGTATGTATGTACCATGTACCAGTATTTCGATGGTTTCAATGCATTAAATAATTTGAAATATTGAATTATCAGAGACTAATGGGTAATTTCCTTTTATTGACATATGGGTTGGTTCTAAATTTATGTTTAGCCCCACAGTAGACCAAAATGCAAAACATGGTAATATGTTACAAGATGTTGCCTGGAAACTTTGTGCTCTGTATCAAAATAAGTCCTATAATTTGTAATATGTTCACAGAATTTAAAGTTTGTACCTCAAGAGGTCCAAGTTGATGTGTAAATTTGTTAGAACACATGAAGACAGATATAGACTGAAAACTAGGCATGGGAGACGTCCATATATTATTTATGGATACAATGTAAAATTTTGATCTTGATGCAAGGAAAAAATTCGCAAAAGTGGGCCCCTTTGATTAGAGATACGTTTGTTTTGGGTACGTTATATAAACAAAAACGTTTTAGTACGTTTATTGATTATCTTCTTATTTCCCAGAGATTCATTTTTAAGTTTAAAAACTTACATTAATATTAATTTTAATTAATTATTATTAAATAATTAGAATACAATTATTGCATTTAAGGTTCCTTGTTGGTTTGTGCCCATTGGGCTGGATCTGGAACTGAACAGTTTCTTCACAGCACTCGAGCAAGTGCTGCGACTGCTGCTACCTGTTAAGCTCTCAAGAAACTACTTGGCCATCTGGACATTTTTCTGGGAAATTTATAAAAATTATAACTAAAAGACTTGCGTTTTTTGGCAGTCTGCAAAACTTCAAAGAAACTCCATAAATGCTAACCAATCGAGAGGCGATTTTTTGTGATTTTTCGGATTCAGGAAAAAATTGGATAGACCTATAAGCATTATTGTAGGGTACAATTTTCTCAACAGAAGAAGTTGAATATTTTCCTTTCGCAAAGCTTCTCCTCCTCCCTTCCGTTGTTTTATCGGTGAACGCGCATGGTTTTTTCCGCCCGTCTTGGCCCGAGCTACTCCTGTCGTTTTATTTACCCGCTGTTCGGTAAATATGCGTGATTGTCTTTTTTGCGGCCATTCGCGTAATTTACGAAGTTACATTATACCTGCACCATTTCCGCGATTTGTAAAGACGAGAGACGAATTCCTCCACCAGACCGCGTAATCTGATACATTATCCTCTCGTCATTTATCGCTGGGTCCGCGATCGGAAAACAGTTGTTTTTACAGCCGTCAACAGACTAATAATTATAATTGTGTGCGTTTATTTTTTCGTAGTTCCATATCACGATGAGTTACAGTAGTTTTTGTCTATGTATGTTTAATGCTAGCAAAAAAATCCTTTTGGGTTTCACGAAGAGGAATTTTATATTTTTGGGTGAAAAAATTGTGCAGTCAAAAGTGTTTTACGGTACTATGATTAATGTTCATAGCAATTTGCATGATAAGTCAAAGATGTAAACTTTTTCATCGTGTGATTTGATTTATTGTAAGTAAAGTGTAGTTTGAGGTCTTATCTGTACTGTAGTTCAAGACCCAAAACTCTGAAACTAAAAAAAATCCTGCCCGTCCCGGGCCCGGGCCCCAAGTTTTAGATTTGGCCTCTCAGTGACCCTGGTCTTGGTATCCACAAAGTCAAAACAGTTTATATTACTAGTTTAGAGCATGATTCATGTAATCACTAACAATAAAATTTTATTTGTTTGAAGAATTATGAGCAAAAAACAAAATGGTTTATATCTGGCACACTGGGCGTCACCTGATAACACAAGCTGCGCCAAGCCTCTAAATGTATCCAATTGGGTTTTACAGCTTAAGTTTACATTTTGCAAAAATATCTATAAAATAAGTATATGTATCGTCTACTTTATATATTCAATGTCAATAAAGTGTGTGAAATAAGTCTGTCCGTCCCCTCTTTAATTTGTTTGTTTGTTAAGACGAATAAATAACCTTTGGGGAACAATACAATAGATCTTTTTTTCTTAGATATCTTAATTCTAAGAATCTTTTTACGTTATCGAAAATATCCTCCCCCAAAAATGGAGGATTTTGCAACTCAAAATATTTTTCAAATGTGAACCCCTTTTGAGTGACCCATTATTTTAGAGCTTCAAAAAATCGGTGAATGGTGGAGGTTGGAGGTCTCTACCATGTTTATATAAAAAATGGCAACTAGTCAAAGTTTTCATTACAACTCATTCATTCATGATACCTGGCGAGTTTTAATTTCACCTTCTTTTTTGGGGCTTTAATTTTACCTTTGGTGACTTAAGAACTGAAACGACTCTTGAAGAAATGCTCAAATGAAGAAGCGGTCTCTTTAAAATTTAACATTTTGAGTGACTTGCAAAAATTAGGGATTTTCGGGACTCCAATTTTTCTAATTTA
Organism: Flexamia atlantica; assembly: GCA_035578135.1. Taxonomy (NCBI): domain Eukaryota; kingdom Metazoa; phylum Arthropoda; class Insecta; order Hemiptera; family Cicadellidae; genus Flexamia; species Flexamia atlantica. The sequence continues at coordinate 45,778,178 of JAQJVK010000001.1, read as the reverse complement.
AACCTCTTTGGAGTCCTTGTTTTAAAGAGCTTTTAAAAAGATCTTTAAAATGAGCTTTCCTTTAAAAACTCATTAATTTTAATGAGGGGCTCCTCATAAGGGGTTTGCATTTGTCAGTTTTGAGTTGCTCCCAAAATCCTCCATTTTTGGGAGGGACTCAAAATTTTAAATATTACCAAAAGAGATAAATTCTTTATTTAACAGAAATTCTTCAAGAGTTGATTCAGTTTTTAAGTCACCAAAGTTGAAAATTAAACTTCAAAAGTCTTAGACACCAAGTGTTAAGAATGAGTTGTATTCAAAACTTTGACTAGCAGCCATTTTGGATATAAACAAGTTTAAGACATCCAAACTCCACGATTCGCCTACTTCTTCAAAGCATTTTAAAATGAGTCGTTACTCAAAAGGGATTTATATTTGAAAATTTTGAGTTGACCTCAAAATCCCCCATTTTTTAGGACACTTAAGTAATTAGAGTTAAGTATCACAAGTCGATCAGTTGCAGTTAACTACCTACAATATAGGCAAGTGTTCGCTGTTTACGACAGGTTTTTGTACCCGGTACTACGTTTCAGCAATTTGACCGTCCCAAATCATAATAGTGCTACAGTAGAGTCCCACAAACCCGGACTAATGTGGACCGAACGGTGTCCGGGTTTGTGAAAATTCCGAGTTATCGGGAAATGAATAAAAATAAGAAAAAATAAGAATAGTTTCTGTTATTTCTATAAGAAATCATTTATTTATTGCATAGTAAAAAATATAAAAACTATATTAGTTACCAAAAAAAACTTAAAGAAAAACTAAAACTGTTTTAAATGTGTCACAACGTGCTCTGGCCTTGAATCTCAATGCACTTTATTGCTCTGGCAGGCTTTCCGAGTTATCCAGAATTCCGGGTTATCGAAGTCCGGGTTTGCGGGACTCTACTGTATTCAGTGTTTTCTATTGATAAGTGAATGGAGTATATTATTTGACTGGTGAAAGTGAAATGAAATGCACCCATGAATGATTATGCTTAAATAAATTGCCCCCTGCACCTGTTTGATAGTTAACTTTATAGAACAAAATTAATTGTTGTGCGTTCTTCTGTTTGTATATGGCATAATGAAAAACCAAGAAATTTCAGGAATAGTAACGGTTTTACTGTAGGCTTATGTAAACAAATAATATTTTAGACTGGAAATAAAAAGGGTACTTAAGTGTATGGATTGTATCCATAATTGTATAGAACTTTTACTTATTCTCATACAAGAAATGTTATATTCTGAAAAAATCTCAGACAAATGAAATGTTTTTCTCTGTTTTGGTTCATCAAATCAGCAAACCTAAAAAATTTAACACTTAAGGAAATTTAAAAATTTCAGTTGTACAGTTTTTTCCTCTTTTAAACACTACAAAATTGAAAACTAAATGTTTTGCCATTTTAAAACAGTATAAAAAGGAAAGTTGATTATTCAAACTGACATAATCATTGTTACGTAAACTCTGCACCTCGTGTTTCCTTGAGTATTTATAAAAGTAATTATTTTTAATAGTAGTTATTTTACTATTTGAAATAAAAGTAATTATTTGAAATCGCAGTGGTGGGGGAGGAGGATGAGGAGTGCCCGGTGCCGGAGGAGGAAGACGGCGTCGCCTGCAAGAGCCACTCCGAGTGCGAGGCGCTGGGCCGCCGCTGCTGCGGGCCCCCCGGCCGCAAGGTCTGCATCAAGATCAAGCCGAAGAGCCAACCAGAGGAGAAACATGCTCGTAAGTTGTCTGGGTGATGAGATGTTTATTTTCCTAGCTGTAGTCCCTACTCTTCTTCACAAGATTGTCCATTATGTGTTGAGTTTGTGAAACTCTACTGCTTTTTTATAAAAGCCTCCTAAATGTATTTCAATTATTTTTGCTCCACCTACTATTTTTAGACGCTTTTTACTCCTTGTAATGAGTAAAATAATATTTTGTTTCTCAGCAGGAGAAAAATGATTACTCCTGACAAAGCAAACCTATAAGAGTAACATTGAAATGAATAATTAAAAATGGAGCACCTTCAAATTTCTATGCATTTATGGAAATATGTTGAGGTTCAATGATTTCAGGCGCCAACAGCTGATTTAGTGAGAGGATTAATCACATAAGAATAAAATTGACAACAATCAGCAGTAAAAATGTCTACAAATAAAGCGTATAAGAATGTTTCAGCAATCAGTTGATCGCTGGTGCATGAATAGTTGCGGCTACTCGGATGCGAGCACTAATTGCAGATGAAAACAAATGGATATTAATTATTCAGAATTATTACTTACGTAATATAGCCTGTAGACATCAAAAAAAAATTTTATTTTATTTTCCGCCAACATGTTTCAAGGATATGACTCCTCATCTTCAGGGCGATTTATACTTAATTCACATGGCCCACATTTCTGCAATTTTTAATGTGGGCTATTTTTTTTAATAAAATAAAAAATATTTTGATGTCTACAGGCTATATTACGTAAGTAATAATTCTGAATAATTAATCAAAGGCATCAAGGCTGTTAGTGTAAAAAAAAAATGGATGTTGTTTGATAATTACTAAGTTAATGAAATAGACGATTAAAGATTGGGTATTTATTATTGTAGTGGAGGAAAAATTTTGTGTGTATTCCGAGAGTAAAGCAACTCGTCTCCTTTCGTGAAAATTATTGCCCTTGTAAGCTCAGGTGCGTCAACATTTTCACTTGTGAGACAATGTTGCACTTAACTCACTCGACACACAAATAATGATTAAAAAAGGTCTTCAACTGATCATAGTCCAGGCAACGAATGCTCAAAAAAAGGTATAGAGGGAATTCCATGGAACACAATTTTTGACTTTGCAGCTTTGTTTGGACTAGTTAGAAGGTGAACATATCTAAAGTCCCCGTCCGTAGCCCTTGAGCGTGGGGAGGGAGGGGGGTCTGAAGGTACATTTTTTGGTTTCAATTTTTAGTATTCCCTATTAAATTTGAAAATTAAAGAAAATTAAATTTCCTGTAAGAAAAGTAAAGTATGTCTACTTTGGCCCAACCACTTACATGGTAATCACTAATTTTATTAATTTTTACGAAATATATCCCTTCCACAAGAAATACATGTAAATTCGTGGGTAACGTACATGCCCAATGGGGCAACGCTTTTTCCCTTAAAGGAAAATGATCAGCATTCAGGAAATATTGACAAAATTTCCGGTGATTTGGCTCCTCAATCATAAAAATTGGTTAAAATTAATGTGCTGGCGAGCTCACAAAAAAAGTAATTTGTAAAAAAATTATTACAATTTGTTATAATTCCTTGAAAAAATGACGTTATTACAAATGAGCCAAATTACTGGAAATTTTGTCAATATTTCGTGAATTCTGTTCATTTTCCTTTAGGGGAAAAAGCGTTGCCCCATTGGGCATGTTTGTTAGCCCCAAATTTACATGTATTTCTCATAGAAGGGATTTTTTTAATATTAATAAAATTAGTGCTTACCTTGTGAATGGTTGGGCCAACGTAGACATATTATATACTTTTCTTACAGGAAATTTAATTTTCAAATTTAATAGGGAATAATCAAAGTTGATAGTTTTCAAAATATTTAGGAAAAACAAAAAAATGGTACCTTCAGACCCCCCCTCCCTCCCCCCACTCAAGGGCTACGGACGGGGACTTTTGATATGTTCACCTTCTAACTAGTCCAACCAAAGCCGCAAAGTTAAAAATTGTGTTCCAAAAAATTCCCTCTATACCTTTTCATTGCCTGGACTATCAGTAATTTACATTGCTGCAATAGACTCCCTCTTATCCGCACACCTTTTAACCAGATATCAGTTTAACCATACCACACTCCACTAAATGTCATCTTTTTATCAGGACAATTTTTATCAATACATCGGTTTCTCGTGGGAGAAATTAAAGGTCAATATCACAAGTCTAAATTAGAATATTGGCTTATACAGTGTGCATTTGACTAATAATTTAACATGTTTCAGGGAACGTCGGTTTAATTAGAAAAACTGTTATTCGGCTGGGTCTTGGACCCGAGGAGTTCGGATAAGAGAGAATCTACTGAATTAAAAAAGGGCCAGATCTACTTGTTATCTGTTGTTTGTTTGGGCCAGATCTGTTGTTTGTTCAAAAAAGGGGAATACACAGCTAACCCACATGGATGTCTAGAATGGAATAGCACAGAACACTAAAAGGGCAACAAAACACATATTTCCATTTCAGACTATGTCATCTGGTTATTTCCTCATCTTAGGAACCTTCTAACAGAGATGAAATATTTATAATTATGTTTTGTTACCGTTTTTGTGTTCTGTGCTATTCTACACCGTATTCAGGTGAATTAGTGTATCTTCAAAATAGGGAGAATTTATCTTCTATAATCACAAGCAGAAATACCCACAGCTTCACCCACTAAAAGGATGACTAATTTTAATTAAATAATTAAATCATATTAGGCAATGTGCAATTTTTGAGGATAATAATTAACAAATGGACAGATTTGGGCCATGGTTGTTTAATTTAACGCTTAAAGTGCAGCTGGTTCATGGTAGCTGGTTCTACCATAGATTACAATGAGAATGTTTCCTCTAAAAAAGTTTTATACAGTATAAGTAAAATACAATCAGGTACATGGTCAAATCTTTTCACTAGTCCTCGTTAATATTTCAATATAATATGTATAGGTACAGATAAATTAAATTATTAGTCTATGAGAGAAAAAATAAATAACAAAATAATGCACTTTAAATCCAATTGTCTGAATATGCAGGAAGACGAATATCAAAGATGTATATCTGATACGAAACCTACTTGGTCATGTATGCGTTCCGACTGCGTTCCTGTGAACCAGCAGCCATTGACTCTCTTGCTTGAAAAGGTGTCTTGCTTATTAGACAAGGTTGAGGATCTTGGCACCAAGGTCGATGGCTTGTTGATCCTACCAAGTAAACTGGATTCTTTGCAAGAAGAAATGTCATCCATCTCCACTAAACTGGTATCTTTAGATGAGAGGCTGTCCTATGCTGAAGAACGACTTAGTGACATTGAATCAAGAGTTGAGATCATCGAGAAACGTGAGCCCCCTCAGACGACCGACCCAGAGCAAGTTATCGCAGAAATCAATGACCGCAACAAACGAGCTAAGAACATAGTGATCTACAAAGTTCCTGAAAGTACATCTACTTCATCCGAAACTCGGGTGCGGAACGACACTGCTATTATCCAAAAGTTGATTGATTCTTTCACTCCCGAATACAGCTCAGCTAGCTTCAAATGCATTCGGGTTGGAAAATCTAAAAGGGGAACCCACAGACCTCTAAAAGTCATCTTCAAATCAAGTGACATCCCTAGCGCCTTTTACTCTAAATTTTCTAAAGAGGAAATTACTAACATTGACCCCGCTCTTTCAGACATCTCAATTTCAAGGGACAGGACCAATAGAGAGCGGAAACACGTTAAGAGCCTCCAGATCGAGTTAGAAGCCAGGAAAAAGCAAGGAGAAAATAATCTCACAATCAAATACATCAATGGAATTCCCTCAATAATAACATCCAACCAAAAAAACGGATAAATATCCACGGCACCGAGTCTCCTTTCATTCTATACTGTCAAAATTTAAACAGTCTGCGCACAAAGTTAAGCTTATTAAAACAAAATGTTTCTGCATGCATTTATGATATTATCACCCTCATAGACACCAACCTATCACAAGATATCTCAACTTCTGAGCTTGGACTAGATTGCTTTTCAACTTACAGATGTGATAGATCATCTGAAACTAGCAAAAAGCTATCACATGGGGGCGTTCTGGTATCTGTCAGTAGGAAACTGGAGTCAAGGCAAGTTTTCTCTTCTATAATGAACATTGAATGTGTCTTTGTAGCAGTGAAATTTCTTTCCTGTGTATTGCTTGTGGGTACTACGTATATACCTCCTGCATCTAATGTTGTTCTATATCAGTCATTTTCAGATGCTGTTGAGGAGGTCTGTTCATCTAACAATATTGATGCAGTTGTCTTAACTGGAGACTTTAATCAGCCAAGGACAGACTGGGCTGACCCTGAGTCATCTCCCTTGAATTCTAGTTCTCAATGTCTTGTTAATATGGCAAATTTTCATAACCTTCATCAAAAGAACTTCGTAAAGAACTCTAGAAATGTAATATTGGATCTGATCTTCACTTCAGAGCACAACGCCAAGGTCGAGGCTGCTGACGATGTCCTCACATTTCTGGAACCAATGCACACCCTGCTCTGTCAATGGAACTAATGTTCTCACCGCATCAGCGTTCGTTTGATGCTCCCACTCCTGATTTGAGACGCTGCAACGTTGAGGAAGTCTTCAGGTGGCTGTCTCATGTCCCGTACCCTGATGTGAACGCCAGCAACGTTGGCCAGACATTCACTAATTTCTGCTGCGACTTCAAGGCTATCATTGAATCCAACTGTCCTATTAAGAGAGCTGGCCCTACGAAATTCCCCAGTTGGTTCACACCTGAACTAATCAATTTAGTCATACGCAAGAAAACTGTCCACCGGCAATTCAAATCTTCTCAAAACCCAGTCTTACTAGTCGAGTTTAAAAGACTAAGAAGTGAGTGTAAACGCCTTTCCTCTATCTGCCATGACAACTACATAAGGACCATGGATGTCTCATTAGCAACCAACCCATAACATCATTCTGGGGCTACATGAAATCTCAAAATAGTCATCGATCTTCTCCTTCTGTCTTCAAGTACAACAACATCACTGCAGAAACACCTACTGATGTGTGCAACATCTTTGCTGCTTTTTTCTCAACTATATTTAAGGGTCCCTCAATTGATCCTCCACCCTACCAACAAAAAAATCCTAACTCAATTTCTGCTTGGCTGCTCTCAGCTCTGGATATTGAGCAGAAATGTACCAACATAGATGCCTCAAAGGGAGCCGGGCCGGATGGAATTCCTCCTCTTGTTGTGAAATACTGCAGTTCCATTATCGCATCCATCTTATGCATCTTCATGAACTGTTTCTTCTCTTCAGGAATATTTCCCACCCACTTGAAATCCGGCTTTAATATACCAATTCACAAGTCAGGAGACACCAGTAATGTTGCTAACTATCGCCCAGTGGTAATACTCTCGGCTCTTGGAAAACTATTTGAGAGTCTAGTGCTGGATGGTCTGAACTTTGACCTCAGTAACTTCATCACTCCTGAGCAGCATGGATTCAAGAAGGGGAGATCAACCAACACCAATTTGGGCCTGCTTCAAGACTATATTGTATCAGCTTTCTCCAAAGGACATCAAGTCGACTGCATCTATCTTGATTACTCAAAGGCTTTCAACAGAGTTAGCCATCCCCATTTGATTGCTAAACTAGAGACATATGGTATCACAGGACAACTGCTTAACTTTCTAAGCTCCTATCTAACAGAAAGGTCTTTGGCGGTCAAACATTCATCTGCTCTTTCTAATCCCATCATACAAGCTTCTGGCGTGCCCCAAGGCTCCTTCCTGGACCCCTTTCTTTTTAATCTATTTATTAATGATGTTTCTGGAGTCTTGGACATTGAATTTCTGCTCTTCACAGATGACCTGAAGCTCTTTAGCGAAGTATGTTCCGTGCATGACCAGGCCCACCTCCAAAGCAACATTGATAAACTTATCATCTGGTGTGGACAAAACTCAATGGAATTCAACAGGGAAAAATGTGTAGTGATGCTCTAGGACCCAAGGAGGAATCAGGCCAAACTACTCCATAGGGAATCACAGTTTAAAAGTGGTCTCTGAGGTTTGCGACTTATTGGGCGTAATATTTACACCAAATCTACATCCCAGCCGTCACATTCAGCATATATGTGCCAAAGCAAATTCAGTGTTGGGTTTTGTTTTTAGGTCCACCAGAGGCCCCTTCTCTCTGTCAACCTTAAAGCTGCTCTACATAACGCTGGTGAGATCAGTTTTAGAGTACAATGCCTCCATCTGGAACCCATATCAACTTGGCTTGATTTCCGCTCTGGAGAGAGTCCAAACCAGATTTATTCGAGTGGTCGGCCTCAGGATGGGATTTGCTTATAATGAGGTTCCTATCATTGAAGTCAGACAGTTTCTAGGACTCCTTGCACTGTCTGATAGGAGGAAGTTGATTGACCTCGTGCTGCTACACAACATTTTTAATGGTGTAATAGACTGCCCAGAGTTACTTGGAAAGCTGCTGTTCCATGTTCCCCGCAACTCAAGGAACCAGCAAGTCTTCACGAAGGTTCAATATTCTACAACCTATGCTCAGTGTAGCTTCGTGCCTAGATTGATGCGGACTGGAAACGAGTTCTGTAGGAGGACAAATCTCTTTGGAAGCAGCAAGTCACGATTTAAGAGGGAAGTTGGGGCACTGCTTGCTGAAACCAGTGAAGATAATGATCATTAACTCAACCCCAGTCAACATTTCACTTCAGCTAAATTTCTGATATTGTTTCATGATTATTTCATTGTTATCAAGCCATTCTTAACTTATTGTATTGCTAGTTGTTAATATTTGATATTGCATGGAAACTGTTAAACCTTATGCTATTTTATTGATAAGTTTTTGTACAAATCGTTAAAGTTTATTGTTGCATGGTGATAGTTAAACTTGTTATTGTTATATACCTTGTTAAGTTTACTGTATAGTATACCAATATTTATTGTCACATGTCTATAGTAAGCTTATTGTTGTTGTCACAAGTCACATCCGTTATATGTATCCAACTATAAATTTTTATATTTTTTCTTGTAATCATTCTAGTTTAAGCACATATGCATGTAAAATGGTGTACACCGTGGATATGAATAAATAAATAAGTAAATAAATAAATCTTATCTTTGAAAAACTTGTGAATGAGAATTATGCTCATTAAGCACTATTATGCAATTATGCTCATTCGTTCATTATCCTCACCTAAGGTTCTGTTGATACTAATAAATTGTAAATATAAACTCCATTCATGAAGATAACCTTAAAGTATCTGTAGTTTCATTAAAACTGATTTCACTAGTAATTAAGTACAGTGAATTTTGTCGTAAGAATTTCGTATTTTAGTTTGAAAAGAGAAATTTATCTATTCAACATATTAAAATTATGGGAAAGTCTGTTACTTTCATGATCAACTAAACTTTTCAATGCTGCCAATCAATTTGTACAGTAAAACTTTTTTTATTTGATTTATTATTTGAACCTGATTTAATTTCCACAATAAACAATGTACACCGTACATGATAGTTTAGGCATTACCTTTGAATCAGAAGCCAATAAATTATTTTTAGTCAAAGGTTTAGGGTTGGGACAACAAATCTAAGAGCTGACAGTAAAGTTCCATTTCCTAATGTAATCATCCTCTCCCAAATTTTAGTTGCACGGTGGAAAGAAATTTACAGGTAAAGTTATTAAACTTTATACAGTTTTTTTACAATTTATTTTTATGCAGTAATATTAGTGGAAAATTTACTTGTTTGGCTTCAAAGCCTTATTTTTTTTAAGTTTCTTACGTTTCCATGCACTTCACTTTTTAAGCTGTCTTACAGTGATCCTCATTGTTTTGTCCTGTAGCGTTCCTGGGCCTGTTTCCGAACAGGTGTCCCCAGAACCCAGTGCCAGAGCCGTTCCCCATCCGTAACTGCTCCGCGGACGCCGACTGCTGGCCGCGCCTGTGCTGCCCCGACAGTGCCGGCGACCGCTACTTCTGTCGCACCGCGGCTCCCGTCTGGGAGCGACTCAGGCTGCCCGTCAGGATACTTACACGTCAGTCGCTCAACAAAAAACAATACCCCTCAAAATTTTCTCCTCAGTTTATAATCAATCAACTTACTGATTGATAAAATTGTATAGTGATAGTGCCCCACCTGAAAGTTTCAGGGTTAAACCGTCCTTGAGTGACCATAATCGGGTTAATAGGTTTGTTAAATTTTTCAAGAATCATATATTTAATTTCGTAAGGCGATTCTTTGCGTCAAAATTGTGGGCGCCTGGCATAACGTAGAAAGATGGGAGAGGGCTCAAATTAAAGGTCTCTATTCCATGATGGAGGGAAAAATAATGAAATTGCTTGAAAGTCACCCGATAACGAGAAATAACGTAAAATATCTACCATTTAAAAAACATTGGGATCTAAAAACATCTGCTTTGTTTACATAAAACATGTGATGTTGATACTTGATTGAAAACCATGTGGTATAGGTTGAGATACCTATGAAGGCATTTTGTACTATAATAAAGATCGTTTGAATTTTCCCTCATTACGGGCCTTAAGCCCCTTCAAGCCACTAGTTCTAAATAAAATCACATTTTGTAACACTTCAATACATAATTTCACAAAACAATATAATAAGATAAGATAACCTTGATAAGAAGGCACTCAACAAAACAAAAACCTCAACAAGTCAACAAGAGCACTTTTCAAGTTCCCTGGATATTGCCATCAAACTCAATGTCTTCAATAAGAAGAGTCCCTTGATGACAAGACTATTTTCTTAATCCATTAGTGAGTGAGTGCGCTGCTGGCGTTCAAAATATGTTTTTGGCAATCTGAATTTATAGACAGTTATGCTCTTTGTTTATATTCTCCAAATCAGCTGAGTAAGTTCTCCAAACATACCCAAGGAAGTGTGCTTCTACCTGTTGGAAATATGTTCAACTACTTAACTGTGTAGAGGAGCAGAGGTGTCTTTAACATCAAGTCATTTATACAGCTGGCGTTTCCATTTTTCGCCACCCGCCTAATGATTTGGCCGGAACTTTAATACATGTTGTTTCTGGCAGCTGCTTGTTGGCTATATAAACAGCTGTTCCTCAGCGCTGGTGACCAGCTAATCGAAATTTCCTGCAATTGTTCACATGTTCACTTCTTTTTCTACATAAAAAATTCCTTTTCCTTAATTATAAATTCATAAATTTATAAAGTCATTACCCGTTGTCATTAGTTTCATTATGTTAATGATTAAAATTTTCTGTCTGGAAAGCTGATTGCACTAAGTGGACTTATGGAGGCACAACCAAATTGACAATTTTTAACTAGTTCCCAATTCCTTAAAATCACTTTGAAACAGTTTTGCTTTTAATGTGCCATTCAGTGAAAGATTGCCCAAAGCCAAAAGTCACCCACAAAATAAATAAAAAATACAAGTGGGCAGGGCCTGATTAACAGGTGTGGCGCCCCTAGGCTTGAGCTGATTTGGCACCCCCCTCCTCTTCATCCCCCTTCCGCTGCTAAATTATATCGCTAGATGTATTGATATACAATGAAATTACGAATTTAATTCCTCCAGAACTAATAGCTTAAAAACTACATTTAACCTAGAAAATAACTGAATTATGATCAGTGCAGACAAAAACTATCACAAATATAATAAATTAAGTCTATTCTAGTCAGTTATATGTTCAAGGACAGGTCACCGCTGCCTGTGTCACTTATTCAATTGACAATCTCGCAACTTACACCACTTCTGCTCTTCTTTTCTACTTTTGACTTCTGCCACTTCTGACTCAGATATCGATTCATCGTAACAATCTTCATAATACTTTTAAGAGTACCTGGTGGACCGAGATTTCTTCGGCTTACTATAATAATATTTTACCAGAACCAACTGGAGGATAACAAAGACACCCACATCCCGGCCTCACATGGGCTAAGGCTGGGAGTACATTTTTTTGCTCTGCATTAAGAGTGCAACCAAGGCCGGAGAGACACGGAGCGTTTTTTAACGCTGCGGTAAAAATGCCGTTCGCCCGTAGTGCATTGATGGACGCGTACACACGGAGCGGAAGAAATACCGCGCGATAATATTGCCGCTGGCAGTAGATTTACCGCCGCTCAAAAGCGGATTTTTTCTGCTTTATCATCACAGTGGCGTATACAATTAAATTAGAGCTTACACATTTAGCGGAATTTTTTGCCGCCGCCATGGTCAGACGGCAAGACAAGCTAAACATTGTACCGTGTTGTTGACGTGAGGAATTTTGTAATCGGCATATGGTAAAATGCATTTGGTAAACAGCCACAGACGTCTCTCAAAATTAAAATGGTACCGTTATTGGCGATATTTTTTCTGTGGCGTTTTTAGCGAATTTCCTTAAAGGAATAAGCTATTACCGTAGGTCTCTTGGTAAGACCTAAGCCCGAGACCATGTTAACTTTTCATTTTGGGGCCCCCAGAAGCAAAAAACACTATTCGTTTGAATTTATATATATATATATATGTCTGTTAACACGATAGCGGCCTTAAATATGATCCGATCTTAATGAAATTTGGTACAGACGTTGAAAGTGGTAATCACTCGGACTAGTTCGTGAACCAGCCCGATCGGACCACCGGAAGGGGGGGTAAAGGGGGTAAACCCCCCAAAAATGGGTTTTTTGAGTTTTTTACATAGAAAATTAAAAATTATCCAATTTTTGTTAGCATTTTTGAATTCAGCTCAAAAAAACAAACAATTTAGTATTTTTAATCACAGCTGTATGTCCATTGGTTTCCGAGATATTGAAAGTGGTAAACACAGTACGTTGTCCCAATGTTAACCTTATGGGAAATAAAGAAAATTCTATATCTCGCTTATTTCTCAACATATCTTGATAAAACTTGGTAAATGGCTTCTTCTAGTTCAGATCAACTAAATATTGAATTAAAACCACCAGTTTTAATATACCCGTAGCAGCAAACCTGCATACTCATTCCCCATGTTATTCTTATGGTGCTTACAAAAACATGTTAAATCTCGCTATGTTGGATTGAAATATGTTGTTTTGCATTTGAAATTCGCTGAGTATGCAGATCTGCTGCAACGGGGGTATTTTTTACCGCCACGTGTGTATAAACGCCGGTTTCGTCGACGGCGGCGAAAGAATTATCGGGCGATAAAAAAAACGCCCAGTGTGCCTCCGGCCTAAGAGTTGCTAGTTTTCAGTGTCATAAAATTGATAAACTTCTTTATCACTCCGTGGATCTTTATATCACACACTGCATTTTTCCGGGATGCCTGTAGTTTGCAAACAGTTGTCATTTGATTAGTTATTTCTTTACATTTTCGTTATTTCGTTGTTTTCGTTCAGGGCAATTCATTGGGCCCCTCATACTCATAATGTAATTTTTTGTCCACCTAAAAAATTGTTTAATCAAGTTATTAGTTTTTTCAGACCAAGTAACCTACGTAGAACACGTTTTTCAGTCAGAAATTAGTTATTTCCAGACTTGAAGGAAATCCTCGGAACAGTAATCGAGATAATTGTACAATCATCATTATTAAGCAAGCAATCAAGCAAACATTGCTCATGTAAAGTGAGACTATAGGATGTACCTTTAGGTTTAGGTTTGATAAAAAAAACATGCTAAGCAGGCCGCATTTACGAAAAGGGGGCGCGGGAATTTGTTATATTATTTTCAATACATTAAAAATAAAACAATATTTATTCTCCATCCTGTGGCGCCCCTGGATGGCTGGCGCCCTAGGCTGTAGCCTAGTCAGCCTAGTGGTTAATCAGGCCCTGCAAGTGGGAAGATATTTGATTCAACCCTACCAAATTTCTGAAATACGGATGCAGAACTTTGATCAGAATGATAAAGCAATAGCATATGAAGCCTGGATTAATTTTTGAAATTCCTCTGAAATCATCAGAGTTTTATGTGCTCTTGGCTCTTGGACATCAGCACAAGGAGGCAGTGACAGCCACTTAGGGGCCGCCTTAGTCATAGTCAACTCCGAAAAAAATCCAGGCTTTCCCATTATTTGAATTCATCAAAATCTACTACTATTTAAATTTAACTTCTGCTCATATTAAAAACAATTACTATCTACCTCTTTATTGTGTTTATGGAGTTTTCTTAAAAAAACCTAGATTAATTTGATCCGTGGTTTGTTTCAGCAATGCGCAACATGCTTGCATACATGCAGTGCACTCCTCCTCCACCACCCATCTACGACCTGTTTCCCAAACAGTGTCGATCAACGTTGGACTGTTTCCCCAACTTGTGCTGCCAGGAGCAAGATCGCAGGGTTTGTAGGCCACCCAAGAAGTCTATCCTGGCTCTGCTCTCCACTATAGGACAGGTAAGCTCTAGCAAGGATGAAAAATCTTATTTTATTCCTTTTTCATGTTAGGAAATTACTAGGGCCATAAAAAACAAACTTATCATGTGTTCTTAGAGAATTAAGTTGTCGTTTTTCTTTCTTTCATGAGATCATTGGGGTTGAGAGAGACTCATGGCAATGTGTTTCAGTTAATGTTTGTAAAGCTGTAAAGGTTATAAATTTTAATTCCTTTTTGAGACAGAAATTAAAAAGTTGAAACAATAACTAGCTTAACCTAAGCCATACAGGATGAGTCAAGATTACTTGCTGTTACTACATTCTGATTTGTTTTTTGAGTTTCTTTTTTGTTTTTTTAGATAATGGCCAAAATTGAAATGAGATAGAGGCCCAAGAGTGTTTCCATATCGTTAAGAGAACCAAATGGTAGTGATTTAGAATTGATTCATGTTTTTCTTTTGCAGCGTCAAAGAAGACTGGATTGGTTTGGATGAAATTCTCAGACAAACACAGAAAATTGTATATATGTTAATACTTTACTGTAAATAAATTATAATTTATTAAACTTGAAATTTTCTTTTTCCTTTGTTCTTATTGAAAAGGTATAAAAATCTTTAATTTGAAAGGTTATTCAAATCTCAATTCTGACTCCTGAGAATTTATCATCATTATAAATTCACTACCCCCACCAAAACCACTTAGGCCTCAAAAATGTATTCAAAACCTTCCCCTTATGTCTTTCAGAAATGCAATTAACTTAGGCCTATGAACTTGTAACACAGTCTAAAAAAACTGTGTCTATCTTAGAAATTATTTAACATTATTGATTTGAAAAAGTGATAACCACTCTGCATTTATTTGTTTGTAAAATGGTAGGCCTACATTTAATTAAATTTTATTTTTATACGGTAACCAAAGACACTAAATGATTCCACATGAGTGCTCCCCTCTAGTGTCACAGGACAATAAAAGGTATCAGGAAACTGACATTGGACTGTGACATTGGAAACATTGGAAACTGACACTAATGTGAGATTTGTCTGTTTACTGCCCAATCACATGAACCAGCCGTTAGACGTTGCCTTTTTCGCCACAACTAAACGACTGTCGCATGACATACTTAAGAAATGGAAAGAATCTGCTTCAGGAAGTAGATATGCGACAATTCCAAAAGATGTGTTCCCGACATTACTAAAAGAACTTATGAAAAATTTGGAAGACAATAAGTGACAAACCTTAAAATCAGGATTCGAGTAATGTGCAATATTCCCATTGAACAAAGAGAAGTTACTTGAGCGGCTGTCTCAAAACCAGAATGTTGATTTTGCATGCATTGGAGAGTCGTTTTTGGAACAGCTGGAAAAGAAGCGATCAGAATACTTACAAACTAGTGGGCCAAAGAAAAAGAAGAAAGTTCAAGTTCCAGCTGGAAAAAGCATAACAGTAGAGGATTTACTACCAGAGGCAACTGACCAACCATCAACTAGTGGAACATCAGGCCCAAAGAGAATTAAAAGGAAAAAAATAGCCGAGAAAGGAAAGGGCGAGAAAAAAATCAATTAAAAAGAGGAAGAAAAGTTGTTGACTCAAGTTCTTCTGAAGATGAAGATGATGTACAAGTTGTGTTGGAGTCTGACGGTGTTAGTGAAACCTTTTCTGACTTAGAAGATGGTACTGTAACATGGAAGATCAAGAAAACCTTTGTGCCCGTCCGACTGTTCCTGTTACCCCTGAAGACCTTGTTATTGACAATTTTGATGCTGCAGAATATAACGGGGGAAAATATCCAGGGAGGATTACTGGTCTTTCAGCTAAAGGACCTACATAGTACAGTAAAAACTAACTTTGTCTGAAAATAAATTAGCCCCACCTTGAAACTTGGTATATAGGTCATCTTTAGGCTCTAGTTGAAGAATCCGATGAGTCCATAAAAATTCAAGGGGTGGAAGGCCCCTTTTTCGAAGGGGGAAGGGGGGGAAGGTTGTATTTTTTTGTAAATGCAATAACTCCGGTGAAAAAGGTCCGATACATTTAAAATTTGGTGTGGGCTTTTAAAACAGTATATTTTAACACTACATAAAAAATAAATTCGATCGTGTCATCCTAAGGGGTCCAAAGGGGGGATTTAACACCTCAAAAATGGGGTTTTTAATTTTTTGGTACCCAAAAATTAAAATTCTGAACATTTTCTTTTATTTTTTGAATTCAGCTCAAAAAACCAAACAATTTAGTATTTTTAATTATTACTCTATGACCATTGGTTGCCGAGATATTGTAATCGGTAAACACAGTACGTTGTCCAATATAACCTCAAAATATACAGAAAATTATAAATCCCGCTTATTTTTTATCATTTATCAACGATATTTTGTATTTGGCTTCCTATAGTTGAGTTTTAATGGATTATGGCTCATAGGTCCCACTTTTCTTCATCCCCTTGTCAGCAAACCTACATACTCATTTCCTATGTTATTTAAATGGGAAAACATTATGATATGTCAATTTCTCTTATATTTCCGGTCCTAATGACAGTAATGGAACAGTTTTAGACTTATTTTACTAGGAAAATCTTTGGCTTTAAGAATAACCAGTAACAGATTCATTTGGTTGGGTTTAAGGCTAGTTGAAATGCTATTATCAATGTTGTATTTTTTAAATTATTTTTGTTTTTGATTGTTAATATTGAATATCTCAGCTCTTAAGAAAGAGAATGCATTTTTTTTGGTCTTGAATTGCCCTGTAAATTATTTTCTCTCATTTGACCTATAAATCATGTAGATTGGTTGATATTGAAAGGAGTTGTAATGTTTTATCGTCATAAAAACAAAATTTTTCTAAAACTTTATTTTAATTAAAGGTTTATAGCTCCTCTTAAAATTAACGGTTTCAAATGATCTATAGCTTCAATGAAATCCAATGGTTCACTGAATGATTTAAGACCATAACAAACGTTTTATCTCCTTTAGAACCTGAGGTATCATCCTATCACTGTAGGTAAAACTTTAAAAAAAATTATTTTTTCATTGAATTACGCATTATAACTGAGCCAAACCAAAACCAATTTGATCAAATAATAGCTCATTTTAAAGCTGATACATTCTTGTTTAATTTGAGACCAAAACTAACTTTCTATCTCCTTTAGAACCTGAGATATCACCCTTTCACTGTAAGTAAAACTTAAAAAAAAAAAATTTGTTTTGATTGAATTACGCATTACAACTGAGCCAAACCAAAACCAATTTTATCGAATAATAGCTCATATTAAAGCTGCTACATTCCTGTTTAATTTGAGACCAAAACTAACTTTCTATCTCCTTTAGAACCGGAGGTATCACCCTTCCACTGTAAGTAAAACTTTAAAAAAAAAATTTTTCTCCATGAATTACGCATCATAACTGAGCCAAACCAAAACCAATTTTATCGAATAATAGCTCATATTAAAGCTGCTACATTCCTGTTTAATTTGAGTCCAAAACTAACTTTTTATCTCCTTTAGAACTGGAGGTATCACCCTTTCACTGTAAGTAAAACTTAAAAAAAAACTTATTTTTTAATTGAATTAGGTACGCATTATAACTGATCCAAATCAAAACCAATTTTATCAAATTATAGGCTAAATGAAAGAAAATATTCACGGAGCAATTCAAGACTAAAATAAATGCATTCTCTTTCTTAAGAGCTGAGATATTCATTATTAACAATTAAAAACAAAAATAATTTTAAAAAATACAGCTTTGATAATAGCATTTCAACTAGCCTTAAACCCAACCAAATAGATCTGTTAATGGTTAATCTTAA
Organism: Flexamia atlantica; assembly: GCA_035578135.1. NCBI lineage: Eukaryota > Metazoa > Arthropoda > Insecta > Hemiptera > Cicadellidae > Flexamia > Flexamia atlantica. The sequence continues at coordinate 45,760,344 of JAQJVK010000001.1, read as the reverse complement.
AGCCAAAGATTTTCCTAGTAAAATAAGTCTAAAACTGTTTCATTATTGTCATTAGAACCAGAAATATAAGAGAAATTGACATATCATAATGTTTTCCCATTTAAATAACATAGGAAATGAGTATGTAGGTTTGCTGACAAGGGGATGAAGAAAAGTGGGACTTATGAGCCAAAATCCATTAAAACTCAACTATAGGAAGCCAAATTTGAAATATCTTTGATAAATGATAAAAAATAAGCGGGATTTATAAGTTTCTGTACATTTTGAGGTTACATTGGACAAGGTACTGTGTTTACCAATTTCAATATCTCAGCAAACAATGGTCATAGAGTAATAATTAAAAATACTAAATTGTTTGGTTTTTTGAGCTGAATTCAAAAAATAAAACAAAATTTTCATAATTTAAATTTTTGGGTACCAAAAAATTAAAAAACCCATTTTTGAGGTGTCAAATCCCCCTTTTGGACCCCTTAGGATGACACGATCGAATTTATTTTTTATGTAGTGTTAAAATATACTGTTTTAAAAGCCCACACCAAATTTTAAATGGATCGGACCTTTTTCACCGGAGTTATTGCATTTACAAAAAAATACAACCTTCCCCCCTTGAAAAAGGGGCCTTCCACCCCCTGAATTTTTATGGACTCATCAGATTCTTCAACTAGAGCCTAAAGATGACCTATATACCAAGTTTCAAGGTGGGGCTAATTTTTTTTCAGTTTGGTCTTTTTTTGGACAAATTTTACTGTACTATACAGTGGAATGCATGGAAAGAAGATTCAAGTTCTGGTGCTGGCCTGAAAAGGATACTTTTGACTACGACTGGATATACGTTCTTTTCAAGATAAACCCGCCCAAAATGGCATCCAAAAGAAACCAGTTTATTGTGCCTGAATTAGATATGTATACTCAGTAACTTTCATTGCAATTCAACTTGTCAGTAGTATTCAATTTTGAATGTTTTTTTAATGTGACGATTAAAACTTGTTTTTTCACTTTGCTAAAGTGCGCACTTACATTATTTTAATGATTTACCTATGTGTTTTCAGTTTATTTTAGTTTCCAGCACTTGATTTTCTATTGATGAATTGAGACCAAATAATTAAACGGTCTAACTTTGTCCACAGTCATAGAATGCATTAGTTTTTATGTTTTTTACATTTGGGTCAATGTTACCCCAATTCATTGGCCCAATTTTTTTAAAATTTTTAATTTATAAATTAAAATAACAAATGGCTTGAAAATGCATCAAAACAAGTTTTGAATCTTTGGAGATATGTAAAAAGTATTGCTTTGAAATTTAAATGATATAATATGTCAAGGGTTGAGCATTTTACAAGTAAAAAGTGTTAAAAATGGGCCAATGTTACCCCAGTGGACAGTAACCAAAAACACTATATGATTCCACATGAGTGCTCCCCTCTAGTGTCACAGGAGAAATAAAAGGTATCAGGAAAGGAAACTGACATTTACTTTCTCCCTTAAATTAATTTAAAACCAAAAAACTTATGTAATAAAATAAAACAAATAAACAATTGATTATCTCATATATACATGCCAAATTTTATCAAAATCGGTTAGCAATTAACGGAGATATTGGTTTTTGAATATTTGCCATAAGAATGACATTGGACAACGTACTGCGTTTACATCAAAACAAAAATATCAATCACCACCGCAACTAGTTGACGTAGCTTAAATTTTCTTAAAACATCAATGCAACAAGATCTAACATTATTAAGATACTGGTTTGATAGTAACTATTTGGTATTAAGTGAAAAGACAAAATATATGATTTTTGGCCTTAGAAATGAACAGCAGTTTGGAGAAGGATTGTATAACCATCAATCAAATTGTTCCGGCAAATGTTGTTGCAATGTCTTGGAAAAAGTGAGTGAAATGAAATACCTTGGACTTGTTATCAACTCAAACCTCTCATGGAAAGGTCATGTAGATAAATTAAGAAAAGAATTATGTGGACTTTTACGAAAGTTTTACTTGCTAAGAAATGTGTGTCCAGAGAAGGTACTTTTATATATTTATCATGCACTTGTTGGTTTAAGAGTGAATTATGGTTTGTGTTGCTGGGGAGGAACTTATTTTTCCACACTGTCACCTATTGTAACCTTGCAGAAGGCTTTTATTAGAATTGTATTAAGGAAAAAAAAAATTGAACATACTTGGCCTCTATTTCTTAAACTCAAAGTTCTTCCGCTTAGACATTATTATATTCTTAGAACTCTAAAAACATTTTATATTAGATATTTAAATTGCCAAACTAATGTCGGAAATAATAGGTATAATTTTAGAAATGTTAATCTTGCACCAGTGCCTAGGCCAAAGCTCACCTTTTATAGACATTTTTATAAATTCAATGCTCCACATATACATAATATTTTCACCCTGCAAAATTTATCAAGTGTTGAATCTGTTTTTAAGTACCTCAGCTGCTTAAAAAAATGGTTGTTTACAACTGAAAAAGTGGAATGTTTGTTTCAAATTTTAGCTTAATATAACTGTCACTTGCTTCTTTCTTAAGTTTTTGTTTTTGTGTCTATTATAACTGTGTTATTAGTTCATAAGTCTGTAAATTACTCACATTATGTAATTATTTGTTCATTTACTGATTAATTTATAACTGTGTCAATGTTGATTTCCAAATAATAGTCCTTGATCAGAGAATAATGTAACCTAGTATTCTGTTTAGTATATATGTTTAGTCTTAGTCACTCAGCCATTATAATGATGCTATGTGAAGGAGGCCTCGAAACTGGCATTTCATGCCTAGGAGGTCCCTAGATTTATCCATCACTTTGATATTGTGGTTATTAACAAGTGTCATCTTAACTTGTATAACATGTACTGTACATTCATATATTGTATCATTGTATTATGTAATTTGATGGATAAATAAACGTTTCATTCATTCATTCATAGACCATTTATTAAAAAACTGGATAATTTAATTTTTCAAGCGAAATTTAATGGTTGCAAGTATATTTTCTTTGGATGTTACAGATTTTGTGAAATTTGAAAAATATTAATTTTAAATACTTAACTCCTATAACTTCTGAACCTGAATTTTTGCAGACATTCAGGTGGTGTCATTTTGTTTGTCATCTTAAGGACTAAAAACTATGAAATTTTTCATACTACGAAAAATTACGAAATTGTCAAAATTGTTAGAGCCGTTTTTGAGAAATTTGGATTTCTGTCGGTTTTTATGGGGTAAATACCCTTAAAAATCAAATATTCAAAAGATGAAAAAATATCCCCGTTGCAGCAGACCTGCGTACTCAGCGAAATTCCATAGGATTTATTTTGTATATGTGAGCGATCAACTTATTTGAAGGAAAGTATTGTTTGAATATGTTAAGTAAATAACATACTAAAAACATATAATATTTAATCATTCATGAGCTTTAAACATGAGAAAAATTAACAAGGAGACCACATTGGTTTTCATTTGTAACACATACACTTTTGTATTTTATATAATTCTTAGTCTTTTAATAAAAAAAGTAATCTTGTTATAGAATATAAATGTCAACAACACATAATCAATGAATTCAAAACACTCAAAACAAACAAAAAACTTAATCTCATGAAAAAATTAAATCCAATCACATGGTCAGTTTTATAATTAAACACCCCTGTTATAGCAGACCTGCGTCTCCAGCCATTTTTAATAAAACATATTATCAATCCTCATTGTAAACCTACCATATGTTATGCTACATATTGAGGCAGTTTAGACAAAGACATCCCCCCTCAAAATGCTCATATACTTTCTTTATTAAACTAAAAAATAGGTGACATTTATATACTATAACAAGATTACATTTATTAAAAATTAATAGACGAAGAATTATATAAAATAAAAAAGTGTATGTATTACTAATTAAAACCAATGTGGCCTCCTTGTCAATTTTCCTCATGTTTAAAGCTCATGAATCGTTTTTAGTATATTATTTACTTAACGTATTCAAACAATACTTTCCTTCAAATAAGTTGAATGCCAAGATATAAAAAATAAATGCAATGGAAATTCGCTAAGTATGCAGGTCTGCTGCGACAGGGGTATTTTGGATTCAGAGAACACTCAAACGAATATATCCGCTAAAAACTCAAATTCGAAAATTTTGATGAAAACAATACTTTCTCCTTATACTATGTATAGAGGGGAGAAAGTAAAAAAAAACTGCCACAGGTAGCCATATCCTCCTAGAGTAGAATTAATACAACTATGAAGCGGGAGGAGGGTTATTTACATAATCGTCATTCGCCAGCTGCAGGCCGTTCCCATGAAGGTAGACTCAAACTCATGAGGGATCCCAAAATCTCCAAAATCCGTGTCACTATCTAGGGGATAATCAAATAAACTGAATAACTCATCCAGATACAAGATCTTGTAATGATGCAAAATCATTACAAGAAAACCGTAATGCTCCAGCTAATGATATACTTGAGAGTTTGTGACAGAAAATATTTCATAGTTCTTTAGGCTTCGAGTTCAATATGAGTGACGAGCGGCAAGCGAAAATGCTTGGTTTCCGAGTAGCATTTATTTCTCAGTTGATAATTATAAAGGCATTGGTGGGTGGTGGATTGTCCCAAGCGGCGAGCGGAATTCACTAGTTGTCACTCAGAGTCAATTTTGTCACCGGTCAAGTTCAAAAAACCCTTTTCATGTTACTTGCTGCTCACCATCAAGCAACTGAGCTTTTTTGGTGAAAATTATATCATCATTATCGTACTCATCGGATGAACCTAATGTATTTATTCCAGAAACAGCTAGCATGTGTTCCAGATATGACACAAACATTCCAAAAAATGAACCATTCAGGGTGAATGATTCCTAAAACACTTTTTTCAACCCGATCCAGTCTATTTTATTACTGTCCTGCTCTGCATTAATGAATATTCTTGTAGGTGTCTCATTTGATTCTGAAACGTTTTCTTCATATACAGGCAAAGCTGCTGGTATTTGCTGGTATTGGTTTTAGAAAAATTAATGTTGCAAGCCTTATATGAGTGTGTGAAAAACTGCAGTTTTTTATTTGACCAGAGAGGTTGAGAAGTGTTTGAGTTCATAGTTCACCAAAATCATGACTATATTTTAAGTTAAATATAACATTGATTCAGTATTATTCTGATTCTTGAAAATGCCACGTTACCCTCGACTCAACAACCTGGGCCGTAGAGAATGCAGTGCTGTGAGTGTAGGACACTTTCAGGCAAGTCAAAATGACAGGCAAAACGAGTCTCGAAATGAAGATTAATGTGCTTTATGCAAGCACACACATTATGTAATTATTTGTTCATTTACTGATTAATTTATAACTGTGTCAATGTTGATTTCCAAACAATAGTCCTTGATCAGAGAATAATGTAACCTAGTATTCTGTTCAGTATATATGATTCCAAGTCAAATCATCCAGAAAAAAAAGGATTTGTAACCCACCATCTCAGAATTTGATGAAACTTGGTGATTTTAATCTTTTCACATGCCTATGGAAGAATACCAAATTTTAGCTTCTTATCTCAAACGGTTTTTTTCTTACAGACATTTGAAATTTGTAAAAATATGTCATTTCTGTTGTTCCCGAGCTCCAAGATAAACTTGCATAGATTAAGAAAAAAATTTGTATCTTTCCCATTTTTAATCCAATTGTTATGAAAATTTGCAGTAATATTAAGTAAAGTATGCTAAATCCAGGGAAAATAAATCATTAATATCTTTCTATATTTAGGTCATAGAAAAAAACATTTTTTACAATTTTTTTGATATTTTTAGTCCGATGACAGTGTTTTACAAAAAAATTAATATCTCCTAAAGGCACAATGACAATCAAGTAAACTTTTTTTTAAAACTTATCTACATTAAATTTCCTAACAGATGAAGCAACAAAACACATGGCTTTTTGCATGCTTAGTAACTTAAAAAAATCATTTTTTAAATTTCCAAATAAAAACATGTTTTTTAAATTTTTTTAATGAAAAAATTTTAAAAATCTAATTTTGGTTTGCACCATTAAATTCAGCTTGAAAAAACAAATATTTTAGTACTTTGAATCTTTGTTCTATGTCTATTGGTTGCTGAGATATTGGATGATGTTAATACGATCCGTTGTCCAATGTTAACCTTGTGGAAAATAAATAAAACTCAATATCTCCCTTATTTTTCGACTTATCATAATAAAATTTGGTGTGTGGGTTCTTCTGGTTGATATTTTTTGAATAATCATTGAAAATAAACTATTTTTTGCTTTCCCAAGGCAGCAAAATTGCTTACTTTTGGCTACGATAATTTAACACTCCGTTTCTATGAGTATGCAGGATTGCTGACAAAGGGATGGAAAATTTTTATATTTTTAGCCATCATCAAAGAAAAGTCAAATAGGAGATGCTATAGACCAAATTTTATTAAGATAAGTTCAAAAATAAGCGAGATATTGAGTTTTCTTTATTTTCCATAAGGATAACATTGGACAACGTACCGTATTAACATCATTCAATATCTCAGCAACCTATAGACATAGAACAAAGATTCAAAGTACTAAAATATTTGTTTTTTCAAGCTGAATTTAATGGTGCAAACCAAAATTAGATGTTTTAAAATTTTCCCATTAAAAAATGCAAAAAACATGTTTTTATTTGGAAATTTTTTAAAAGATTTTTTAATTTACAAAGCATGCAAAAAGCCATGTGTTTTGTTGCTTCATCTGTTAGGAAATTTAATGTAGATAAGTTTTAAAAAAAAGTTTACTTGATTGTCATTGTGCCTTTAGGAGATATTAATTTTTTTGTAAAACACTGTCATCGGACTAAAAATATCAAAAAAATTGTAAAAAATGTTTTTTTCTATGACCTAAATATTGAAAGATATTAATGATTTATTTTTTCCTGGATTTAGCATACTTTACTTAATATTACTGCAAATTTTCATAACAATTAGATTAAAAATGGCAAAGATACAAATTTTTTTCTTAAGCTATGCAAGTTTATATTGGAGCTCGGGAAAAACAGAAACGACAGATTTTTACAAATTTCAAACGTCTGTAAGAAAAAAACCATTTGAGATAAGAAGCTAAAATTTGGTATTCTTCCATAGGCATGTGAAAAGATCAAAATCACCAAGTTTCATCAAATTCTGAGATGGTGGGTTACATGGCCTGGATGACTTGATATGGACTGACTCTTATTTAATCTAAACCATAAATGAGGAGATATTGCATTCAATCCCCATTGAGCTGCGTTGAGAATGAAAAAAACGCGGGTTGCAACACACACACATCCTTATTTGGTTGGTTGAGAGGATAAAACCGAATGAAATGGATTACGTGATATCAGCTAATATAATGAAGGATATCCATTCAGCTAAAAGTCGGTTCAGTAATTATTGTGTGCGGATCATTAACTCGCTACGTATTAGAATGGCACTCAGCTGACGGTGAAAAAATTAATTAACAACATAATTGAGGCAACGATTTCACAAAAAAAAAACTACAAAGGTGAAGACGTTTTATTCCACGTATCCAAATGATTCCAAACAATACGCCCTTTGACTTTAAGCGGCAACAATTTCCAGCATCCTTTGTTTGAAATTCATTGTTGGTGATGGTGATTTTATATTTTCATTAGGATTTTTGCGGACATTTGCCATCACTGATTAGTAAAAAACAAGTTTCACGACGTTTCGGGATCTGGAATCTGATCCCGTCTTCAGGTGGAAGAAAACCTAGAACATAACAAGATTAGTAACACATAGCCAGGGAAACCTGGACAAAAACACAGCTAAAACAGAGAACTGTAAAAGCAGTCACGAAAACAATAAGCTGAAAAGAAAAACAATACACAAAATAACACAGGAATCACAAGTATCAAGAATCACCAGACAGGAGAGAGCACGTCCACACCCAATCAGAGCTGAGCTGAGACTGATCCCTGTGCTGATCCCTGTGCTCTCTCCTGTCTGGTGATTCTTGATACTTGTGATTCCTGTGTTATTTTGTGTATTGTTTTTCTTTTCAGCTTATTGTTTTCGTGACTGCTTTTACAGTTCTCTGTTTTAGCTGTGTTTTGTCCAGGTTTCCCTGGCTATGTGTTACTAATCTTGTTATGTTCTAGGTTTTCTTCCACCTGAAGACGGGATCAGATTCCAGATCCCGAAACGTCGTGAAACTTGTTTTTTACTAATCAGTGATGGCAAATGTCCGCAAAAATCCTAATGAAAATAAAAAAATAATTTCCAGCAGCTTTCATTTGCAATGTCCTAATGAAATGGACAGTCGTTGAATGTTTGTGGAAACAACCTTGAAAATCCATGATTTTCACATGGCCAAGGAGCTTTCATTTGCAATGTCCTAATTAAATGGACAGTCGTTGAATGTTTGTAGAAACAACCTTGAAAAGCCATGATTTTCACATGGTATGTCGCCTCTTCCCGAGTCGGAACACTGAAAATATACTTTTTGCGTTAGAAAACAAAACTAATAATGTTGTATATTAAAAAAGCTTTAGAATAAAAGCTATGTTGTTGATGTGAACATTTTGATATTTATTCAAACTAAAACAAATTAAGAAGACACGACAACGTCTGTCGGGTCAGCTAGTTATCTAATAGAAGTGTGGTAATGTTAAAAATTAGGAGAAATTAATAAGGCAGAAAAATATAAAAAGAAGTTTTTATTTTAGAGAATTTTTACATAACGTACAATTGGCTGATGTTAGTACCAATCATTAAAATAACAAACTTCTTACATTCTTCAACTTCTCAATCAAGCTGAAACAAACAAAAAACAATATAAATGTCAATAGCATATATACATATGTAGATATATTATTCTCAAATTTTAAATCTTGTGGGGTAGGATGATTTAAAAGACAAGTTGTTAGGCCTAAAACTAACAAGACATTTCCCCCCTGCAGGCTGCTCCTGTTATAGCTCCTGCATAGGCTGAAGGTAGGAGATAAGGCAATTAAATTTAGTAATTGCTAAGTTTTAAGAAAATTTTATAAAATAGCCAATTACAATTAAACTTATTAATCACTAGTAGTTGCCCGTGGCTTTGCTCATGATAAAAACTCTCCAATGCCTAAATGAAGATGGTGCCAAAAACTCAGTTAATGATTAAACAGATAAGGTATAAAAACTTAAGTTTTTAATTCATGAACCAGAAAGATGTTTTTAGAAATCCACTAAGTACACAGGTCTGCCGCAACGGGAGTATGTCTATTGCTGCCCCCCTTAGGAGGTATTTCTATTTGGCCCCTCTATACTGTAGCAGGCCCGGACTGGCCATAAGGGCATTCGGGCAAATGCCCGGCGAGCCGCCACCTCTAGGGGCCACTTGGGCCGCCCGGGGGCCGGTCTCAGAGACAAAAAAAGGTCACCACTTTTGCCGAGCCGGAAATTCTTCCCGGATTTTTCCCGGGTATCAAAATAAAGTGGGCCGGTACCCCATATGAATGCCCGGGCCAAAATCTCTTCCCAGTCCGGCCCTGGTACATGCAAGCAGATTCAGTGCCCTGCCTAATAAGCCCACAAGGGTTTCGCTGCCCTGGGATCTGGACCTATAACGTGATATATTTGGTTAAATAAGGCTAAATATGAGAGGGAAAATAGCAGACGAATAAGTAGCAGTTTGCATATTTTTTAACACTTTGAACCCTGAGTGCTAACATCTCTTTTTAAGTGTGTTACTGTCCAATTTTGGGGTTCAAATTAAAATTTGTAGCTAAATATACATATTTTTTACCCATATAAATTACATGTCAAAATAAAGAGAAAAATTAAAATATAACCTTTTAAATTATATAAATTTTATTACCGTTACAAAAACAACAATTTTTAGGATTCCACATAAAACGGACAGAAAAAAATTAAGAAAAAAAATTGCGACGGTGGTCACACACATTTTTAGAAAATAGTCACTCACTCATATTTTACACTAAACATGACAAAAAATTACGCAGTAAAGTAATAACGAATCTGATAACTAACTCACACTCGAAACACTTGTAAAAAACAGTAAAATCACTTTAGACACCGACACAAACGAAAAACAAAGTCAGCCATTAGTGCACACAACAACAAAGCGTCGTCAGCCGGTGATGCAAAACATCAGCTGCAGACATCTATATAATTAATACGCCAACACGAAATTTGTCTTATGAACTCCTCCGTCATTTCTTAACCGATTTTGATCATTGACGGCTCATTGGAAAGAGCGTGTCGCGTAGATTTGCAAACTGGCCTTACATTTTTGAAAAGTTCCTAATGCTTTGCCCCATTGGCTTTTAAAGTTCCCATGTTATCCTTATGAAGAACATAATTGTTTACATTTTGATCAGCTGGATGATTTAATTGCTGTTATTTTTTAATTTGTGTAAACATAACCCTCAAGATGGATCGTGTTAGCATGATTGTGTTTTAAATTTGTCGCCATTTGAATTATCGCTCTGCTAGAGTAGCGCACGATTCCGTGCGCTCGGATCCACTAGTCAATACTTATTTCATTAAAATGGATCACATGTTTGGCTTTCAGCCATCTTCATAGTCAAGACAAAAAAACCTATGTGCTCATATGCACGATGATTTTTTTAGACCACCTACCAGTTTTATCCTGTTACTCCGTATATTCAGCACAGAAAAGTGCTCAATAAATCTTGTACCCTCTAGTTCAGTAATAGATTGAATGCAGTTGTTCTCTGCTAATAAATTCACGATGTTTCCGTAGTTAGCATTGCTGGCTAGGAAGCCCAAACTAGTTTTTATTTATTTTTCTGCTGCTAAACAGATGGCTTTTTCGAGACTTTTGGATACTATAATCACAATGCCAGATGATCAAGGAAGAGTTCCGTAGCAACGATTAGCGAATATACATCGAATACACGTTGCTTTGGAATTTAACTTTGAGGCCCGACCTATACTCGGGCTTCGTTCACGGCGACATACGCTATGCCCCGAGCTATACTCGGGCTTAGGGTTCAAAGTGTTAAGAAACAGGCAAAGAGCAAAACATCTAGAAATAGACATTGGAAGAATGCTCAGAATCTGCTGATTATGGCAGTACAAATTTCAGTCTCATTCCGCTCCCAAATGGATTGAAGAGAAAAAAAATCGATCCGAAATTTTATGACCAATGGCACTACAGAACGGACCACATCGGCCAAAAAGACCATCGGCACTTCCAGGGTTAAATGGCAGATACATTAAGTTATTTCTTATTTCATTTTAAATTTAAGAAAATTCCAGTATTTTTCCCCGAGTCCCTGGCAACAAAACCTTTAATTTGAGCCCTTTCCCAACATCTTGTTGCTTGCCAAACACCCACAATTTCTGCGCAAAAATTGTTCTTCACACAACAATATTTTGATATTTTGTATTTTTCACAAAATATTTTTTATCTCCAAAGGTTTTTAATCGATTTTTTTTACTCGGTATGTATATAGTCAAGGTTAGTTTATGAAAAAATATTCAGCATGATCAAATGGTAAATTTCAAAATGGCGGCCGTTTAAAATCTTTAAATTGAAATACTGAAAAAAGGTAGGCTTCATGGTACAAAAAAATATGAAGGATAACAATTTTTTGGAAATTTGATTTCCATCCTATTGACACAAAAATTATAACAATCGGTTTATAAATGACTGAGTAAAGGTCGAATTTAGCTAAAGGCAGCATACTTGGAGAGAAGAATAGCCCATTGTTGCATTGAGTTATGCGCTGATACAGGTCAATTACGCTGCCTCTTTAGGAAAATTTGACCATAACTCAGTTATTTTTTAACCGATTTTCAGTATTCTGGTGTCATTAGACTAAAAATTAAATTTCCTAAAAATTGTTATTCCTTATATTTAATTGTATCACGTACCGTCTTTTTGGTACTTCAATTTAAAGATTTTGAATGGCCGCCATTTTGAAATTTACCATTTGATCATGCTGATTATTTTTTTATACAGAGTGTATCTGAAATACACCGACAAACTTTGGGATATTGTTCCTGAGGTCAAAACAAATAAAAAATGTCATATAAGTACATATCCTATCTCGCTCCGTTTTCTGTCTGTTGGTGTGAATGTGTTTTTTAAATGATTAATCATAACTTTAGAACTAATGGAGGTACAAACTTAAAACTTGATACACATAAGATGTTTAATAGGAGCTATCTTTGTGCTGAGTATCAAGTTTCTACTTTGTACCATTTCAAAATGGCGGCCGTTTTAATTTTTCAAAGCTTAATAAATCAAAAACTATAGACTTTTAAGAAAAATAACAAGAGACAAAAAAGGTGCAAAATTTAATTTCCTTCAAGAAAATATACAATTTTAATAAGGTTTAACACTGATAACAGAGAAAATTCAATTTTGTAAAGTTACATCTCGCTAAATTATTAAATTTGCCCATATTTACGGTTAAAACTTCAGAAAAAATTATTTTTCTTCTTAATTTGTGTTATGACCATGTTAAAATTGTAAATTTCCTGAAAGGAGATTAAATTTTGCACCTTTTTAGTTTCTTGTTATTTTTCTTGAAATTTTATAGTTCCTGAGTTATTAAGCTTTGAAAAATTAAAATGGCCACCATTTTGAAATGGTACAAAGTAGAAACTTGATAGGAGCACAAAGATAACTCCTATTAGCCAACATATGTATACCAAGTTTGAAGCGGGTACCTCTAGTAGTTCAAAAGTTATGATTAATCATGTAAAAAACACGTTCAGACCGACAGACGGAAAACGGAGCGAGATAGGATATAAACTTATATGACATTTTTTATTTATTTTCACCTCAGGAACAATTTCCCAAAGTTTGTCGGTGTATTTTGGATACACCCTGTATACTAACGTTGACTATACTCATCGGTACCTACATATCGAGTTTCATAAAAATTGATTACAAAACTTTGGAGATAAAAAATATTTTGTAAAAAATAAAAAATGTCGGATATCTTGGTAAATATGCGTTTTAGGACATACCTTCATATGAACTTTTTTGATTATTTTGACCCAGTAAACAAAGTTATGGAGTTTGGTGAGGGACTTTACAGACACCCTGTCTATATAGGGTTCCACAAGGTACATTGAGATGTGAATATGCATTTTGCTGCCATCTCAAATGATTAAATAAAAATTTGGGTTTTAGGACGCAAGGGGCCGTCCATAAATTAAGTCATCTAGGGAAGGGCGGGCGAGGTTCAGATTGAAGATGACAGTAGAATGATGTGCATATTGAGGAGGGGGAGGTTGAGGTTAAGATTATATAATTTTTTTTAAATATTTAAAAAAACTAGAGATCGCCAGTGATCGAAAATTCGGCCAATTTTCAAAGTGACAAATAGAGATAGCCAATTTTGTAAATCATCCCCGCATATACCAATGTGTTTCTAAAAACATTTCATATAGTACATTTTTCCCATGTCAACACATAATATAACTAAACTGGGGGCCAAAAACAAAAGAGAAAGACTCAATCCTTGACTAATTATTTACTTCACTTCTGGCTTATGCATCGTTTTTAGTAATTAGTATTTTATTAAGATAATGACTATTTTATTAAGATTCCATGTTTATTTTTTTAAGAATGATTATTGAATTAGAGGAAAGTAAAACTTCAGTCATCAAACTGTTTATCCTGTCCTGTACACCCCTTACCACAGTTCTCTCCCTCCCTCCATTAATTCCTCACTCTCTACTTCCGATCTTCTTTCCACTTTTCCCTCCTTTTGTCCTTCATTCTCTTCTTACCATCTCTCCTCCTTTCTTTCCTACCATTTGGAACTTTTTCCCTCTTTCCCTCTCTTCCTATCATTATCACTAAAATGAAATATATATTTTACCCATTATCCACCAATAAAACAAAATTTGAATATAATGTGTCCATTTATACTCCGGTTGCCCAAGCCCGGGTGACAGGATTTTCGGGCCCTGTGCAATTGAGAAACCCGCCTTTTTTTTACTCATCTCGATTCTGGGCCCCGTTTCTACTAATCTCGCATGGATCCGGGCCCCCTGTGAGTCCAGGCCCCTGTGCATTTGCCCCCCCCCCCTCGCCGGCCCTGCCGGTTGCATGTCAGTTAGTACATTGGATGGTAGAAACTTAACTTAATGTATGTTTTTTCTTCCCTTTTTTAAGAAAATTTTTATCTCTTAATCTCATTTAAGCAAGTAAACTTTATTTTTCCATATATATGTAAAATGGAACACATTTGAGTATGATATCCCTTATCTTCTAAGTAGTCCTGATTTCAATCAAATTCTATATTTTCACTCATGCCCAATTAACTGGCTTAATGTTTCTACATCAACTCTTTACTCTACGAAAAAATAGCATGTGATAACAGCTACATGCTGACTTTGTTTACATTTGGTTGTTATAATATTAAAAAAACAGCAACTCATAAGGCTAATGTTAATTTTTTTGAAATTTTAAATTAAATTTTCTACATTTCTAAAAGACTAATATAAATTTCAATGGGATTCTGCACATCTACAGAAAATACAATTCTATCGGTGTGCTTAGATTTTTGCTACGTTGCACACAGGCTGAGAAAAAAAGAGTACAAAAACCTTATGGAAAAAATGCTTGTCTATTAATATAAAGATACTGGCTATACCAAAAGGATATGTTTTCTTACAAATCACTTCGAATGGGCCTTAATCAGATTAAACTTAAAAATTTATAAACTTTGGACTTTTAACCTCTTTATAGTGATTGTTTTTCAAGCTTCCGGCCCAAAGATAAGCGTTGTTTTTAACGATCAGTGTTTTATACAACAGAAAATGTGCTACAAATTTAGAGAAAATTTAAGTTACAAACTAATCTCACAAAATGGAAAGATTTAAAAACAAATTTCATTAAAATTTTGAGAAAACTTAATTTGTTCTTTTAAAGAGGATAGCGGCATCTTTTTACTGGTTGCATTTGCCGCCCCTCCCCCTACATGGGCCTCAGCCATGGAAGTGCATGGTAGTTATCAAGCAAAGCAAGGAGTGAACCGGTACTGTATAACGATGAACAGTACCAACTAAAAACAGAGCAGCTTAAAGTCTGCGACAACATCGGGACTCGATCCTGTGACATCTGCTGCCACAGTTCTGAAGCCAAGTGTGCTACCAACTGCGCCACCGACTCACTAACCTTCACTTCATGAGGAATTTAATAAATAAATAGTATTGAGCTGAAGTACACTTATTTCTATTTTTTTTTTAATCCAGCATACTATACATTTTAACTACTATACTAAATACTACATTGTTTGATTTTACCACCTAAATTTAAAGATGCAAACAAAAAATTAAGATTGGTACAAGTTTCGTATCTAATCTTCTGCTTTTCTTTTACAGGTTATATTATGTTTACCAGTTTCATATTTACTGTTTATAAGTGTTCAAGTTGAGTAATTGAACTTCTCAATTTAACTTAACATGAGAGCAGTTTCTTTTCTTTTTTTAACTCCGCATATATATCAGTAGGCTAATAGGATAGGCCCTGCCGATATTAATTATCAACCTATCGTCTTTGGTTCACACTGTGATATTAAATAACTGTCAACAAAGAAGAAAACGTCAATAAACGCTAACAACCGAGATCAAGGTCTAATTGATCATTCGATTCTCTAACAAACAATAAAACATACCTAACTAGAACAAAACTAAACAAAATAAAGCTGGCCAAGGACTTAATGAAAACTTTACTTACATTTAAAAAAATTTCCTATCATCTGCCATCTTGGACTGAGATCTACTATCGATATACACAAATACTTTCTAAGACAAACAAAACAATCGATAGTTACGATGGGGGTCAAGTCCTATCTAACGCACTACAAATTGAAGTTCGACAATCAGTAAATCATTCAGTTTTTTTTCAAGATCAGATGTTGAAATACAATTCCATTATCTGCTGTATGAACGGACGGCTAAATATGCTTAAAATTGCGTTCCAAAAATGCTAAAAAAGATTTTGATTCTAATTAGCTGAAAATGATATAATAAATGTAGAAATGTGGTTTTGTGCTTGTCAAGACAACATTTTCCCTAAAATCAGAGACGCAACTTCCGGGATGAGGATCCGTGTCGTCAGCGTCTAATTTTTCCAGCTTCCTAAAATTGTATTTCCAATATATTATTCAAATTCAGCCATCAATATAACCTGGGTACATTTATTTCATGCTCTAGTACCTCAAAAATGTGATTTCTATAGTTTTTACCTTTCAAAATTTTTTACTTTATTACATATACGTATTTAGAACAAAAGGTGAAAAAAACTGTAGCCTACACCAAACTTTAACAGTTTTCATGCGATTTTATTGATTAAAACATATGTTATAAAATAAAAATTGAATATCAAACAAATAATGTAAATAATAAAGTAAATAATAATGCAAGTAATACAACAAAAAACGATCGCAGAAACCAAAAAAGTCGATGGAGTGGGACGCGGCAAACATACAACGAGATGGTGGGAACTGCCCGACGTGCACAAGTGACAAAGATCCCACCCGACTACTGCTGAGCTCACACGAAACAATGAAAAGTGAGTCGGGCTGTGACTCGGATCCTTGTCGTGCGCGGCAGGCGCTAGTGACGTGTGACGCAGATCTATATCTTGCACGGTCAATGTGTTAAAAGGGAAAAGCAAAGGCCATGTATATGAAAATCATCTTTACCTTCTTGAAACCAATTTCTGAGGCATATTCTCTGAAGCACTGTCTGCAGAGATTCAGCCCATATTTCCTGATGAGACCATGTCCATTAGCACAAGCACGGCTGCAACAAAAATGGTTTAAATTTATTTTTTATTTTAAAAAACCGATACTTCACTGACCAAGAATAAAGACCAACATTATACTTTTTTTTATCACAAATTCAAATACTTAATGACCATTTTTAGTTACTGTAGTCAATGGACTAACCAAACTATTGCCTAATGAGGAAGGCTGAGAAACTTTAAATCGGTGGTGTCCAACTAGGTCCTATTAATTTGATGACAGAAACTTGATGCTACAGACTTAAACGGGGGAAACTTGATTTCCACTTTGCTGCTGATTCTTTCCTGTCCCACACATACCTAACATTAACTAACTTACGGGCTTGGTGGGAATCAGGGTTTGTTGGGCAGGGAAACCAGCAAATAAACCGAATGATGATCAATTTATCATTTTAGTGTGATGGATGTATCAATTGTGATTGTGACCTAGAGGTCTTTGTTTTTTAAATTAGTTTG
Source organism: Flexamia atlantica (assembly GCA_035578135.1). Lineage (NCBI taxonomy): Eukaryota > Metazoa > Arthropoda > Insecta > Hemiptera > Cicadellidae > Flexamia > Flexamia atlantica. Next base: position 45,743,113 of record JAQJVK010000001.1, on the reverse strand, counting down.
TATTGGCTGTCAATCAGTGTGGTTATACAATCATTTACTGATAGACACATGTAAATGTTAATGTGTGGTGGGTCAAAATCTGAAAAGGGTACAATCACTGTCCCTTCATAAAAAAATAATGTAGCCTACTGTAATTATTGCTAAAAATGTTTTATTTTGGAAGTTTAGGACTTAATCTTATTGTTTATACTGTTAAAATCATGAATTAAGAAGAGGTTGGGGCAAAATACTGAGAAAATAAGGGCCAAAGTAGCGACGGTCACGTGTCCCCCCCAGCCAGTTTTACCGCTAAAGAGACGTTTTAAACAAGTTCACCAATCAAATAAGTGAATTTAAAACCCACGTTTATGTTGTCAGATACAGGGAGATAATCAAATAGCGCTTATTACAGATGAAACTATATTATTAAATCGCCGAGCTCGGTTCAAAGTCCCCACCTTCAGCAGTAGCGTCTGTTTCTCGTCGTAACGTAGTCAGTAGTGTCGCAGTAGCGTCTGTAACGTAGTCTGTTTCTCATCGTACAGCGACACTGACACTAGCGCAAGTAGCAGCCGACAACGAGTTTAATTCAGAAGTATCATAGCGGCGAGCAAAGACGGATGTCAGAGTTCGTCTGTGAAATGAATTTGGGCATGGAGGAAAACAGTTTTGTTCATTAAAATTGCCATGTATAATTTTTTGATGTAGCATCGGTACATGATTTATTCTTAATCAAAAGTAAATCGCTATCCATCGTAATAGTTCAATTCGTGCGTAATACGGCCCGGTTTCAAATGCCGATTCATCACTAGCGATAGCGTTCGCCATTTTGAGGTTAGCAGACACAACAGGCGAAATTGTAGTGCCGGTCTGGGAAGCGCCGGTCACGAATTATGGTTAATTTAACGTGAGATCCGCTACATTTTGTGACCGGTATTTCAATTTGACTGATATACCTTATATTCTTAATGGTGATGTAATTTTTTTTTTTATTACGGCCGATTTTAATACTTAATAGAGTAAAATGAATTAGTAAACATGTGTTAATTATGAAAATAATGATGCAGGGTTGCCACCAACAGGAAAAATTGAATTATGCGGGCATTTTTAGTTCCAGAAGCAATTTTTTACAACTGTTATACATTCTATTATTTAATCTGAAAATGAAATTAGCTGATAGAAATTCTTTATATTCTTTTCATAGCTTATTCTTTTTAGGCGTATTTGCCCTTGTTTCTGTTTTTACGGTATAAATTTTTAAAATAATGATAGAGGTATTTTAATGTATATTTAAAATCAAATTTGGGTGAAAGTTTTTGATTGATTGTTTTTAAGTTTGTATTAGGCCTATGCTTTAGATTAATTTATTAAGTCCATAGCTTTTTTGAAGTTTGTCACCTAACCTTTGTTTAAAATGTTTGATACATAAAAAATGAAACATCTCCAACATTGAAACAAAAATTTTTTTTAAATGCTTCTAAACATTTTTCAATTAAGTTACTTAATTAATTAAAATACAGTATGTCTTAATAATATTTTTTTGAAATTTAACTTGTGAGTAGCATTTTTTAATTATGATAAATAATTTTTTAATGAAAAGATTTTTAATTCCGTTTGGTCATATGTTTTTGCTGCAGTTTAAAAGGCATGTTAAGACATTTTGAAAAATATAATGATTTTAATGTGTTTGAACTTGCTCTAAGAATGGCTAAACGGGTTTTCTTCCTTTTTACTTTCTCCTCCCTATACATAGTATATGGAGAAAGTATTGTTTTTGTCAAAATTTTCAAATCTGAGTTGTTAGTGGATATATTCGTTTTAGTGCTCCCTGAATCCAAAAAAGTGGTTTTCGGCGTGGTGTCTGTCTGTCTGACAGTGTGTGTGGATGTATGTATGTGTGGATGTAAACAAAGCTAGAGACGACACCAGTGGTCCGATTTTCATGAAATTTGGTATGTAGGTGTAAAGCCATGGTATCTCCAGGCGTATTTTTCATTTTTTTGATTTTTGATTTTTAAGGGTATTTACCCCATAAAAACCCATAAAAAAATGACAAAAATCCAAATTCCTCAAAAACGGCTCTAAAGGTTTTGATAAAAATTTCATGGTTTTTAGTGCTAAAGATGACAAACAAAATGACACCACCCGCATGTCTGTAAAAATTCAGGTTCAGAATATATGGGGGTTTAAGTGTTAAAAAATTGATATTTTTCAAATTTCACAAAATCTGTAAGGGTTATTCTCACATAAAGAGATTTTTTAAGTCCTTAGGTTAAAAAATGCATTTTTTTAAATAATTTTGTTGAAATAAAATATTTACCGAAAATATGTGTTTGTTTATTTATTCAACCCATATAATTAATTCTTTGTGAATATCAAATTGTTGCCAAAAAGTGCCTTCCCTAATCCCATTCATCAATTCGGTCGCCGTCCCAACCTATATCAATCAAACTTACATGCCTGTAAAAACGAGTAAAATAACTAGATATATTTTATATTCTAGCTCAATATGTCTGTTTTAACATAAATGTATTAATTAATAACAGTGTCAAAAGAAAAAGTTTCATTTCAATATTAATAATTGAATGGAATCAGCTGTCCTAAAAATACACGGCGTCCGAACGTGAGTTTATAAAACTCCCACACAAAGACCAGCTCCCATCTTCCATGATCCCACAGACGACTGAGGTAGTGTTGAAAAAGGTGCAACGTGAGTTCCCTTATCGTTTCGTGAATTAAAAACCAGTTTTAAAATAGATATATCACCAAAACAAGTTAAGAAACTTGCAGTACCTTAATTGTAGATCAATTCGGTCTCCAGTATTACTTTTATATAATCATAGAAACAATTACACTACCAATATCAATCAAAAGCTATTGAATGGTGTAACATAACCTAGAAATGAAAACAATCCAGGTTGCTTGTTCTGAAAACGACAGAGCTAAGAAAGTGAAATCGTCAATTCGGAAGTCGTCATTTCGGTCGGCCTACCGAATATGATTTTGGCGACCAAGTTGACGAATTTACATTGAAAAACAGTCATAACGTTGCTCTACCACATTTACCTTAATATTTCTAACAGAATATTATTAATAACTAACAAAATTACAATAAAACTAAAGCAGGTATTTAATTTATTTTTGTAAAACACACTTTTTTTTAAAACTGGTTCTTTCTATCTGTTATTTTTAGGTTATTACTTCATATTCCTATAATGTTTGGAAAATAAATGTTCTGCCAAATCACAAATTGTTTAATTTTAATAGAGACCACATATTTCTTAAACGATAAAACCCTTTAAAGTTCATTTTGATCGCGGCTGCGTCATTTCGGTCGCCATGAATTTAGTTAAAATATACCAATTAATAATGAAATAAAAAAAATATTAAAATACCCAGTTTAACACTTGAAGACGTTTTGTAAAATTTCGTGAAAAATGTTTTCTTTAAGTAATTTTTTCACGGACTAATTGAGTTTTAGATAGTTGTAAGACTTATATTTTTAACGTTTGAGCCAAATTCATGAAATTAAAGTAATTTTACCATTTTAAATCAAGTATCCATTATAATAGTTAAGACCCTCATTACATTTTAAATACGTTTATATGGTTCATTGAAGTATTTATTTTCATTTTTTACATTTTTTAACCATTGATCATGATGAGTCTTGATGCATTAAAAATTGAGAATAAATAGAAAATAAAAAAAATTCAGCACTGCTGCTTTCAATATAGTTTCTTTAAGGTATTAGCAAACAAACTACAGCCTGTACTTTTATATATTTTTCATTTATTTATTTTTGGTTTTATTGCTTAAATTATCTCTTTATATGAGAATGACCCGTAACCTCTAAAGAAAATATACTTGCAACCATTAAATTTGACTTGAAAAACTAAATAATCCAGTATTTTGAATCATTAGCTTACGTCAACTGGTTGCGGAGATAATTGATATTTTAGTTTGGCGGTAAACGCAGAACGTTGTCCAAAATGTTATTTTTGTGGGAAATATTTAAAAACCGATATCTCCGTTATTTACTAACCGATTTTGATCAAATTTGGTATATATCTGAGTGATAATTGTTAATTTGTTTTATTTCACTATATATGTTTTCTGGTTATAAATTACTTGAAGGGAGAAAGTATGTATCAGTTTCCTGATACCATTTATTTAATTTTAATTTTATGCTCTAAACTATAACTTATTCAGGCCTAAGCCTATTTTTAGGAATTTGTAATGAAGCCTTCATTTAATCATTGAAACGTTTTGATACACAACCACATTAAACATACTGTGATCATTTAAATGTAATTTTGAAAAATTTCAAAATAATTTTTCATGACTAAGTAATAACACTGAATGATTTTGGAAACAGAACATCCTATACATTATAAGTCATTAAAAATATTTTGTATTATGCACCTAATGATTCAGTTAAGGTGATTTTATCACTATTGTATTGTCTTGTAATTACTGAAAAACGCCTATAGGCTATTAAAAATCAAATTCTTCCTATTTCAGACTGTGAAAGGAACAGATGAAGATTTTATACTAAAAAAAAATTAAACAACAAACATGTAACGGAAGTCATATCCATGTAACTGAGGTCACGCGTTGTAGCAGAATGTCACATTTAACATTTTTTATTTAAAAATATGTATGGTCAAAATATATATAAATGGTTATATTTTTCAATAAATTACAGTTTGAAATTGGTACACAATAATTTTCATGACAATGAAATGGAGTAAACACATTGTGAGGTTAAAAACCTGACCAAAACTTGTATTTGTAGGTGAATTATATCTTTTTAAGCTATTATTAAGATATAGGTCAATCAAAAGTAAGAGGGCTGTAATATATTTAAAAACCGTATATGTGAGCAACCAAAAATATGAAATACAATGGCTTTTCCCTTTTATTTCATTATGTAATATTGATTTATCTGGGTGTGACCTCTATTACGAAAAATGGGAGTTTCCGATATAAAACTGCCTCTCCCATCGACATACGTGGGTAATGGTGTTTTCTTTATATTTTCTCATATTTTATAGGGTTCAAAGTATTAAAAAATGTAACTGTCATTTGGATACAGTAGAACCTCGCTAGTCCGACCTCCGATAGTCCGACTCCTCGGTTAATCCGACCATGCCGCCGGAGAAATAGGCCTCTGCTAGTTCGCCCTCAGCGGGGTTTTCTCATCGGTTAGTCCGACCATGCAATTGGAAATTGATATTTGTTTACATTTCCGGTGCATTCCTCCATTCAGGTTGGCTCCTGTCGATGACGTATTACTCATTAGGAGTGCGTACATCGTTCAGTAGAGCAATAACATTTGGTGCGGTTAGTTTTTTTGTCCTAATGTTTTTTCCAGTACAGTAACCTGTTTAACACTCTTAATGCATTTTTTTCTGATCGAAATACAGTTTTTGTACGTTTGCATGTCAATAAAATGAGTTCATCCGATAATCCGACCTTTTTGCTGTTCCGACCATGCCCCCGGTCCCGTAGGTGACGGATTACCGAGGTTCTACTGTACGAAGTAATAACTTTTTGGTTTTTTCCTACTTGCAATTGTACCCTTTTCAGATTTTGACCCTGGTACAGTTAGATTTAAATCATTATTTCCTGTATTAAAATAGGCTACTTTCAAAACAATTATTACTTATTATTTAAAAAAGTGACATAATAATTTTTGAAAATTAATTTTGTTAAGTGTAAATTTCCAAGTCGGATGAGTTGTGCATCAATTGGTTCCAAGAAATTCAACTGTGATACCCTATTAAAACATGCTTGCAGCGCTTGCATAAAGGAAAAACCAAAACGCAAATCTAGGATCCTTGCTCGGTGTTTTTTTTTGCAGTAGTCGAAATCCAGGACACAATGTTTATATTAACGCATTTAAGAGCACGTTACCTATTTCATAAATGTAAATTTCTATTGACGAAAATACTTAGGATTTTATTTTAATAAATACTATGCATTTTGCAGTACTGGTCTCGGAAACGAAAATTTTTCAACGTAGAACATTTCACATTGGTTCTGGAAAAGACCAGTTAGTTTTTTCCAGCGGTCACGGCCAAAAAACCCCAGAAAATCGGAATAACCCCAAAAAAATTTAGTCTCAAAAGTTGGTCATGTGGGTATTCAAATTAACCGGGAGAGCGGGCTGAATAAGAATATACAAATATTTTCACGATATGATGGATACGTACCAGGAGGTATGACCTGGAAAGCATAGGAAATCGAGGAAAATCCTCTTTAATGGTCTGTTTACGGTTAGGTTTGGTATTTTGGGTCAGATTTTGGTAGTAAGGTAAGGCTGAGATAGTAAGAATTTTCTTCGGTTTTTGTAAGATCTTTTTACCGTATTTGGAAGATTTTTTTGTATTTGTAAGATATACAATACTACCCCAGATAGGCTGTATTGCCAAAACGGTTTTTCTTCTCTCCTGAAAACTTTGGGTTTTGTCAGATAGGCTGTATTGTTTGTTAAGTGACGATACATATCTTATGTATATCTATATGTATATATCTATGTGTCTTTAAGCACGATAACTCATATAAAAATGGTCTGATCCTAATGAAATTTGGCATGGACGTGTAGAGTAGTAATTATTCGGACGAGTTCGTAAACCAGCCCAATAGGACTACCGGAAGGGGGGGGTAAAGGGGGATAAACCCCCCAAAAATGGGTTTTTTGAGTTTTTTACATATAAAAATAAAAATAATCCAATTTTTGTTAGACAATTGAATTCAGCTCAAAAAAGCAAACAATTTAGTAATTTGAATCATTGCTCTATGTCCATTGGTTACAGAGTTATTGAAAGTGGTAAACACAGTACGTTGTCCTAATGTTAACCTTATGGGAAATAAGTAAAATTCTAGCCTATATCTCGCTTATTTCTCAACATATCTTTATAAAACTTGGTAAATGGCTTCTTCTAGATCAGATCCACTAAATATTAAATTAAAACCACCCAGTTATAATATACCCATAGCAGCAAACCTGCATACCGGTACTCATTCCCCATGTTATTCTTAAGGAGCTTACAAAAACATGTCAAATCTCGCTATTTGGATTGAAATATGTTGTTTTGCATTTGAAATTCGCTGAGTATGCAGGTCTGCTGCAACGGGGTATTTTGGCTTTATCTCGACTATTGTACATCAGATCATAAAAATTGTTGCAGAGTATTGTTGTGTGTTGTTGTGTTGTGCAATTTCCTTTAATTTGAGTACCCACATGATATGTTCTAGACAAAGTTTGTTTTCATCTTTTCTACCCGTATCTCCATTAATATCCATCAGATCTTGCAAATTCTTGCATATTCTTTTTCAGCTCATCCTCCCGATTTGAGTCCCCACATGACCTATTTCCATTAAAAAAAAGTTTTTTCCGGTTTTTTCGATTTCCCGGCATTTTCCGTGGAAAACGACTATCAATTCTGGAATCAGCTAAAAATTTTTGACATTTTGGAAAAAATTTTCATTTTTGGATGGAGTACCGTTAACTCCACAATTAACGTTTGGATTGACATCCTGTTTCAAAGAAAGACATTATTTGGGGGCGAAGGTATTGTGGTTGAGGTGGACGAGTGTAAGATAGGCCCAAGGAAATATGTAAAGTGAAGATTTTTAAGAGGGGACATGTATTTTGAGAATGGTCAAATTAGGTTGTTCATCTAAAAAAAGAAAGAAGGGGTGGGAGGTTCTGCCTGGAAATTCACCAAAAATGTAAGATAGATGCGGACACATTACTTACTATAATTGTAAAATGTAGCCTATATTAGGCCTATCTGTTAGGCCTACCGAGTACTACAACAACAACAGATAGGCCTATATGTAGGGGCTTCTTTTGTTAATGGAAAAAGGATATTTCCATTTCGAGATAATCTTATCCGCAATTCCATCAACCCAGACACAGACAATCGAAAGCCAATGGCGTTCTCTTAGGAGTTGTCTTAGAAGGGTGAGGAAGACAATGATGGCCGACCACCTGGCAGAATTATACCTCTACAGGGGAGAGGCGGAACTGTCTGACATTGACCCGTTATTTCTTTAAGGCCATAATGTACGATTAACCTCCTATTCAACAGAGTAGACAACTTCACCCTTAACCCTAGAGAGCTCGCGCGGGGTAAATTTTCTCCAGGCACGTTTTTAACACAAGAAAAAGTATGCGAAGACGCACCCCAGTGCTTTCTCCCCCTCAGTACCTTTCAGTCGACTCGTCTAGTGGCTGAACTGTAAGTCTAGGTTGATGTAACGCCAAATTTGTAATGGCAAATCTCGTGTTAAGTCCACGCTGTACTGAAATTGTAACATTACCAAGAGACCTACAAACGCGTATAAAGCTGGCTTTAAGAATACCGCAACGAGAACCAATACGTTAACTAAATCGGAAAAAATGCCAGATGTGATTTCTGATCAAGAAATTTAGAAATTTGGGCCGAAAAACTACCAAGTGCTATGCTAATTGCGGTAAAAGCATCTGCAAGGACCATACAGTAGAAACTTGTGTTGACTGTTTTATGTGTGAACAATATGCTTTTCTGTTAAGACTTTCTACATGATGGAGTGTATATAAGTTAAATATAGTTGACATTAAAGTTTTTCGTATGTTTCGAATTAATTGCTTGTTTCATTAAATAAATACAATAAAACCTAATGGGGTAAATATTTACCCCGCGCAAGCTCTCACGTTACGGCGGTAGGCGCGAGCTCTCCAGGGTTAAAGTAAGAACCGTACCTACCCTGAAGATTTTTGAGTAAATAGGATGAATATACTTTCAACAAACCGACAGTGAATCTTAGATGTCTGACTTCATCGTATTAATCGATATTTACAATCGTTCTTCACCATCAAATACCAATGGTGAAAAATCAATTCTAACCATCAGAACAATTACTTGTAAACAATCTCATATGGTACATTAGTACTGATAAATTAATTCCTAATCATCTATGTAGGTAACGTGTTTCTCATCGGAATTGAAACCAACTCTTAGTTGCACACTCAATCAAACAAGATTTTACTAGGCCTATAAAACAAAAACTTAACCAAAACTAATTACAAAATGACAATCCTCAAGTTCATCGGGCAGACGACACAACACAAGATGACACTGACGACGACTGACATGAGATGAGTGCAAGATGGCAAACAATGTGGAATAAGTTATAACAATTTCAACTTAGTAAAAGGAAGTTGAGTTATACCTATGTTGATGATATTAATATTGAGTTTTATTCATTAAGTTTTTTTTTTTTAACTAGAGTAGGTTTAATTTATTTAGACCTATATTAAGGTTGGATGTGATATGTTTTGTTTAGATCACAAGATGTAAACAAAAGATGGATTCGGTTTCAGTAATTTTAGTAACATGACATCGACAAATCGATTGTTAACTAGTGGATCCGAGCGCACGGAATCGTGCGCTACTCTAGCAGAGCGATAATTCAAATGGCGACAAATTTAAAACACAATCATGCGTCTTGAGTGTTATGTTTACACAAATTAAAAAATAACAGCAATTTAATTATCCAGCTGATCAAAATGTAAACAATTATGTTCTTCATAAGGATAACATGGGAACTTTAAAAGCCAATGAGGCAGAGCCCAAGGACTTTTTCAAAAATGTAAGGCCAGTTTGCAAATCTACGCGACACGCTCTTTCCAATGAGCCGTCAATGATCAAAATCGGTTAAGAAATGACGGAGGAGTTCATAAGAAAAATTTCGTGTTGGCGTATTAATTATATAGATTAACATCGATAAATACAGTGGAGTCGGATATCAATGTTTTGCCAAACCAACATTGGCCTAACTTTGAATTGCTGCATTTTCTTTTGGCCAGAACACAATTTTCCCAAGGCTAAATAAAGATCACAGCTGTCGCTTCAGACATCAGCACCACTCATCAGAGAGATGCCCTAGAGAAAATCAGAGGGACTACGCATCTGTAAGCGTTGGAAATGTTTTGATAAAGGCTTTTGAGAAGCGGCCAAATAGAATGATGACCAGTAACACCCTTGCCAGATATGAGTGGCTCTGCGGTATAGGCATAGCTCTCAACACTCCCAAGAACAATCTTTCGTCACAGAAACATGGGCACATTCGGCCATACTTACTAGTGAGTTACCTACCAACCTGTCCTAAGTGAATGATAGTGGTGAATTTACCACCGACCACCACCCTGACTATCAGCTCTATCTGTGATCACTGATCCCGTGATTCTTAGATATCAGTGATTTGAATCAGTGATTAACGGTGACTACTGCTACCGGCTCCATCGTCGTTTTAGGAAGGTTATTTCCGTTCATCCAGTAGAGTACGAACGTTGTGCATGCTCGACAAGGTGTTAACTGATAAGTAATGGGAATTCATTTCCTGGGAAATATCTCGGTTTGTCCAGTTTATTTTTTAAAGGCCTAAAGGTAAATAAATCTATAGCATGTCCAACAAGAGAAAAGTATTTAATCATAATATTAACACAGGTTTAACCCTTTTACCGCCAAGAGCCGATTAGACCGGCCCTACGTTATGTCATGAAGTCCACCACAAGCCGATTTCATCGGCTCGAACATGCGACTCGAAGTCCGCCACGGGCCGATGTCACCGCCATAGCGATGTCGAGTGAAAAACGCCATGCGCCGATCTGGTCGGCTTTGCGTATTTTTTTGATTGCGCTGTGGTTTTCGCTAATATAATCGTAAACTACATATTTATATAAAGGTCAAGAACCAATGTAAATGTTTTTAAAGTACAAAGTTATTTAATATCGTTATTATAGTACTCCTACTGCAAAACAAATCACGATCAAGTAAGCTGTGGCGGCGGCTGGCGCCACGCTGTCTGGCCGCACCAACAATTGGCGCCAAGCAGTCTAGCGGCGGGATAAGCGTCAGTGTAGCGTTGTTTACATTCATGAGTCGTTGTGAATTCGCTAAGACTTATGTGAAAAGTAATGAAAAGTGTTCCTGTTGTTTTTACCATGTGCGCGTGTTAAAAATGAGTAAAAGAAAATGTCCATCCCCTCTCAGTGAAAACACTTTGGTGAATGACATAATTGCGAGTGGTTATGAAGCGATTGATAATGACGACGGAGATGAAGATTCACTTCAGGATTCAGATTCCTCATCATCTGAAGACGTCGTCGATGACACGGATGAAGATCCGACCTACGACCCGAATCCACAACCGCCTAATCGTTTTCGGTTCCTCTCAAATCGCAGGTCATTATTCAACATAAACGAACCTGGTCCCTCACACGCCATAGATTCTCTGCAATATGAGGAAGATCCTGACGATCCCCCCACACCCCCCAATATACAAAACAATGGGGACGAGCCCCCAATATGCTACAAACACCCATTGAAATGGAGTCTGTTCGAGGAAGGAGCGGCGGTCGTGGAGGGAGGGGACGCGGACGTGGTCGAGGGGGAGGCAACAGGCAGGGTAGGGTGAACAACGAGAATGACCCCGGATTTCCAGAAAACTTTCAGTTTTCAGAGATGACTGGTCCAAAACATTGCCCCCCAAGGAATTCGAGTCTGATATATATTTAATATTCAGCTGATTGTCAAATTAGTACATGTGATTATTTATTATTGTTATTGTTTACTTTCTAAATAAAATGGATTATGGTTGAACTAATGCTAATTGAATTGTTAAAAGTTTAGTAATGGCGACGTTGGAAGAAAAGAATAAACATGAATTAAAAGTTTTAGGGCGGCAAAGAGGCGTAATTAAATCACAACTTACAAGAACTCTCAACATACTGAAAACAAAAGGTACAACTACTTCTGATGCACCCGGCAGATTGATACTTGCAGAAGAAACATGGCGCAAATTAATCAGTACTCATGAAGACATACTTAAAATTAGAGAAGATGAAGATAAATTTACAGAGGAAGAAGATTACAGAATACAGGCAGAAGAAATATACCTTGAAATTAGGGCATTATTACAGCCTTACATTACACCCACCACGCTAACGATAGTAAAACTCCAAGCGTTGTGGAGAATAGTACGAATATTACGAATATAAGTTTTACACCATACACAGAAAATGAGACTGTCAGAAACTTTTTGATGAGACTGAAAAATTATTTGGAACTAAAAAAAATTTCAGACCCAAAAACTAAAACTTATCTCTTTCTAAGTACTCTATCTCCAATCATTCATCAGACGTTATGCGATGCAATTACACCAGAATCTCCGAGTGATAAATCTTATGAAGAACTCTCAAATATATTACAAAGTTGTTTGGAACCTAAACCAAGTGTGCTAGCAAACCAACACAAATTTGTCTGCAAAATTCAAGAACCCGGAGAGGACCTTGCTTCCTATGCACGTGAACTGAAGCGTTTATCAATAGATTGTGGGTTTAAATGTAATAACTGTGAGCACATGGTAAATGATATGTTTTTGAAAATGCAATTTATACGAGGGTTAAGAGATAGTGAAGTAAGAGTTAGACTTCTTCAAGAAAAGAACAATGAGAAACCCTTCAATGAGGTAGTAGAAACAGCAATTTCATGAAGCCAAGCTGGAAAGTCATGAAATAAACACAAAATCACCCTACTCATCAGAAAACATAGAGGTGAATCGTATCAGTCAACGAACTGAATCAACGAGAAATAGTACAAATAGCGGAAATAAAATACTTACTAAATTTGAAGAATTGAAAGGAAAATGTTACAGATGTGGTAATGCACAACATAAGGCTAACGTCTGCAAGTTCAAAAACGAATTTTGTAGGAAATGTAATAAAATTGGACATATTGCAAGTGTCTGCCTATCGAATGGAAATGTAGCAAATAAAACAAGACAGTTCAGATCACAACAAATGTACACTCAAGATGAAGAAACAACAGCTCATGAGATAAATGTCCTAGGATCATCACCAAGAGTAAGCGATAAATTTATGATAAATATAATCATTGAAGGAAGAGAATTAAGTATGGAACTTGATACTGGAGCAGCTTTGAGCTCTTTGTCGTACAGGGACTTTCGTAATCTCAATATACAAAAGCAGCTTTTCAAAACAGCTGTCGAAATGAGAACTTATACTGGAGAAATTATAAGACCTGTTGGTGTTTGCTATGTTGAATGTAAATACAAAAACTTTGATTTTCATGGAAAACTTTACGTTTTGAGAGAAAAAGTAGATTCTATTTTTGGGCGTGATTGGCTAAGGGAGGTTAAGATGGACTGGGCTGATATAAGGCTTACTGAAAGAGCTTCTTCAAAAATGTTGGATGATTTGTTAATGTCTTTCCAAGAACTTTTCAAACCAGAAATAGGTAAAATACCTTCAGAAAAAGGACATATACAGCTAAAGGAGGGAGCAAAACCTATTTACATTAAACCTCGACAAGTTCCTTATGCGCTTAAGAAGTCAGTTGAAGACGAAATACATAGACTTCAGAACAGTGGGATACTTACCAAAGTCGAAAATTCACAGTGGGGTACCCCAATAGTGCCAGTTAGAAAGCCAAATGGAACTGTAAGACTCTGTGCTGATTACAAGGTAACAGCAAACAAACTTGTACTTGATGAAAAATACCCCATTCCACGAATTGAAGATATTTTCACGCAGATGAATAAAGGAAGATATTTTTGTACACTAGACATTAGTAATGCGTACTTACATTTACCCATGGACGATGAGTCAAGTGACATACAAACCATAAGTACACATCTGGGTTTATACAGAGTAAATCGATTAATGTTTGGCATAAAGGTAGCACCGAGTATTTGGCAGAGATTTATGGATAAGGTTTTGCATGGATTGGAGGGGACAGTTTGCTTCTTTGACGATATTTTGATACAAGGAAGTACAATTCAAGAAACTATGAACCGTCTGAAGGAGGTTTTTCAAAGAATAAAACAATTCAACTTACGCCTAAATCGAGACAAATGCAAGTTTTTCCAAAAAAGTGTCAAATACTTAGGTCATGTTATTGACGAAAAAGGCCTACACAAATCTCCAGATAATGTTGAAGCAATAACTAAAGCCAAAAGACCAGAAGATCTGAACCAGCTTAGAACCTTTTTGGGACTCGCAAATTACTATACACGCTTTGTTCCCAACATGTCAACTTTGTTAGAACCATTGAACAATTTGTTACGACAAGGGAGGAAATTTTCATGGACTAAAGAATGTGAAGACACATTTTTGAAAATTAAAAATGAAATCACAAGTGATCGAATATTAGCACACTATGACCCAAATGAAACGTTGGTTTTAGCAACGGACGCCAGCCCGGTAGGCCTTGGGGCGTGTTTATCACATAGGTATCAGGATGGTTCTGAGAAGCCAATCGCATTCGCCTCAAGATCACTCACTAGAACAGAACGCAAATACAGCCAGATAGACAAGGAAGCTGTTGGAATTTATTGGGGTTTGAAGAAATTCTATGCATATTGTTATGGAAGGAAATTTGTACTTATCACTGATCACAAACCTCTAATTTCAATTTTTGATCCATCAAAGACGTTACCAGCAATGACAGCTTCAAGGATATTTAACTATGCACATTTCCTATCGGGATTTGACTATACAATTGAATATCGTAATACGGAAAAACATGCAAATGCAGATTATTTATCAAGATTTCCAGTATCAGAGCCACCAGTTGATTACAATGATGACCATGAACAGTATTTGATAAACCAAGTGGAGACAATGCCTGTAACGAGGAAACAAATTAAGGAACTAACAAAACAAGATAGAGAACTTAAACAAATATTACAGAATCTAATTACAGGGAAAAGCTTACAAGAACTTGGTCTTGAAGATAACGAATATTGCCTACAGAATGGTTGCGTATTCAGAGGGAATCGGATCTAACTGCAAACTGTAACCACTAACATTGCAAAAAAAAGTACTAAATGAACTACATTCTGGACATGTGGGCATGACTAAAATGAAACTACTTGCCAGAAGCTACTGCTATTGGAAGAATATTGATAAAGATATTGAAAATATGGTAAAAAATTGTTTACCTTGTCAGCAGAAGCTAAATAACCCTGCAAAAGAGACGATTCACCCATGGGAACCTCCAAACGGGCCTTGGGAACGTATTCATATAGATTTTGCTGGTCCGCTTAAAGGTTGGTGGTATTTTATTGTTGTTGATGCTTATAGTAAGTGGGTAGAGATATTTCCAACAAAGTCAACAACAACAGCATGGTGCTTAAAACAACTAGATAGACTCTTTTCAACATTTGGATTACCTCATGTTTTAGTGTCAGACAATGGAACACAACTGACATCGAAACCATTTGAAGATTTCCTAAAGAAGTATGAGATAACACACAAAACGATTGCTCCTTTCTGCCCTAAATCTAATGGTCAGGCAGAGAGGGTTGTTCAAACTGTTAAAAGACTTTTGATAGCTAACGGTGATAGTCACATCGATGACAAAATAAACACAATCCTAAGACAACTGAGAAAAACAATACATGCAACCACAGGAAAATCCCCTTACAATTTAATGTTTGAGAGGGAAGTAAGAACAGAAATAGATTTATTATTAGAAGATTCCTCTACAAGACCAAACTTTTCAAATTTGAGCTCACCAAAAAGGTGTTTTGTTCCAGGACAAAGAGTGTTGGTTAAAAATTACAGCCTCAATTCAAATGAAAAATGGTCCCAAGGAACTATAGAAAAAAGATTGGGGAACGTTATGTACCTTGTGCGAGTTGCAAATGAAAGACTTTGGAAGCGACACACTGATCAGATCAGAACATTATAAGTGCTAATCTTAGAGGGGAGGAATTGGTGTAATTTTCAATTAAAGTTAGAAAAAAAAGAAATTAGGGGGGAGAATTGATATATATTTAATATTCAGCTGATTGTCAAATTAGTACATGTGATTATTTATTATTGTTATTGTTTACTTTCTAAATAAAATGGATTATGGTTGAACTAATGCTAATTGAATTATTAAAAGTTTAGTAGAGCCCCATAACATATTTACGCCTGTTTTTTACAACAACTCTTCTACATACATTTGCAATGGAAACAAATAAATATGCTAAGAAATTCTTAGGCTCCCGTGAAGGCAATTTGTCACCTAAAAGCCGACTACGAAACTGGATGAATACATCTGCAGACGGGATGAAAGGTTTTTTTAGCAGTTATTCTAAATATGGGGATCAACAAAAAGCCTAGAGTTGAAAGCTATTGGTCAACTGCCTCTTCACAAAATCAACCCTGGTTCAGCAAAATCTTTAGTAGAAACAGATTTGAACTCTTGCTCAAATTTTTTCATATTGTAGATTCGGACAGCCTACCTAAGCAAAATGAACCTAACTACGACCCATGTGGACGTTTTCAACCACTAATCGATCATTGCAATAGATTATTTCGTCATTTCTTCACCCCTTATGAAAAACTATCAGTGGATGAATCGTTGGTCGGGACAAAAAAAAGGGTGGCATTGACACAATACATACCGAAAAAAAAAAACATCACCGCTGGGAAATTAAATTGTGGGTTTTGTGGGATGCGGACACTAAATATTGATCACAGTTTTACTGTTACAAGGGAGCAAAGTACGAAACAGACCGGGACAAAATCACAAGTATAGTTTGGGCCCTACAGTGGTGGTTAAACTTTTGGAAACGGCAAACCTGTTAAATAAAGGGTACCGCATTTTTTTGGACAATTTCTTTGTTACCAAAAATCTAGCAAGATATTTATACACCAAACAAACTTACCAAACTGGTACTGTTAGGGTAGACCGGAAAGGTGTTCCTCGCCAGTTAAAAGGAAAATATGAAGTCGGCAAAAAGGTTTATATAAGAAAGGGGACCATTTTACAAATGGCTTTTAGAGAAAAGACCACAAACAAAACCCAATTCATCGTACTATCATCCAAGCCCAGGACAGGAAATGTAAGATATTCAATAAGGAGAAGTGGGAAGATTGCCATTAAAAACAAGCCCAGAATAGTCTATCAATACAACCATGGTATGGGTGGAATTGATGGTACGGACCAAATGCTTTATATATATCTGGATGAAAGAAGGTGTATATACATCTGGATGAAAGAAGGTGTATGAAACATTGGAAGAAAGTCATATTTAATATCTTTGGCCGTGGTCCTAAATTCTTATGTGCTGTACAAACTGAACACTTATAAACCTATTTCCCGCCTTGACTTCCAGGTTTCAGCTAGAGGCATTGGCTAATGAATGGATGACAGTGAAAAATGCTGCATATGAAGTCGACAATGGCGGTGGTGATGGCCGTCAATAAAAAAAATTTTGGAGTAGAGAAGCTGGAAGGCAATAAGGAGAAAAACTGCACTGTTTGCAGTGGAAAGAATGACCCAGACGGAAAGAGAAGACGGAGCAGAACCGTTTGTGTTTCCTGAAAGGCCGGTTGTCACTTGGACTGTCTTCCGCGTCACAAATGCAAGTAATTGTGTCCAGCAAATAAATGTAAATATCTATGTGTAAATAAGTGTAAATATGACTATTGACTGTGTTTTTTTTTACATTATTTGCCTAGCCTGAAACTGGTAGTCTACACATTTAAATTCATCGGAACAACAAATACAAAGGTATGTTGTAACTTTAATTTTTTTAATTTCCATGGTTACAATATTAATTGTTCCTTTATCTGTTAATAGTAATATTTTTCTCAAAAAAGTATTGTAATTACATAAATGATGTTATTACTAAGCAACAGTAAGCAATTAGGCCTACTTATGTTTTGCCAAAATATAGTTTTGGTCAAAATACACAATTTCCCTTTTTTACTACAATTTATTTATCAATATTTTCATCTAAATTATTACAGTATACTCATAAGATAATTCTGTTTACAAAACTATATAGTTTATCCATTAAAATAATAAAAAAAATTACGTTTTAAAACTTTAAAAACAAAAATTAATTTTAAAACTTAATAAAAAATTATATTTTTTTAATAGTAATAATATTTAAAAAAATTTAAAAGTTTTTAAATTATACATCAAAATGTAGAATAGTTCAAGACAAACAAAACAAAAACAAATAAAGATCTAGCTACAGTCTGAGTGGAGTTATGATCGTCTGAACATATTAGTCCAAATTAGTGGATTTCGGCGTGGCGTTTTTCGAACATCCCGCCAGCCGGCGGATTGGCGGCCTTCAGGCGGTCAGCTGATTTGGCGCTCGGCGGCCATCGCGCACCATCTCCCATACATCGGTGGCAGTAAAAGGGTTAAATATAAAAAATATCAACATAAATAAAAATGTAGGCATATGCTTACATTATTACTCATCGGACAATCTTAACATCGATAGCAGCACACGATCAAAGCGACAGAGTACAAGTTCCGCAGAAGGAGCACACCCTCTCTATCTAGGGGACACGGTCGGGAACCGGGGTTTTGGGTGGGGGAGAAACTTAAAAAAGTCGGCAACCGAATACAATCGATATATATCGATAGTTGAACTGATTCGATATATCGGGTTCTTCGAATGGTTCACAGTAAAATGGTGGAACCCCTTTTCCCCCAAACCAAAGTAAGCACCCCAAAGGTCGGTGACAATCGTGCCCGGCTTCACATGTTTCAGAATAAGCGGAATGAGGCTTTCCGCATCCCGCTTGTTCTCTGGACAAATTTCCAACCGGTATCTGCTCCCCCTTCGCTCACCCTTCTGAATACCGGTGTTTACCTCAATTATACCAAGGATCCAAGTACCCTCGACCAACCGACCCCGATTATATTTCCTCCGACCGATCTTGCATTCATCCACCTCAACAACTACTCCTTCCCCTCCCAACTTGTCCTCACGTGAAAATAGATCGTCCACCCACTCAAAACACACCTCCCTACAATACTGCAACCAGTCGGCAATAGTCTCGCGTGAGGTGGTTGCCTCGAAATCAGATGTTTCCCTAATCAACACCTCATAATTTGTTACACCAATGCTGAAGAAGTACATTACAGTCAGTATTTTCTGGAGCGGAAATTTCACCGATTCGAAACATGTCCCCTGGAATGCAGATAAAACCTTGTTGTGGCGCGGGTTACGCGACCTGCACTGGAATTTCGCATTGCACGGCCCCACAACCTTAGCTGACACCTTCCGACCGCAAATTATACATTTGTAAAAAGCAGGAATTAAATTCTTTTCCTGCAGCCAGGTAAAACACTCTTCGTCAGAACTGAGCGCACGCCTGCACAAATCCCTAAAATTGAAAACAACCGAGGAAGCTCCTGACGACATTTAAAAAAATAATTTTTCAACACTACCGAATTGCACAATAGGCGACTAAATCCTCCACCAATTTGAGGCAAGCGCCTGATAAAGTAAGGAAACCTAGATAAGGTAAAACAAAGAAACTGCAACACAAACAACATGTTGTGTACAATATTTATTCTTCCTTTATCTGTTAATAGTAATATTTTTCTCAAAAAAGTATTGTAATTACATAAATGATGTTATTACTAAGCAACAGTAAGCAATTAGGCCTACTTATGTTTTGCCAAAATATAGTTTTGGTCAAAATACACAATTTCCCTTTTTTACTACAATTTATTTATCAATATTTTCATCTAAAATTATTACAGTATACTCATAAGATAATTCTGTTTACAAAAATATATAGTTTATCCATTAAAATAATAAAAAAAATTACGTTTTAAAACAACCGTTTTATCACAATATCAACGTAAATAAAAATGTAGGCATATGCGTACATTATTACTCATCGGACAATCTTAACATCGATAGCAGCACACGATCAAAGCGACAGAGTACGAGTTCCGCAGAAGGAGCACACCCTCTCTATCTAGGGGACACGGTCGGGAACCGGGGTTTTGGGTGGGGGAGAAACTTAAAAAAGTCGGCAACCAAATACAATCGATATATATCGATAGTTGAACTGATTCGATATATCGATCGAGTAAATTGATATATCGATAATTCAACCGATACGATATATCGAATTAGTCGATATATCGATATTACAACCGATTCCACATATCGATATATCGAACTAGGAAACCCAGGGTCTCACTGTCCCGGCTGAAATACAGAACAAGGGGGAAAAGGTATAACGGCAAATTGGTGGTACCCAATCTGGTGGCGCCCGGAGTGGCGCCGTGGCTGCAGCAGCGGCCAACCTCTAAGATATAGGAAATTTGTAGTCCGGCAAAAATTCCAATGGCGGAAAAGTTTATCTTTCCAAAATTCCTTTGACGGTGAATGTAAAACGCAAGAATAAAGTCCAGGGAAAAAATAAAAAATACAACTTACCTTATTGCCGGCCAGGATAGACGTGTTTAACCGCCTTCAGGAAGTAGAAAAATTGATCCTCCCTCGACAGTGCAGCCTCCCTCCTATAGAGGAATTCCGCGAGGTGGTCAGCCAACGCCCTCCTCCCCCCCCCCCCCCCCCGTTCTCAGATATTTGTTTTTGACCTTGGACCACATACCCTCGATAGTCTGTGTGTTTGCCCCGGTCAAAGGGTCAACAAAGTTCTTCGAATGGTTCACAGTAAAATGGTGGAACCCCTGTTCCCCCAAACCAAAGTAAGCACCCCAAAGGTCGGTGACAATCGTTGTGCCCGGCTTCACATGTTTCAGAATAAGCGGAATGAGGCTTTCCGCATCCCGCTTGTTCTCTGGACAAATTTCCAACCGGTATCTGCCCCCCCTTCGCTCACCCTTCTGAATACCGGTGTTTACCTCAATTATACCAAGGATCCAAGTACCCTCGACCAACCGACCCCGATTATATTTCCTCCGACCGATCTTGCATTTATCCACCTCAACAACTACTCCTTCCCCTCCCAACTTGTCCTCACGTGAAAATAGATCGTCCACCCACTCAAAACACACCTCCCTACAATACTGCAACCAGTCGGCAATAGTCTCGCGTGAGGTGGTTGCCTCGAAATCAGATGTTTCCCTAATCAACACCTCATAATTTGTTACACCAATGCTGAAGAAGTACATTGCAGTCAGTATTTTCTGGAGCGGAAATTTCACCGATTCGAAACATGTCCCCTGGAATGCAGATAAAACCTTGTTGTGGCGGGTCATTCCATATCAACTCAACACAGTTTAAATTAAAAATTTACCTGACCATCTCAGATTTCAATGAAATTTGGTATACTGGTACACACCACTCAGACTACGAAAAATACAAAATTTTAGCTTGATACTTCTACTAGTTTCAAAATTATGCCACGTTAAAGTTTTCAAAAAATGCTCAAAATCGACCCGTTTGTAAAATTTTAAATTGCTATAACTCCTCTCAAAATTAAGCTAGAGAGGTGAGAGAGGTGTCATTTTACAGCATTTTTAAAGTCCTTTCTAAAAATGCATAATACTACAAAGGTCATAATAAAAACTTTTTTAACAATTTCAAAATCAAAAATTAAATTTTAAATTTCTCAAAATGCTCCGCTTTGAAAATTTTGAAAAAATTCTCAAATAGTCCATGTATAGTGGTTAACTGATGGTATAAATTTCATTAGGGGGTGCAAATGGGTTATTACAGAAAAATTCATTTGAAAACAGACTTGCACTAGAATTTCCACTATAATAACGTCTCATTGGGAAGGGATAGGAGTATTTATTTAATTATAGACAAATACTACATTTTAAAGCTAAATTTAATTATTAGAAAGATTCTGACATATATCATAAGTAAAAAAGCCATTAAAAAATAGTTAGGTGAAACTGGGCTACTATTTAACACATATTAAAAATAAATTGATAATGGCATAATGCTTTTAAGAATTGTAAGTACTATTGGGTAATTTAAAGTATAATTGTTAGAACTTTTTGGAGAACAATCAACTTATATTTGTAAGTGACATATCAAGATAAATTATTAATTTTTTTGTGTAAAAAAATTACCTAACTAATAAGTACGGTAATTGGATAGCACAATATTTCTATTCATTTCATAAATTAATTCATAAAATAAATAATTTGGGAGGTAATATAGCTTGTTTAATTGGAAAGATGTTACACTATGTTACACTCCTCTTGTAAGGAGGTAGTGGTTGATAAGGATAAGGAGTGGTTAAATAAGTGATAGATTATTCATCACAACAAGTTGGCTCATGAGTTCTGCAGTGACGTGTCTCAACCTGTAGCAGTCTGCAAGTTGGAGACTGCAGCCTCTGCTGTTCACATGTTAGAGTCAGTTCAGAGTTTAGTCTCCAGTCAGTAACAGGTGGTGTAACAGTAACAAGTATCTATTAGAGAAAAAATATATTTGTTGAGAGTTAAAGTGTAAGTGTTCGTGAGCAAAGTGAATGAGTGCTTGTGTAGTGATAGAGTAACTTAGTGCCTATTTCAGTTGTACTTATTTCTGTAGATCCGTTTGGTTTTACAATAAGACAGACAATATTTCTTAATAGATCAAATATTTTTGTCCAATAATTTAGATTAGTGAGTGAGTAATTTAATAATTTGTTTACAATTACTTCATTTGTTTAATAATTAACTGACAATATTCGTTTTTATTAATAAAACATTCCTCAAAATAAAACATTTTCATGGTTTTTAAAAATTAGTTGTTACGTCTACATATTTGAAGATTTTTAACAATATTTTCAATGACTTATTAATTAAGAATTGAAATGGAAAACAGGCATAGAACAATTAGATGTTTCAATCCTTTTTCAAAGAAAGATCATAGAGTAACAAAATCGCTTAGAACAGTAACCCAATGGATGCTTGAACATTTTCAAGATTTAAGCTTGCCTAAAGATGCTAAAGTATGTGACGTATGCAGAAAAGAGTTATCAACTCTAAAGAAAAATGAAGAAAGCAATCAAGCCAGTGCTAATTTTAGCCGAGAGCCAGAAATTATAAATAATTCTGATTCTGAAAATGACCCAGATTTCCAGCCTAAATCAGATGTTGTTCAAACACTTAATGCTTCTCTTCATGAACTTGGTGAATCACCGCTTGATTCAAAAAAAGTAAACTCAAAATGTTATGCTTCACAAAAAATTGCTAAGATTAATTCAGCCATGAAACGTAAACTTTTTACTTCTATTCAAGACTCCTCTTGTGATGAAGCTCATGAAACGCTTGACGATTCAGTTTTGAAAAACCTAAAAGACCATTTCTCACACTGCACTTCAAGAGACAAAAAGTTAATGATATTAACATGCTTGCCTGTTTCATGGAGCGTAAGGAAAATAATGCGAGAATTCAATGCACCAAATTACATGGTGAGGCAATCGAAGAAAATACTTAAAGATAAAGGTATTTTAGAAGGCCCTAATCA
Source organism: Flexamia atlantica (assembly GCA_035578135.1). NCBI lineage: Eukaryota > Metazoa > Arthropoda > Insecta > Hemiptera > Cicadellidae > Flexamia > Flexamia atlantica. The sequence goes on along the minus strand of JAQJVK010000001.1, from coordinate 45,719,866 downwards.
AAAACCTGGTAAGAGCCTGCCACCAGAAGTAGTAACAGCAGTACGGTCATTCTACGAGTCTCATGAAATCAGCCGAGTTTTACCTGGTAAAAAAGACTGTGTATCTGTTAAGACCGAGACAGGTGATAAAGCCGTACTACCCAAACGGTTAGTGTTGTGCAATTTAATGGAGGCCTATCGAACCTTCAAAGATAAAAATCCTACAATAAAAATAGGATTTTCAAAGTTCGCAGAACTAAGGCCAAAAAACTGTGTGCTGGCAGGTGCTAGCGGTACCCATTCCGTGTGCGTTTGCACTATACATCAGAATTTAAAATTGATGTTAGAGAACGCAAAAATTAGCTCAATAACTAATGGTGAGCTGCTTACATATAAACACTGTATTGCCAAAGCACTTTGCAACCCTGCCTCCATTAGTTGTTTCTTTGGTGAATGTTCAACCTGTCCAGGTACAGATTACATAAAAAAGTTATTGGAAGAAAGTTTTGAAGAAAAAGGTATCGAAAAAGTAACTTTTCGTCAGTGGCTATCAGTTGATAGATGTAATTTGGAGACAATAGAAAAATCAACTTCAGAGTTTATTGAGTTATTTGTTCAAAATTTGTCAGCATTAATCCGACATGACTTTATTGCTAAAAGTCAAAGCTCCTTTCTGTCTCACTTAAAAGAGAATCTTGAGAGCTCAGAGTACCTTGTCATGTGTGACTTTTCCGAGAACTATAGCTTTGTGCTTCAAGATGAAGCGCAAAGCTACCACTGGAACAGTGGTCAATCAACTGTCCATCCATTTGTGATCTATTATAAAAGGGAAGGAAAAACCAAACATGTAAGCTTTGTTATCATTTCCGAAGTTTTAGAACACAATACCATAGCAGTGTATTGTTTCCAAAAGAAACTGATAGAATTCATGAAAGATAAATTTGGAGACAACATATCTCGAATATATTACTTTTCTGATGGGTCCGCCGCACAATATAAAAACAGGAAAAACTTTACCAACCTGAGCTTTCACTCAGAAGACTTCAAAATTGACGCAGTGTGGCACTTCTCAGCAACTGCTAATGGGAAAAGTGCCTGTGATGGTGTTGGAGGTGTTGTAAAGAGATTAGCCGCCAGAGCCAGTTTGCAAAGGCCCTATGATGACCAAATTCAAACTCCATTCCAACTGTACGAGTGGTCAATGCAAAATATATTTGTGGCAAATTTTGTTTACGTTACACAACAAGAGTATATTGAAACTGAGAGGCACCTAGAAAATCGGCTAAAAAAATCTATAACGATAGACGGAACACAGAAACTCCATGCATTTATTCCTATGCCTTCTTGTAATAGCAAAATTAAAGTAAAAGTTTTTTCAGAACCACTGAATTTAAGATTGAAACTGTTACAACGATTCAAGATCGTTTAAGTTTAGCAGAAGTCAGTGGGTATGTTACAATCGTCTATGACAACAACTGGTGGCTGGCTTATGTACTAGGAAAAGAAGAACTCAATGATGAAGTAAAAGTTTCATTTTTAAACCCAACTGGTCCATCGCCTAGCTTCTCTTTCCCAAGAAGACCGGATATTCTTTGGCTTCCTGTGACACATGTGCTAACTAAAGTAAATCCTATAACCCCAACCGGCCGAACTTATAAGTTGTCACATGAAGAACAGAAAAAAACCATCAAAGCCTTTACCGACTTTGACAAAACTTTTTAGAAATGTTAAAAAAGGCTGCCAGTAATAATGTAAGTAATTATGTTCATTTAATGCAAGTTTTCACTGAAATGTGTACATAGCCAAAGTGAATTTAATATAAATATATGGTTTTAAAACTTAACAAAAATACTATGTGTCAAATAGTAGCCCAGTTTCAACTAACTATTTTTAATGGCTTTTTTACTTATGATATATGTCTAAAGCTTTCTAATAATTAAATTTAGCTTTAAAATGTAGTATTTGTCTATAATTAAATAAATACTCCTATCCCTTCCCAATGAGACGTTATTATAGTGGAAATTCTAGTGCAAGTCTGTTTTCAAATGACTTTTTCTGTAATAACCCATTTGCACCCCCTAATGAAATTTATACCATCAGTTAACCACTATACATGGACTATTTGAGAATTTTTTCAAAATTTTCAAAGCGGAGCATTTTGATAAATTTAAAATTTAATTTTTGATTTTGAAATTGTTAAAAAAGTTTTTATTTTGACCTTTGTAGTACTATGCATTTTTAGAAAGGGCTTTAAAAATGCTGTAAAATGACACCTCTCTCACCTCTCTAGCTTAATTTTGAGAGGAGTTATAGCAATTTAAAATTTTTCAAACGGGTCGATTTTGAGCATTTTTTGAAAACTTTAACGAGGTGTAATTTTGAAACTAGTTGAGGTATTAAGCTCAAATTTGGTATTTTTCTTAGTCCATACAGGGTGTGCCAGTATACCAAATTTCAATGAAATCTGAGATGGTCAGGAAAATGACTGTGTTGAATTGATATGGAATGACCCTGGCGCGGGTTACGCGACCGGCACTGGAATTTCGCATTGCACGGCCCCACAACCTTAGCTGACACCTTCCGACCGCAAATTATACATTTGTAAAAAGCAGGAATTAAATTCTTTTCCTGCAGCCAGGTAAAACACTCTTCGTCAGAACTGAGCGCACGCCTGCACAAATCCCTAAAATTGAAAACAACCGAGGAAGCTCCTGACGACATTTAAAAAAATAATTTTTCAACACTACCGAATTGCACAATAGGCGACTAAATCCTCCACCAATTTGAGGCAAGCGCCTGATAAAGATAAGGAAACCTAGATAAGGTAAAACAAAGAAACTACAACACAAACAACATAAACAAAAAACATTATATAGTTACGCGGTCAAACATCACAACCAATCAGAAGGAACTTAAATTTGATGGGCTGCTCATGATTGGCTGATCCGCTCAAGTGGGTGGGGCTGTCATTCGAGGTATCGATACATCGATTGTATCCCCCCCCATTTCTCAAAGTTGGTAAACGACAATATCGATAGAAAATATTGATAGCCTATATCGATTGATTACACTCATGGAAACTCAAGGAACGACAATATCGATAAGAAATATCGATATATCGATTGTTTACACTCGTGGAGACTCGATTGTTCCCCACCCAACGACCCCGGTTCCCACCGTCTCCCCTAGATAGTAAGGGAAAAGAAATCGGTGATATCTCGATTGCAAAGCGATATATCGATTGTCGCTATCGATGTATCGTTCCTAAGAATGTCTGACCATCGACTGTTCCCCACCCAAGAACCCCGATTCCCACCGTCTCCCGTATATAGTGAGGCGAAGCGTGCCCCTTCTGAGCCAGCGACAGTCACAGCGACCACGCCGCGGTAGCAGCTTCTACAATCACCGTCACCGTTAACACTGATATCAGACGCCTTGGGGTCATTTTCAAAATTTATGCAACATTGCAGTCCACGGGGTTTTCAATTTTTTTTAATTTTTTTTTGTATTTTTTTATATTATTTCTAATTATTTACATTAAGGAAACATAATTCTGAACTAAGGGGCACTAATTTTAAGATTCTTCCATCAAAGGGAAAATTAAAAAATATATAAATGTCTTGGAAAACACAATTATTTGCTTGTCCATAACCAATTGGTCACTGCTTTAAATATGTCTGTATCAATAAATACATTCATTTAGGCAATAATTAATGTATTAATATAATTATTAGAACCTAAGAAACAATATTAATGTAAAATATGCTTTCTTAAAAAATTTATTTCTCTATCAGTTTTGCAAATTTAACTGTGTCCGTAAAATCGGTCAGGAGTGTTACTTCAGGAGTGTTACCCAAGTTTAAAAGGGATTTTTGGGAGTTATTGCTCTGTTAAGTTGGCAGTATAGGCCATTGCGTTTCCTCTTTCATGGCAAGTGATTTACTAGGAGGTCAGATGAAAATTGGAAGAAAAATTGTCAGCAATAAAAACTACCATGGTGAGTATTTTAATTCATTTTCATGAGTGTTACCTAGATAATTTACCTTAAATTGTGATATGTGTATTATTACTCAGCATTGATTATTAATGAATAGTATTTTGTCTCAGGAAACATAACCTCAAAATACGCCAGTCATTGTGTTGGCTATTTACAGCACGTGCAAATCAAATTTTTCAGGAGTGTTACCAGTCATGAGTGTTACCTTTAAAAAGTAACACTCATGACCGACAAGCAACACTCCTGACAATAATGTTAATGTACATATTTTCATCACAATTGATACATTGTTTGTCAAATTTAAGCTGTTAATTATGATGAAGCCAGTCTGGTACGTTTGGTGAAGGGTTTTGATATTTTGTATTTTATTCTTATATTTCAGATGGCTGTTTGTTATGTTCAGTAGAATGCTCTATTTATTGTGTAACATTTTCAAATTACTTCTAACTAACAATAACCTGCTGATGATAATGTATGATTTAATCGGTTTAATAAATTTTTATTATTGACAGGCAAAGACAAAGATGTCAGCTGCTGAAAAGCAAAAGCGATATCGAGAAAAACGAAAGTTGGATGCTCAACGTGAAGAGGCCTACCAACTTAATCACAAAGCTAGGTAGGTGGATTATCACTTAAATTAAACTTGTAAAAGGCGACCTATAGCCTAATCAATGAAAATAATTATTGTACTATTCTAAATGTTAAACAACTAGGTTTATATTATTAACTGATTAATGAAATTTATTCCTTTTAAACTACACATTTTTGATAGTTTGTTATTTGATATAATTTATAGACTTATATTTTAGACCTAAACTCAAAGGTTTGGTGAAAATTGTGTTAATTTAAGCCTAAAATATTATAACCTATTTAAAATTAAAACAGATTTAGCCTATATCTAATGAAACTAAATTTATGTGTGGATCATTTTATAGCTAAACTTGGATTACAAACAAGGCCTTCATAACACACTGGACTGTTATTACCAAAACGGTGTAAAACATTTTAAAATATTGTTTAAAGGTTAAAAGAAAAACAATCTTTGGAGGGGATTGTTTGAAATCCCCTCCAAAGACAACATTGCCCAAGGAGCATTCATCATAGTAGAGCTGTTAGGTGAGTAATAATAAAATTATATTATTATCATATATCATATGGTAGAATGATTAAAATAATGAAGTTGTCTGCTCTTTATAATCAACAGCATCTCAACTAAATCAACAAATGAGAAATAACCTGTCTTTCCAGGTTTTCCAGGCAGTTTTTTTATTGTTTTTCCAGGTACACGGAATTACTAGGCCTACCCATTTTTCCACGTACACATAAATTTTTATGTGTAAAAGTTCCATGACCTTCCCTCTGAATATTCCAGGTTAAAAATTCCTTAACTTTTACAGTTGCTCTAAAATTCAATTAGGCCTACTACCCTAAATAAGCCTACCTAATATACAATTTTCAAATGGTTTAACACTTAAAACTTTTAATGTGAAAACAATTTTTGGCAGGTGGTGCTAGAAAAAAAATGAAACAAAAGTATGCTGCAGTTGTGACAAAAGTATGCCTGGAGGAAGAGGATGGAGACTATGCAGTCATGTTTTTGAGCAAACATGGAAAACAAGGAAATAGCTATATTACAAACGAAAAAGACGAATCAGTAATTGACTTGAAGCAAGTGAAAGTTATTTTACCCCAACCAAAAATGGTTTTAAAAGGATTGCAGCATGTTGTTTACGAGTTCCCCTTCAATTTAGAAAATGAACTGCAGTAGCCTAATCGCTAAGTTTTTACCATGAACATTTAACATAGAAATTTTAAGATGTTTCTTCACTTTGAGTTTATTTAGATTTAGTTAAGTTTTGTCAAGTTTATGACCACTAATTCACATAATTTCAACTTTCTATGGCTACAGGCTAGTTATAATTTTGCCTTACCATTATTTTTCAGTTAAAATAAATTTTTTTTTAACTTTTTGAGCCTTTATTTTATTAAACCTCTTACACCTACTCATGAGTGTTACCTCCTGTCATGAGTGTTACCTTAAGTCATGAGTGTTACTGCAATAAAAATTGATATTTTTAAGTTGGATTAAAAAAAATAACACACAATAAACATTTAATAGTATGAAGTGCTATTGTATGCTAATAAAAACCATGTTTCAGTATAAAATTTTGCTAAAGGATCCATATGAATTTAAAAGTAAAATATCTTTTTGGCATACTAGTAACACTCCTGACATGAAATACTAAATATTTATATTAAACTAATTTATTTTCTTTAATTTTATTTTGCACAGGTTATATATTATTATTTGAAGTAGTTTTATATGGGTGTTTCGATTATAATTCTCATTAATGAATAAACACCGATATATTTTACTGCGGTAACACTCATGACAGTTTTCTGTGATCTAATTTATAAAATGATGGAAAAAACAAAGAAAATTTCAGTAAACTCGGAGAATATTGCTGGGGCTGGAATCTCAAGTAGTTGTGTGATTAATATTTGTGGAAAACATTAATATAATAGAAGTTTATTTATTTGCCTGTCCATCTATGCAATGTTGCATGAATTTTGAAAATGACCCCTTGGAGTTTCAGTTACCATGGTGATTTTTAAATATCAGTGACGATTTGGATCCCATCACTAACCCTGACAACCATCACTGTTGGGAGTACATGGGAAAATGTTTGTGGTTGATTCAGTAAGTAACTGGACACTGTTGATTGTCAAGATACAGTATATTTTTACATATTGAACCTAAACACTATGGTTACTGCTGAACTAGCCCTAAATGCAAGTTGCGCACCCATTCTGAAGCTTAACTTGATGCAAGTTGCACTAAACACGAGATACAAATTAAAATGAAAGTTACTAATTTGAAAAAATTGTCATCCCATGAGGTACAGAACTTGGGAAGAGGTTAATTCTTACGCCCAAGAAAGAGTCTGTTCTCACGAGTTTTAAAACGAAGCTCGTTACTACAGTGAATATTATTAAAGCTGCTTACCAAGACCTAGATCCTTGACCGTATTTTCGTGGATGGGAGTACCAAATGTTGGAATGACCCATCTTGTGGGAATATTTGACACGTGCAAACCACAAAATCCACAGACAACCACTTAGACGAAGACCACCTTAAAGAAAGAAAAAAGAGGATGAACATAGAATATGCCGTAAAAGAAAAAAGGAAACAGTCTGGCCATCACGTTTAACATAATGTTAGTTCCTCATTGACTCCTGCTCCTGCATATAATATGACTAATATAACACATAACGCTTTGGGAGAAAAGGGGTGCGGCTTGGGAAAATATGATGTCATGGCTGAGGGTAATAACTTATTTTTACAATTTTTTCCGAATTTCCGAGTAAAGTAAGCTTATTATACTTTCTCAGGTTTGCGCATGCATTATGTCACGCTATTTATGGCATTGGCCATCCCATTCTTATCTAGATTGTTATTCCAACATTATCTCATTTCTTCATTATACATTAGATACATTAGTTGAAATGGCGACCTACCCAGGTAGAGTAGGATTCACGTAAGTTGGCCAAAGCATGTACTAACCATCTCATCAAAAATTTTTATACAAGTCACATTGAAAACATTGTTGGTTACACATGGTGTCTGTTTACATTTTCTCAGAACTGTCAAATCGCCACGTTGCGTTTGTTTACAAGTTGTTATAGGTTATAGAATGTTTACAATATCGCCTATTTTTAGAAGTTTTTATTTCCATTCAATCTTTTTACATAGCTGCCAAGGTTTAATTTGATTATATTTCTTGATTTACAAATATTTTAGTTTGTTTAACTGCTTGTTTATTTTTCCTGGGCCAATTTTAACAAGTTTTGACCGCAATATGAAACAATCTCTCTTTTCAGACACTGACTTGCAGCAAGTAATACTGGCTATTCAAAAACTCGCCTACATTTCTTTGTAAATTTTATTTCATAAGAAAATCTTAGACTATTAACCATGCCTCATCCATGACACATCATCTCCCTGTAAATACATAATTTATTTGGAAAAGCCCCTTAGTAATATTTTAAGCCGCGCAAGTGAACTTCCAGTTGCAAATTGCATCAGAACTTTCCCTTTATTGCAAGTGCTATTCTAAACAGATGTTCGTTGACAATGTTTTCAGCACAGCTGGATTTTATGGTTAAGTTCGTAAGAAGATAATAGTTTTTTACTTTCGTTTTGGCCAACTTAGGTGAATCCTACTCTAGGTATTTTAAGCCAAGTATGAATGACAGATGAGTGAAGGATACAAGCTTCTCGCGCCCGAGCCTTCCGAGGGAGGCACGACTAGGCTGGCGTGGTGGGGGAAATCAAACGAACAATGACGGAAATAACCGAATGTCGCTATTACGGCAGTAGCCGAATAGTCGCAATGAAGCTTCGATAGTTCCGATAAGCTCGGAATCTCGGAAATATCGAAACAAATATCGACATTGACTAATATTATCGACTACATTTCGCAACATTATTGAGTAAAATTCCAGATTGCTGCAATTCAGTGGCAGCATACATGCGTACTCCCTTTCTCCTTACCAATGCTAACTTTGCGGGTAATAAATAAAGTCATCTTGCTTACTTCTCGTCACACCTCAATACAACTTGTTTTGTGACTTTATCTAGTTAAGACCGGCTGTATATAATTACCAAAAATCTCTCGATTGGCGAATTACTCCTATGTGGAGGAAATCAGAGGCGGATTTGGAAATTTGCCGCCCCCGGGCTATCCAGATTTTGCCGCCCCCCAGAGGCGGTTTGGCCAGGGCGGGTGGCGGGATTTCTGGCTCGGCAAAAGTGGTGACCTTTTTTCTTTTACTCGCGCGTGTCGTTTTTGGTCCCGTTGTGGCTTATCCTCCCAAATTCTGCCGCCCTGGGCTATGGCCCATTCAGCCCATACGTAAATCCAGCCCTGGAGGAAATTGCTACCGTAAGGCTCATGGTAAGCCCGAGACTATGTTTGCGTTTTGTGGCCCTTCACGTTTTTCATGATAAATTTACGATGAACTTTAATATTTCCATTTGAAAATCTCAAAAAACCCATTTTTTAAGGCCAAAAAGGAGCCTTCCAGAAGGAAATTCGTTAATATCTTTGAGACCAATGGACTTAAAGAAATTATTTAAAATACCAAATTGTTAGTTTTTTCGAGCTGAATCCAATGGTGAAAACAGTAATTCGATAAATTTAATCATTTAATTTGTAAAACTAAAAAAACAACTATTTTTAGGGGGTAGGCCTAAAATGAAGTTTTTACCCCACTTTAGGATAGGTCGATGAGGCTGGTTTACGAACTCGTCCAAGATAAGTTTTACATGTCTCCATGTCTGTACCAAATTTTGTCACGATCGGACGATATTTACGAGAGTTATCATACTACTCTTTTACTTTTGAGAGTTGTCAAAAAATGAAAATTCTATTTCCCATATAAGACCATGCTAAATTTTGAAACAAATCGTAATTTGTGCAGGTAAAAATGCGTTTTCACTATAAACTAACTTCATATCCAGAAAGTACTCATAAAAAGCTATCAATTTAGGCCTATATAAATATACCCTGTACGGATATTTTTTGTCCATTCTGCTAAAACGACGGTTATTTCTAAAGAAAATCGCTAAAATACTGTATCTCGCTTATTTCTCAACTCTCAACATATAAAACATGGTTTGTGGCTTCGCCTATAGGTGAAACCTATTGTATTAACCTCAAATCGCCGATATTTACATTATCGTAGCAGCAAATCTGCAACTTGCGATATTTTGTTAATGCAGGCAAGTTAATTTTGCTAACTAGGTAAAGATTTATTTATTTCTTTGTATGAAACATTTGAAATGCGAGAATAATATTTCACTTTAGAGATCGGAATTCCTCTTTCGTTTTGCAAATAACGTAATTGAAATAAACAAAACAGATGTTGACGCGACGCGAGATTGCCAAGACGCGACGCGCGACGCCGCGACGGTACCAAGTGCAATACGAACGATATTGCGATGTCGTATATCGACATATCGCGAGTAAATCGTATCGAACAGCTGTTGACATCTGCGCATGCGCTCTCCGTCACTAGTCGTGCCTCTCCTCGGAAGGCTCAGGCGCGAGAAGCTTGTGTGAAGGATGATTGTGGCGCGATCTTGTAGTCTTGTTACTGACTAAGGCCAACATATTCCTTAGACAGGACTGTTAATTAATAGCCGAACAGCCAATGGCAACTAAGGGACCTACATTTTTACGTGGGATCCGAACCACGATTTCGCCTCGGTTAACAATTTACGAACTGGTCTAATTATGAGGATGGTCCCCTGAACGAGTACTCAATAGTGCGGACGTTAATCCCCACTAAGGAACACCGCGTCCACAAGCCATCGCTCATAACTATCCACAATTCGTGACCTCCAAGTAGCTGGATTACAGAACACGCCACCGTCCCAGTCATTATAGTGAGGTGGCTTAGTGAAATTACCGTTACCTGGCGGATAAAAGCATCAAATTTGGTGTGAAGGTACCTTATGGTGTACTAGTAAATTTTAGCCTAGGAGCCCTTTTGAATTTTTTAAAAATTTCCACACCCGGCACTAAACTCCGTGTGGGGTGTTAAATCACAATTAATTAACATGGGATCGTTTAAAAAAAAGTTACTTTACTGCATTTTTACATGCATTTTTGAGATATTGACTTGGAAACAACGCCTATCATTGTTTAGTGGTTAATGCTTTACTTTGACAGGATAATAATTTTTGGCCGCCATCTTGGATCCGCCATATTGAATATCAACCCATTTTTTAAAGATGGTGTTGTGGCACATTATTTTGAACTAGATTTTTACGCTAATGCTGAAATACATTTTTGAAAATATGCATTCGTTAAAAAGATATGCCCAAATGAAAATTCATCCCTCTATATTTTGTATGGAAATTTCATATTTTTTGATTTTTTTTAATTATTTTTCTTATATCTCACATAATAATTAAGATATATAGTTAGTTTTAGTCTTAAAATACTCAGTGAAATAGCGGCTCTCATTTGAGATATTAATCATCGATTTCGGACTAGTGACAGATGAGCTATAAAGGCTTAACAAGAACTTAAAAATCAATTTTCGCAAATTTGTTTTTAATCAATTATCTATATCTCCGGTTCTAAAAAGGTATTTAGTTCATTTTTGTCTTAAATCACTCAGTAAACCATCAACTTTCAAGTGAGCTAACTCTCAATCAGGGGTGCCGATCCCCCCCATGAGCTATGACGCCAATTCCCCCCAAAAATTTCCAGAATCTATCGAATATCCCCCTCCCTCCGCACAACATATATTTATGACATCCTATTTAAGCAGAGGACATTAAAATAATCTGGGTTATTTATTTTAAGTTACATCACTTTCAAATTTTAAACATTTTCCCGACTAAAAAATAATAATATCACTATGTTGGTTTTATATTACCTTTTTCTCCAGTCTCCAATCCAAATTAGTCGATAACACGACCTAGGTTTCGACACTCATTGGTGTCATGTTTACGTGGTCAGTTGAGCTGCCGTAGACGCACGTTGTCAAAAGTTTAAAAAACAGTACATCACACAAATACACATACACGAACATTTAAAAGAACGAGAAAACATTAAACACGACGGACAGTTAACAGACGGGCGGGCACAATGTCGTATACTTGTTACTTTCGCACGCGTACATTAGCGGTACCGGCGAGACGACACTGACCACGTGAACATGACACCAATGAGTGTCGAAACCTAGGTCGTGTTATCGATTAATTTGGATTGGAGACTGGAGAAAAAGGTAATATAAAACCAACATAGTTATCCTACCAATCCAGGGGCAAATCACCCAAAATGAATATAATAATATTAATTACTTAAAAATTATTATTTTTATTAAACTTTGATTTTATTTGCGTCAGTTATTTTCGGAACATCGTCTGGGGGAAGATGACAAGTGTAGCCTTTTACCATTCTTGAGCCTTGGCCCGGAAACTCGAGGCATTTCGTCTTATCATAAATACTAAAATGTACACGTAAACGAGGACAATAGGTTGCTACCTCCAAAAAAGTTAATATTTCCTTCTATCATAAAGCTTCGCTCCAACCGTTCACTAAACCACTGTCCCAATACACGACTGACGCTCTCATTTGTACTACAAGGCCATGGTCTAACCCTTAATCATAAACACCCATCACATGTAGGCCTATGCAGCAGGCAAGTTGACAACATTATGTCAACATAACAACACCCACAACAACTGACCCTGCCACTATCCACTATCCCAAGTTTTTCCCACTTACAAAAAGCACTAAAATTCTGAATTTTTGTGAGTTCATTCCATATTAAGTAGCTGGTCGATAATTTAGTGGACTAAATTAAGAATTATTTCATTCTTTTTTAGCGAAAATATGTCATTGTCATGAAGCTGTTATCACTGCATTTTTAAATTGGAGTTTTACAATTTTTACAATCCCCTGCTCCTAAATATTTAAAAACTTGTTAACGCCCCCCTCGCTCCTAGAAATAATCTTTAAAACGTCAACACGATATTGGGGGAACAATTAATTTTGCTAATGGATGACCGATTAAAATTTTGCTTTAACACCATTTTTACTTTCCCCCCCTAAAATGTGATGGTTCTTTTCAAAGTCTCCCTCTATAAATAACCTGTGAAACGTCAAGGCTATATGGAAGGGGGGATAATTTGTTTTGCTATTAATTGACTGATTGAAGTTTTAGTTGTATTACCATTTTTTCATTTTCTTCCTAAAAAGGACCTGTTCATTTAAACACACCCATCCCCCCCCAAAAAAATAATCTTTATAACGTTAAAGCTATATTGAGGGGGAATCATTAAGTTGCTATTAGGTGACCGATTGAAGACTTTGTTGTGTTACCAGTTTTTAATTTCCCCGCTAAAAAGTAACTGTCCATTTAAACGCAACCTTCCTCCCTAAAAATAATCTTAAAACATCAATGCTGTATTGGGGGGGAATCGTTCATTTTGCTATTATATATGACTGAATGAAGATTTTGTTGTGTTGCCACTTTTACATTTCCCCGGTAAAAGGTAATTACTGTATATATTTCAATGCACCCTCCTTCCTCAAAATAAGTTTTAAGTCGTCAAGGCTATATTCGTTAAGGCTATATAATTCGTTTTGCTATTAATTGACTGATTGAAGTTTTAGTTGTATTGCCATTTTTCCATTTTCTTCCTAAAAAGGACCTGTTCGTTTAAACACACCCATCCCCCCCAAAAAATAATCTTTATAACGTCAAAGCTATATTGAGGGGGAATCATTAAGTTGCTATTAGGTGACCGATTGAAGACTTAGTTGTGTTACCAGTTTTCAATTTCCCCGCTAAAAAGTAACTTTCCATTTAAACACAACCTTCCTCCCTAAAAATAATCTTAAAACGTCAATGCTGTATTGGGGGGAATCGTTCATTTTGCTATTATATATGACTGAATGAAGATTTTGTTGTGTTGCCACTTTTACATTTCCCCGGTAAAAGGTAATTACTGTATACATTTCAATGCACCCTCCCTCCTCAAAATAAGTTTTAAATCGTCAAGGCTATATTGAGGAATTATTAATTTTACTTTTTCAAGAGTTCCAAAGCAAATTTGCTTTTCCCCCTAGAAGTAGTTGAGTATTTTATCGATAGGAAACAGGACAGGTTGAAAGAATTAATTTGTTTGTGTTTGTTTGGAGTCTCGTGGACTGCTTCGTGCCGCTGCTTTTTCTCGTTCGGCTGCTTGCGTGCCGCGGCCGCCACGGAAGAAACAAGTGTACAGGAACGCTGACGGTATACACTGGACAGTCGTGCCATGCGGGCATGTCCATGTTGGATATTCCTATTTCGTACATTGAAAATAATAATTTTAATTTATATACAAATTTAAATAGTGAAGCAATTAATTTATTTTTGACGATTTATTGGTAAAAATTAGTAGCAGTACGTTTTACCCGTACAGTAAACAAAACAAAAAAAATCCCCCCCCAAAAATTCTATGACGCCATTGGCGTCATAATCCCCCCTGTAGGCACCCCTGCTCTCAATAAAATGAGATTTAAGTTTAGGTGACTAATGAGGTGTCACTAAACATAAATTCCTTTTATTTGCATAATTTTACGGTTCTTGAAGGATTTATATAGTTCCAAAGAAGACTCTAAAATTTTAAAGATCTTAATAATTGACTCTGTAAACTATTGGCTTTCATCTGATCGAGTCATAAATTATTTTAATAGATTGAGTTTCAGGTGAATTGTGGTTCAAAAAACCACATAAAATTAAATATTTCAGACATTTTTATTTACATGAAGACATACATATCTCCAGTTTTAGGACGGTTATGGTGTTCTAAATGCTTTTAAAACACTCAGTAAAATATCAGCTTTATTTTGAGACTGCGATAATTTAATTCGGACAAGTTCGGGTGAGATATAATTCACTATTAAGCGTAAAATTTAAAAATAACTATGTAATCTTTATGTCGTAATGAGCCTTAAAATTCATTTACAACCTCACAGATTCTACGTATCAACATTTAAAACAAAATCCGAAGTATCACTGCGGTTTCAAATATGTAGAGCCCATTTTTTTATGACAAAAATGAACGAACTACCTTATTTAGAACCGGAGATATAGATAATTTATTACAAACAAATGTCCGGAAATTGATTTTAAAGTTCTTGTTTAAGCTTTATAGCTCATCTGACACTCGGCCGAAATTGGTGATTAATATCTCAAATGAGAGCCGCTATTTCACAGAGAATTTAAAGAATAAAACTATCTACATATCTTAATTATAATGAAAGATATAAGAAAAATAATTTTTAAAAATGCTAAAAATATGAAACTTCCATAAGAAATGTATAGGGATGAATTTTTAATTGGGCATATCTTTTTAACGAATGTATATTTTAAAAAACGGATTTTAGCATTGTAATCAGCTTGAAAATCTAGTCTGTAATAAAGTGTCGCAATAATACAATCATATCAGAATCAGAATCAGAATCAGAATATCTTTATTCAAGCTATGTACACAAAGATACAATGAATAGAGTCAAAAATAATTACAATTATATATAATATATACAATATGTTTCATGCGATGCAATCTTTACATTAGGTGGGCACACCATGAGCCACATATTAGCAATTAGCACTCACTAAATTCACCTGTTCTTCCTAACACTGAAAAAATTCTCTATCGAATACAAAGCGGCATTTACTAAATAATGTTTTAACGAATCGAGACATTTTTCCCCTCCTTTTTCTTTTTTTAGAGAGCTTGGTAAACAGTCAAAGAACATGTCACCCTTATAAGAAGGTTTCATTTTAAAAATTTCGAGTTTGTGATTTTTAATATGTTTTTGTGTCCGGGTGTAATACTGATGATTTCTACTATCTGGTGCGGGGCTAATTTTTGAGGCATATTTTATAGTTTCAAATATGTAGAGCCCATAAACGGTAAATATTTCAAATTTAGAAAAAATATGTTTAACAGAGTCTTTATTTTTTAGGTTAAATATGATTCTTAGGGCCTTTTTTTGTTGAATTAAGATTTTATCCATGTTTTTCTTTGTAGTTGCTCCATAAATACATATCCCATAGGCTATGTGTGAGTGTATTAGAGCATAGTAAATTGTTTTTAAGGCATCAACATCACACTGTCTAGCCATGCGTCTTAGGGCATATAGACCACGACCAGTTTTATGTAAGATAAGATCAACATGTTTATCCCATCTCAAATTTTCATCAATTACCAAACCAAGAAATTTAGAATCTTGTACTTGATCTATTATCTCAGTGTCATTAATAAAAATACTTGGATTTATTTTACTTTTTGCCTGAATAGTAGAAAATGATATAAAATTTGATTTGTTTGAATTGAGAAGAAGGTTCTTACTGTTTAAAAATTCTTTTACCAATGCCAAGCTAACATGAGAAGAAATTTCAATATCCTCGGCAGATTTCCCAGAGACCACGATGTTTGTATCATCTGCATACAAACAAATAGAATTGTTTTCTCCCACTGTTACCCCTGGCAATCCTCTAATGTAACAAAGGAATAACAATGGGCCTAGGATGGATCCCTGAGGAACCCCAAACTGAACTGGTAATAATTTGGACCTACATATTTCTTTTATACCTAACATTACCATGATTTTTGTAGCTGTTGATTTCCACAAACTGCTTTCTTCCATATAAATATGACTTAAACCAAGACAGTTCAGTATCAGTCCCCCCAAATCAGAAAGTACTTCCACCAGTTTTTTATGACAGACACTGTCAAATGCCCTTGACAAATCGAGGAAAATTCCAATAACTTTATCCCCCCTGTCAATAGAATCAATTATAGATTGAATAAAATCAATTCCTGCTGTTATTGTTGACTTTTCAAATCGAAATCCATGTTGTTGCGGATCTAGCAGTCTCTTCGTTTCAAGATAGTAAACTAATTGGGAATACACTACTTTTTCAAAAACTTTTGACAACACTGGAAGAAGTGATACCGGTCTATAACATTTTACATCCTCTGTATTGCCATCCTTAAAAACAGGGACTACTTTAGAAATTTTAAATTGTTCTGGGAAAACCCCAAACTTTAGCGAGGCATTGATTAGGTAGGTTAAAGGGCCAATGATAAAAGGCAATGCAGCCTTTATAACAGTTATAGGGATTTCATCATATCCTGATGAAAATTTGTTATCAAAAGAACTTATTATTCTGCCAACTTCTTTTCCTGTTGTCGGCAAGAATTTAAAATGCATAGGGGCATTTTGATTGTTACCTAACCTATGACGTTGACCAGATGGTGAATCAATATTAGGGATGACCAGATTCTGAACAGCATTGATGAAAAAAGAATTGAAAATTTCACATACAACAGCAGGGTCTTGGGTGAATTTATTGTCAAAAATAAAGTAGTATTCTCGGTTTTGACCTGTGACTGTTTACCTGCCTCTAAATTTATTAAATCCCAGGTTGTTTTTATTTTATTTCTTGAATTTTGAATTTTTGTACTAAAGAAATTCTTTTTTGTATTATCTATATGTTGCTATATTTAAAAAAAAAACTATCTTGTATCCAATATCGCGGATCCAAGATGGCGGCTAAAAATTAATACCCAATCAGAATGGAGAATTCACTACTCAGCAAGTAAGGCGGTGGTTTCAAATCGATATCCTGCGAAATATTAGCTTGGATACCCAAAGATAAATTTTTTTCAATACCGTATATTATATTTCTGTATTTGTCGGCCATTTTGGATTATGGAGAAGTAATAAAGACGTACATGGATATTTTTAAAAATTCGTGAGGGCTCCTAGGCTAAAATTTATTAGTATACCCTAAGGTACCTTTATGTCAAATTTGGTGCTGTTATCCGCCTGGTAACGGTATTCTTGAAATAAATCCCCAAGCAACCTCACTATTAAGGGTGGCTTGGGGCTCAACTTTATCTCGTCCCATCAAAGGCCCCCTCCATACCTTAATTAACATTACTTTGTGTCGCTCTACCAGACACAACAAAAAAGTCCATTATATTTTTATTTATTTTATTTCATTTTTTGGTCAATGTCTCGTTTGTGACACAATAAATGCTGTCCATGTGGATAAAATCGGTTATATGTTACAAATAAACATGTTATAGAGTGTTTTTCTGGAAGCGATTGAAAAATGTCTTCAGCACCTTCGCGGTATGTGTGTTGGGTCAACGTACCAGAAATATCTGATCGAAGGAAGAGCTTTAAACTATCTTAAATCGCTTCTTGCGATGGGTCGGCGTGAGGTTTTGGGTTTCAATTACAGAAACACATTCTGTAAAAATGACAGAAATGTTCCTCTCTATGACATTACCTCATATCTTCGAGCCCTTCCCTTGGAATCTAGACAAGAGTTACAAGAATATTTAATTTGTTCAAAATTTATTTGTTCTAAATATTATTGCCCTTTTATCATTAGATTTAAAGTTTTGTCATGCTTAGGCTATTTTGTGTTAGTGCATCAGTTTTTTCTTTTTGCTATTTTTGTTCTTTCCATTTGTTTAATTTTTTAACATTTGAATTTAAAATTCTAAATTGAGATTTCTTTTGTTATGTTTTTACTGATAAGCTGTACTGTTTGTGAATTGGTGATGGTCTGTAGTAAAAAACAGTAGCTTTGACTGTCTTGCTTTTAGAATGAATTGCTTCATTTTGTTTTGTTTTCCTCTTGTTAAGTTAACTTTCGTTGCTTCATCTTGTTTTCCATAATTATAATCTTGTATATTTTCTTGGTTTCTTATAGAATTCAGCAATATCTACACTTTACCTGTTCTCTGCTTATTGACGCAAGTCGATATTAATAAATGAATAAATTTTCGTATTTTCGGACTGGTATTCCTAAAACAGCTCATCACTATCCCGGGAACATAATTCTGCCTGAGCTTTCCTTGAAATATCATCTCTTTTTGCGAAGCCACTTTTCACACTAAATGAAAAAAACAGATGGAACAACTAATGTTTTAAGTTTCAAAATTTGGACACGATCACACATATTTGACTTTTTCTAAAAGAGATCTTTATAATGAGTGATATTATAATATTCATCCGCCAAGTCGAGTGGCGATCGAGGCGAGGTTTATATACATTGGATGCTGAAAAATAAAGGCTATTGAATATTTTAGGGATGATTGCGTTACGTAATTTTTGAAGGTGATATATGTCACCGTTACAAGTTTATTTACAATAAGGGAGGGGGACATACATGATAATACCAATTTTAGCTTTAGCGTTACGGAATTGGTCGGCCCCCACCTAATTTTACATATCTGCATACACATTCCCCATGTTATTCTGAGAAAAATATGAATAAATGACATAAGTTTGAAATTATAGCAGAATTAATACAACCATGAAGCGTGAGAGGAAGGGTAATTTTATTTATCGCTCGCCAACGCCAGGTAAGTCCCTCCAGAAAGCAAACGAAAACCAACGAGTTATATTTCGCAAGATCCTGCTAAGTGTGTCATTGGCTGGAGCATTTTGGTTTGTTGTCACGACGTCGTTTCCTATTGGATGAATAATTTGGTTTTTTGTTATTTATATCTTGCCTTGTAAGTTTGTCCGCCAGATAGTAACACTTCGGAATTTTGGATATTCCGGAACTCCTCTTATGTTTTCGTCTGTCTTTGAGGGGTTGGCCTGTCGCTGGCGAATGATAAATTTAAATTATAAATTTTCCTCTCTCTTGCGTTTCATGGTTGTATTAATTCAAGTATAGCTGAGAATTTCAAACGACAGATCGTCAGATCCATCGCCATCCAAATTGTACTATTATTGAATTCTACGTTCATAAGACCGTCCTCATATTTAGACCAGTTCATAAATTGTAAACCAGGCAAAATTGTGGTTCGGATCCCTAGTTGAAATCTAGGTCCCTTAGTTGCCATTGGCTTGGGGACTATTAATTAACAGTCCTGTTTAAGGAACATGTCGGCCTTAGTCGGTAATAATATTAAAATATCGCGCCACAATCATCCTTCATTCATCTGCCATTCATACTTGGCTTAAAATACCTACCTGGGTAGATCACCATTTCAAGCAATTTATGTATAATTTATGTACCGTACATATGTAAATAATAGTTTTTTTAAGAGGATGGCGGCCTCTTTTTCACCTTTCCTTTGCACCGCCCACAAGGCTATTGATCTGTGCTTGGACGTTATCAAGCAGAGCCAAGGAGTGAGCCGGTACAATATGAGGATGAACAGTACTGCTAAAAGTATGCGACAAGCTCGAGTCTCGATCCTGCGACACTTCGTGGCCACACAGTTCCGAGGCCGAGTGCGCTACAAACTGCGCCACCGACTCACTAAATCTGCATAAAAGATTTACATTAGTTGTAACGATGACCCAGTATATCCAGCTAAGGCTCCACTGAAAATACAGGCCATGCTGCAGCGATCCCAGCGCTGCGCCACGTCACACAAGGAGGCAGGGAAATAACATCCTATGTTTACATTTTATTGCTAAATGTTAAATATTACTTATTTTTTACGTTTTTCTGTTTACATTTCATTAATAAACGTCAAAATTACTTGTTTATTTACGTTTTCTTGTTTTAATTTCAAAGTAACTGATGAGCAGCACAGCTGTGAGTCCTGAGCAGACTTTCGGACCGCCTACTAGTTTGACGTCATAAATCCTGCAGCATGATGTAGTGTGGCCTTGATCCAGCAGTGCTGGTCAGCGACAAAGGAAGAGGTCTGCTGGTCTGCAGGTAAGCTGCAAGGGAGTTTTATAGTATAATTAATATTCATGAAGAAATATCTAAGCTGGCTTAACCCGCCCTTTTATAATAAAATAAAAATAACAACTTATTCCGCTTTTTAGCGAATTTCCTTAAAGGAATAAGCTATTACGGTAGTACTCATGGTAAGACCTAAGTCGAGACCATGTTAACTTTACATTTTGGGCCCCCCAGAAGCAAAAAACACCATTCGTTTGAATTTTTATGTATATATATATATATATATATATATATATATATCGAGTATCGATGCTGCGACACTTCGTGTCCGAGGCCGAGTGCGCTACAAACTGCGCCACCGACTCACTAAATCGGCATAAAAGATATATATGTTGCGAATTTCAAGTGTAAAACAACATCCAACATAGCGGGATTTGACATGTTTTTGAAAACTCCTTAAGAATAACATGGGGAATGAGTATGCAGGTTTGCTGCTACAGGTATATCTCATATACATATATATGTCTGTTAACACGATAGCGGTCGTAAATATGGCCCGATCTTAATCAAATTTGGTACAGACGTGTAAAGTGGTAATCACTCGGACGAGTTCGTGAACCAGCCCGATCGGACCACCGGAAGGGGGGGGTAAAGGGGGATAAACCCCCCCAAAAATGGGTTTTTTGAGTTTTTCATATAGAAAAATAAAATTTATCAAATTTTTGTTGGCACCATTGAATTCAGCTAAAAAAAACAAACAATTTAGTAGTTTTAATCACTGCTCTATGTCCATTGGTTACCGAGATATTGAAAGTGGTAAACACAGTACGTTGTCTCAATGTTAACCTTATGGGAAATATGTAAAATTCTATATCTCGCTTATTTCTCAACATCTATAAGTATAAAAGAGGATGTTGGTATATATATATATATATAGCATTGATAAACTCAGACACCGCTGGACCGATGGCCACGAAACTTGGTAGATAAATGTAGAATTAAATGGAGTAGGTTCATACACCTTCAATTTCGTGATAACTTTCAGGGCTTAGCTCTGGGACCGTCTTAAAGGTACCCATGTCAGGGATTTTGAAAGAATTTGAGTTAGATTTGTTTACTAACAAAACATGTGAAAGTAAAATTTAAAACAGGTGATGTAAATTAATGGTATTTCTTTCTGCTATTTAATTGTATTTGTTTACATGAAGATTTGTTACTTGGTGCCAGATGGTTAATGAATTAAGACTTTTGAATATATTTTAAGTGCAATACACTATATAAAATGCTGGTATGCAGTATAAAATAAAATGAATAATTGATATTACTGAAGGACTTCTGTGATCACTGATCACTTATACTTGAAGGACTTCTTTTTTATGACAATAAACTGCTGTTTAAAGAGGAAGAGTGAGCTACTGTAAAGTATTAATTTTATCTACAGCACTTTAAAAAATTGCCGGGACGGCTTATTCAATCTTTTTGTTCAATATAGAGTCTAAAAACGTAAGACAACACTTTTTAATAATTGCTGGAGTGGAATTGTAATTTTTTGTTCAAGGTAGACCCTAAAACCTTAAGAAAATGATCTTTTACAGTGAATAAAATTTCAAGTCATGTTCTATGGCTCCTCTAACACGTATGCCTTCATGAAGGAAAGAAATAGGATTTCTAATACACAGGTCTGCTGCGACGGGGGTTCAATAAATTTCAAATTAAGGGTAACTATGCTCAAGGTCCCACAGTGTGGCCTTGCTATGCTACATATTCGAGCAGATTCAAAGCCGTCGATAAAGCCAAGGGTGCCATTCCTTATATCGTGCCCCATGATCATCTTCAGGGCAAGCTCAGATACCGTTCGTTAAGCAGAAACGACCATAAATTCTTCTCGGCGTTTGTCTTGGGTGAGCCAGTCTCTGTAAATTCGCTTCTTGAGTGTGTGAGCGCAATCCTCTTCACCTGATAGCAAGATCGACTGGACAGCCGATACAAGCAAACAGCACTTGCAAGAGGAAGGACCGCCGATATTGGGCATGAGCCTACCCAGGGCAGCAACACCATTTGGGGCTTTGTTGGTGGGGCGCTGGATATGGTCACATTTTTTATATAGACATGCACTTTAGGCAGGAATAGAATACCCCCGTCGTAGCATATGCGTACTAAGAGCAAATTTCTAAAAACTTTTTTCTTTTATCGAAGTACATTTGATATGTTTAAAGAAGTAGATGTTATGACAAGAAAAATAAATGGGAAAACAAAACGATATAATTGATGGGTGATAGTGTATGTTTAATTTTTATCGTGAGCGAAGCCACGGGTTCTTCTAGTATCTTTATAAAACTTGGTAAATGACTTCTTCTAGTTCAGATCTACTAACTATTGAATTAAAACCAACCAGTTTAAACATACCTGTATTAGCAAACCTGCATACTCATTCCCCATGTTATTCTTAAGGAGCTTTCGAAAACATGTCAAATCCCGTTATGTTGGATTGAAATATGTTGTTTTACACTTGAAATTCGCTGAGTATGTAGGTCTGCTGCAACGGGGGTATTTTGTAAATTTTACCACTGACATTTAAATCCAGTGCTTTCTTTCAATCAGGGATTGGTTATACTACTGATTAATTAACAGCAAACGATATATTGTCAACAGTGAATGTCAACGCCAACAGGTCCACGTTGATTATAACCTCTAAATTTAATTATTTACCTATGCTTGTAGTGATAGTATAGTGTTTTGATAACTCAATTGATGTTCAACGACTTTTAGTGGATATTTTGTGAGAGACTATTATGTTATTTCGTTAAATGTTTCATATTCTAGAAAGTACTATATATTTATTTGTATCATAGTTTAACCAAAAGGTTTGTTCAAAATGGTTTCTGTCCTGAATACAGTTGACACTGGTCATGAAGACTTAATTCATGATGCAGAAATGGATTACTATGGACTTCGTCTGGCAACCTGTTCTTCTGACAGTTCTGTTAAAATATACAATTTAAAAAACGGCACTCAGAGCTTGGTTGCTGACTTAAAGGGTCATTATGGTCCTGTTTGGCAAGTAGCTTGGGCTCACCCAAAATTTGGCAATTTTCTTGCCTCTTGCTCCTATGACAGAAAGGTAATTATTTGGAAAGAGAATGGACCTGGAGATTGGGTTAAGTTTTATGAGTATAATAACCACGATTCATCAGTAAACTCAATTGCTTGGGCTCCGCATGAGTACGGCCTTTTATTGGCCTGTGGCAGTTCAGATGCAACGATATCAATCCTATCCTGTTCTCCAGATGGATCAGCTTGGGAGTCTAAAAAAATACCCAATGCACACACCACAGGGTGTAATGCAGTTAGTTGGGCCCCAGCAACTTCAACATTGCCTGGGCTAGATTCATCCAAAGCAACGCCTGTCAAAAGATTAGCCAGTGGAGGTTGTGATAATATGGTGAAAATTTGGAGAGAAGAGGGTGACCGCTGGATTGAAGAGTCAAAACTTGAAGCTCATTCTGATTGGGTAAGGGATGTGGCATGGGCACCTTCCATAGGACTGCCTCGTAGCACTATTGCAAGCTGCTCCCAGGACCGTAGAGTTGTTATTTGGACAAGTGAAGACAATATTAATTGGGCTTCAACAATCTTGCATACTTTTGATGATGTTGTTTGGAATGTCAGCTGGTCACTGACAGGCAATGTTCTTGCTGTCTCTGGTGGAGATAACAAAGTTAGTTTATGGAGAGAAAATAATGAAGGTCAATGGATTTGTATTAGTGAAGTCTCCAAAGGCCAAGGCCAGATGGCGGGAAGTGAACAGAGAGCGTTGTAAAAGGTATTTTCTATACTTTTTTTAATCTTATAAGGGTAGGCCTATTTAATTTAGTTCTGCTTCCCTCAATAATATCACTAACATTAATTTCCTCGTTCATTAAAAATATATTGTAGGTATAGGCCTACTAATTAGTGGCTTGCTTCAAGGTGTTGAGTAGCCCATTCATGGTTCCCTTTACATTATTATTTCTTTATTTAAGTTACCTTATATTTTCATTTCTCACATTTAAGCATGAGCTCTAGGTTTAGGCCTAGGCCTATTTAATATTTACCTGCTATACATTTCATCCATGGACATGATGCAGGTAACTCTTATACAAATGTCAAATTTGTTACCGTAGAGCCCCTCATTATTATTAATAGGCCTATTATTATATTCTGCCTTTGTTTTATTGGTCACAAGTTTACCTAGAGCCAATTCTCAGGAGCCAAATAAGCCAAATGTCAAACATTTCCAATAGATGAGGGCCCACGATAATTAACGGTTAACTAGGCCTACCTAATTAATAAGACACAGGCCTAGATAATGAATAAAGTCCAAAGTAGCCTCTTTGGAATTTATATATACAGTAGAGCCCCGATTATCGGAACTAATTGGGGACAAGGGGTGTTCGGATAACTGAATATTCGGATAATCGAACTTGAAAAGACAACATTTTAAAATTATATATGTAACGTAATTCTTAGTAGTAAAAAGGCTAAAAAATGATCAAACAAAAATTATTCATGTAATTTTATCATGAAATGTATCTGAATAATGGATATCCTGGCGCGACGGGAGTTTCGGTTGGCGCACGAATTTGAATTTCTTAAGAATCATGTTCAAAATATGAATTATTACGGCGTTCGGTTAACCGACGGTTCGGATGACCGACGTTCGGATAATCGGCGCTCTACTGTATTTAAAAGATATAAATTAGATCTCATCTAGATGAAGCTACAAACCAAGTTGTATTAAGATATGTTGAGAAATAAGCGAGATATAGAATTTTAATTATTTCCTATAAGGTTAACATTGGGACAACGTACTGTGTTTATCACTCTCGGTAACCAATAGAGCAGTGATTCAAAATATTAAATTGTTTGTTTTTTTTGAGCTGAATTCAATGGTGCTAACAAAAATTGGATTATTTTTCTTTTCATTTGTAAAATCTCAAAAACCCATATTTTGGGGGGGGGTTTATCCCTCTTCTCCCCTTATGTTGGTCCGATTAGGCTGGTTTACGAACTTGTTTATTACTACTTTACACTTCTGTACCAAATTTCATTAAGATCGGACCATATTTATGGCGGCTACCGTGTTAACAGACGATATAAACAGGGTGTCCGGAAATAATGGTAAAATATTTTAATATATGATAGTAGAGGTAAAAATAAGAAAAAAATTTTATATAAACATAGGTTCTAAAATGCTTTGTTTTCCGTCTTTGTGTCTGTTTATGATTTTTACATATTTAATTATATCTCACGACCCTCTCAACATATAAACTTCAAACTTGGTATATGGGTACCCACTATTAAGAACTATTTTTGTATAAGAAGTATCAAATTTCTACTTTGTACCATTTCAAAACAGCGACTGTTTTTTGTTTTCAAAGCTAAATATCTTAAGAACCGGAAATTTTAGAAAAATTATGCAAGAGCCAAAAATACTGGAAAATTTTATTTAATTAATGCTGGTATTAAGATTATGATTATGGGACTAGGAATAACGGAGAAATTTTAAGTTTTTTGAATAAAAACATGGTTATTTAGAACATACCTACTGTCTGAAATTTGCATGATTTTATTCGGAAAATTTACAATTTCTCTGTTATTCGTAGTCAGATGATCATAATCTTAATATCAGCGTTAATTGGATAAAATTTTGCAACTTTTTTGTCTCTTGCATAATTTCTCTAAAATTTGCGGTTCCTTTTTAAGATATTTAGCTTTGAAAACAAAAAACAGTCGTTATTTTGAAATGGTACAAAGTAGAAATTTGATACTTCTTACAAAAATAGTCCTTAGGCTAATAGTGGTTACCCATACACCAAGTTTGAAGTTTATACATTGAGAGGTTTGTGAGATATAATTAAATTATGTAAAAATCACAAACAGATACACAGATGGAAAACGAAGCATTTTAGGACCTATGTTTACATATAAACTTTTTTTCTTATTTTTACCTTTTACTATCATAAACTAAAATATTTTACCATAATTTCCGGACACCCTGTATATACAGGGTGTCCCATAAGTAAAGTGCCAAACTCCGGGAATAGGTTATATGGGTCAAAATAAAGAGAAAACATGGAATAAATTTTTTTCCAAAAACGCTTCGTTTACCAAATATTCGCAATTTTGTACATTTTACAGAATATGGTTTATCTCTCAAGTTTATTAATAGATTTTTTTTAAACTCCGCATGCACCTGTATCTAGTCAAGGTTAGTTTATGAAAAAATACCCCCGTTGCAGCAAACCTGCATACTCAGCGAATTTCCAGTGCAAAACAACATATTTCAAGCCAACATAGCGATATTTGACATGTTTTTGTGAGCTCCCTAAGAATAACATGGGGAATGAGTATGCAGGTTTGCTGCTACGGGTATATTAAAACTGGGTGGTCTTAATTCAATATTTTGTAGGTCTGAACTAGGAGAAGCCATTTACCAAGTTTTATCATGATATGTTGAGAAATAAGCGAGATATAGAATTTTACATATTTCCCATAAGGTTAACATTGAGACAATGTACTGTGTTTACCACTTTCAATATCTCGGTAACTAATGGACATAGAGCAGTGATTCAAAATACTAAATTGTTTGGTTTTTTGAGCTGAATTCAATGGTGCCAACAAAAATTTGATTATTTTTGTTTTTCTATGTAAAAAACCCAAAAAACCCATTTTTGGGGGGGTTTACCCCCCTTTACCCCCCCATCCGGTAGTCCGATTGGGCTGGATTATGAACTCGTCCGAATAATTACTACTTTACACATCCATGCCAAATTTCATTAAGATTGGACCTTTTTTACGCGAGTTATCGTGCTTAAAGACACATATATATATATATATATATATATATATATATATATATATATATACATAGATATATATATATATATATATTTATGAAAATGAACGAATAGTGTTTTTTGCTTCTGGGGGCCCCAAAACGAAAAGTTATGATGGTCTCAGGCTTAGGTCTTACCATGAGTACTACGGCAACAGCTTCTTCCCTATAGGGGAAATTCGCTAATATCAGCATGATCGAATTGTAAATTTCAAAATGGCGGGCGTTTAAAATCTTTAAGTTGAAATAACGAAAAAACGGTAAGTTTTACAAAAAAATATAAAGAGGGTGTCTAAAAAATTTCATATATGAAATTCCTGACTCTTTCCCGACTTTGCCCGACAATTAAAAAAAAATCCCGACCATTGAAAACATGACCATTGCCTCCTATAACAAATATTGAGAACGATATTTGTAAATAAATACATTTAGACGGCTACTATGCAAGCGAAAGATCGCCAAAAGATGAGCAAGATGACCGCGATAAGTCCAATAGATTTGCCAGCCGTAATGCGACCGAGATTTCCGGCTGCAGAAAGAACGAGCAATTTTCCGGCCGCGTT
Source organism: Flexamia atlantica (assembly GCA_035578135.1). NCBI lineage: Eukaryota > Metazoa > Arthropoda > Insecta > Hemiptera > Cicadellidae > Flexamia > Flexamia atlantica. The sequence continues at coordinate 45,692,199 of JAQJVK010000001.1, read as the reverse complement.
GTGACCAAGAGATTCTCTGGCCGTGGTATAAACGACCAAGATTTGACAGTCACGATGCGACAGAGAGATTTGCCGGCCGCAATACGACCAAATCATGTAACGGTTATGAAGAGTAAGCGACACAATACGATCAAGAAACAATCGGCCACCCGACAACCGAAAAACAAGTGAAAGATTTCCGGCCTCAATAAGTCCAAAAGCTTTGCCAGCCATGTTGTAAATTGCAATATCTCTGGCTTTGCAAAAAATTAGCGATTTTATTGTCGCAATACAACCGAGAGATATAACGGCCCCTAAAATAGCAAGGAACTCGTCTGCTGCGAATCGATTGAAAAATGTTTCACTCCTAAAACGAGTGAGCGACTTTCCGGCTGCAGTATGACCGAGGTCTAATGACCGCAAAATGAGTAAGGTTCTCATCGGCCGCGATGCGACCAAGAGATTTGCTTGCCGCAAAACAAGCGAAAGATTTCCGATCGCAACGAGACCGAAAATCTTGCTGGCCACGGTATAAAATGATAGATATTCCGTCCACGAAAAGATCGAGCGATTTTCTTATCGCAATACGACTGAGAGATGTGACGGCCACGAAAAGAATAAAAAATTTGTCTACCACGAGACGACCGAAAAATCATCAGATTCAAATTCAAATTACCAAGAAATTTTCCGGTCACAAAACAAGCGATAGATTTTCGGCCGCAAAAAAAGCGAAAGATGTGATGGCTGTGAAAAGAGCGACAGATTTGACGGCCGCAATGTGACCGAGAGGTTTGCTGACCCTGAAACGACCGAGGAATTTGCCGGCCGGGTTATAGATATTCTGGCCTTCATGTGGCCAATAGATGTGATAGCCATGAAAAGAACGCACGATTTTAAGGTAGCAATACTAACGAGAGATGTGGCGGCCACGTAAAGAGCGAGACCTTCGGTCGAGAGAGGTCTAACGCTCGAGAAAAGATGGATGAAGTCATCGGCCGAGATGCGACCAAGAGATTTTCCGGCCGCAAAACAAGCAAAAGATTTCCGGCTGCAATAAAAGAGAAAGATGTGATGGCCGTGAAAAGAGCGACAGATTTGACGGCCGCAAAGAGAGTGAGATATCTGATGGCCCAATATTTCATGTGATTCATGTGGCCAATATTTGTGATAGCCACGAAAAGAGCGCACGATTTTAAGGTAGCAATACTAACGAGAGATGTGTCGGCCGCGTAAAGAGCGAGCTAGACCTTCGGTTGCGTAAAGAGCGAGAGACTTGTCGGCCGCGTAAAGAGCGAGAGACTTGTCAACCACGTAAAGAGCAAGAGACTTGTCGGCCGCTTAAAGAGCGAGACTTGTCGGCCGCGTAAAGAGCAAGCTTGTCGGCCGCGTACAGAGCGAGACTTGTCAGCAGCGTAAAGAGCGAGAGCATTGATTATTCTCTTAATAGATGCAAAACCTAATGGTGATTCACGTGAGCAAAGACGCTAGAGCTACCTGGCGAGAGCGGTCAGAAAACCGAGGTCGGTAAACAGTATTGTGCAGCTTGTCGCCACTGAGTGATTGTTGAATCAGACAGAATAAATTATATCGTTATCTCAAAAAGTAATTTTTTCGCCTCATCTAAATTATTACTACTTATAATTAGAAGATGGATACGCGGTTTACTTACAAAAACCGCAGTAGAAACTTAGATATGGTACAGTTAAATTTTAGGTTCTCAGTAACTATCTAGTGTTATAATTTAACTACACCCTGGCTGAATACATTGTTAAGTGGTGGCGCTATCTATTAAAGACTGTCATAACTACGTCAAAACTTTGTGTCTGTTCTTGTCCATTGGGCTAGCAGTCTTCTACAGGTGTATTGTCAATGGCGAGAGACTCTGAGTACAGACTGTAGAGACTCGTCGGCCACATAAAGAGCGAGAGACTTGACGGCCGCTTTAAGAGCGAGTCTTGTCGGCCGCATAAAGAGCGAGACTTGTCGGCTGCGTGAAGAGCGAGAGACTTGTCGGCCGCGTAAAGAGCGAGAGACTTGTCGGCCGCGTAAAGAGCGAGAGACTTGTCGGCCGCGTAAAGAGCGAGTGTTTCTAAGCTGTATTAGGACCGAGAAAAAGCGACAGCTTTCCTCGTCGTGATATAGCTTAAAAATTTGTCTGCCCCGATTCGTTCGAGATATTTGCCGGCCGAGACTATGATAATAATGAAGAAAACTGCTATTTTGTTTTGTTTTATAGCCAAATTCGAATTTCCCGACCAAATGTTGAAATTCATTACTTTTTTCCGACTATTCCCGACCTTACAAAATCCCCGACATTTTCCCGAATTCCCGACTGGTAGACACCCTGATAAAGAATAACAATTTTTAGACGATTTTCTTTCCCATCTAATGACACCAAATTTATGAAAATCGGTTAATAAACAACTTGATTATGATCAAATTTAGCTAATGAGGCAGCATATTTTGAAGCAAATTAGTCCATTGTTGCGCTGAGCCATGCGCTGAAATAGACAAATTATGCTGCCTTGTTAGATAAATTTGACCATAACTCAGTTGTTTATTAACCGACTTTCATATTTTGGTATCGTTGGATTGGAAATAAAATTTACTAAATACTATTATTCTTTATATTTTTTTGTAAAATGTACCGTTTTTTTGGTATTTTAATTTAAAGATTTTAAACGGCTGCCATTTTGAAATTTACCATACTGTCATGTTGATTATTTTTTCATAAACTAAGCTTGACTAGATACAGGTGCATACCGAGTTTCAAAAAAATCTTTTTAAAAACTTCGGAAATAAAAAATTCAAAATGGCGGATATCTGGTAAAGAAAGCGTTTTTGGAAAAAATTTTATTCTATACTCAATTCCACGTTCACCTTTCAGTACAGGCCTTATGGGAGATAGCTATTCTATTACCTTTGTTGAGTGTATTTGTTTACTAAATCTGTATCATGTGATGACAAAATCATCAGCTGATTATTATTTAATATGGGTAGTACAACCTTATTTGTCATTTGAAACACAAGGCTTGTGAAAATTCCATACCGAAAGGTGAATGTGGAATTGAGTAGGTATACATTTTCTCTTTATTTTGACTAATGTTCAAAATAAACACCACATTTTAGGGATGCCTCAATCCTTGGATACTTTTGGAAATATCAGGAATCAGCTTTTTTTTATATGCGGATGACTCTAATTTAATTATATCATCCAAAAAAGAAACTGATGTAGAGGTTGGAGCTCATAATTAACTCTCAAATTTACAACAGTATTTTACTGAAAATAAATTATTACTTAATGTAGAGAAAACCAATTTCATATCTTTTCATACACAACAAAATAGAACACACTGGAATCCTTTGATTTTTGCAGAAAAACAGGAATTAGATCAATTGAATTATACCAAGTTTCTTGGTTTAACGGTAGATCAGAATCTTAGCTGGGACATGCATGTTGAAAATATTATAAAGAAAATTAATTCTGGCCTTTTTGCTCTGAAGAAAATGTCTTTCCTATGCAGTTTATCTGTTTTAAAGACTATATTCTATGCTCATGTACAATCTCATATTGCATATGGAATTAGCGTATATGGCGGTACTTCAAACAAAAATTTAAATAAAATTCTCTTATTACAAAAAAAGCTATTACAATAATGTCAAATCTTAAATGTGATGAATCTGCAAGACACCATTTTGTAGAGCTTAACATATTAACTGTTTACAGCCTTTACATCCTTGAATGTATCATACATTGTAAAAATAATATGGACAATTTTAAGAGCAATCATGACTTTCATTCATACAACACAAGGAATAAATACGAAAAGGTTTTACCGAAACATAAATTGGAATATGTTACAAAACAAACGTCCTATGCAGGTTTAAAATTTTTGATGTATGTGCCTAAAAAAATAAAGGAGATTGAAAATTCTGCCAAATTTAAGAGGGTTTTGAAAGAGTTCCTGATCCAAAAAGCTCTGTACTCTTTTGATGAATTTTTTGTGACATAAATTTGTAGTAGACATTAAGATTAATTGTATTTTTTGACGATATTTATTGTACACTGTATTTGTGCTGGATAAAATAAAGATATTTTGATTTGATTAGATTTCATACAACTTTTTCCCGGAGTTTGGCACTTTACTTATGGAACACCCTGCATAGGCCTATATATCCTGTATAAAAAAAAAATATATATACATACATACATATATATATATACATACATACATACATACATATATATATATATATATATATATATATTTAAAACTAAAAGGTATATTTAAATATATGTATAAACACACCTTTAATTCAAACGAATGGTGTTTTTTACTTCTGGAGGCCCCAAAATGAAAAGTTATCATGGTCTCGGTCTTAGGTCTTACCATGGAAACAGCTTCTTCCCTATAGGGGAGATTAGCTAAAATTACAATTGTATTTTTTTCTACAAAAATGCTGGTTCCAATCAGTTCCATCTTTAAAAATAAAAAGTGCCACGCAGGCTTGAATTACTCAATAAATTTATAATCATACAACTACATAAAAATTAATATAAAACTGTTCTTTTACAGTTTTTGCCATGAACTAACTGCTGTCATGAAGCACATTTATTTAATAATGAACCAAAATATATAAAGTTTATGACAATCGCTGTAGTTTTAGTAGATGCCTGCAAATGTAATTCTGTCGCACCGCCAAACTCACATCATGCGCCCGACCTACGGCGAGGGGAAAGTGGGGGAATCTGCGCGGTAGCACACCTGATATACTTCCATGATGCTCTACTGTAATAACAGTAGCAAACATTGCTAGTTATAATTGTTTGTTCTAATTTCATTTGAACTATAATTTAATCCTTATCCTGGTTTTCCTAATGAATGGCACATAACATATTTTGTAATTATAACCACTTGTTTTTACTATTTCAGATATAACACTTTGCCTTTTGGGATTCCATTGCTGTAATTCTTGAAGATTAAGAAAGTTGTGGGAAGCTGTACAGAAACATGAAAACCATGGATAATTTATTATTGTTTTGGTTTTGGTTAAGGAAGAAATACAGTCTTGTTTTTTTCCCAACATCAGAGTTTAGGAATGAAAGTAAATGTCGCAAATATTGATGATTATTTTATTTTAGTTGTAAAATTATTGCAAAGAAAATTTATACAGAATAACTGTATTTTTTAACTGATGAAACATGATTGGAATATGGTGCCAAACTGAATGTTTGATTGATAAAATGTAGCCTAGAAAAATAATGTAGCCTAGAAAAATAATCATTTATTCACAAAATTACTGGTTTTGATCACGTTATTTCATGTATATTAGTTTGTAAATTGTGAATCATTTGTTACAAGTGTTTGTTTCAACTTCCAAAATTTCATTGTTTAGTGGACTAATGTAAATTGGAATGATCCTAATTTATAGCGATATGAATTTCATTAAAATAAAGTAAGTTTATGTGTTAGCCGATAATTTTTTTTATACACACTTTCCCAGCAAGTCACATTAAGCTGACTACAGTGACACCCCCTTAATCGGCCACCTTTCAGCTGGTTTCGCTTTAACCAGCCATTTTTTTATCAGGTCTCGGACTACAAGGCTGTGATCTGTTAAAGTGGATGGTTGGCGACACCCTTAGAAAATATTACAAACAAAATGTCAAATAAATGACTGAGATTATTATTTAAAAGTAATAATCATTATTGACTCATACAGTGTGCCTCAGACACTATAATTTCATGAGAGTTGAGGCACGACCGAGCTAGTTGCCAAGGGGCTCTCGATCCGAAGGTGGCTGGATAAGAGGGTTTCTATGAAATTTTCCTCTTGGAGCTACAAATTACCATAAAATGATGTCAACATGTTTCAAGCAAATTCTTAGCAATATTTGCTCTAAGATTTTTATTATTTGTTGCTACTTTTACTTTTGACGGCTTATATTGTTAATAAGCTGGCTTTGAAAAATAGTATATTTCATTACAAGGACTTAAAGTGACGCTTTTCGTACAAGGTCAAGTTTTACAACCGAGGCTGTAAGCCGAGGTTGAAAAATGACCGAGTAACGAAAAGCAGCTTTAGGTCCGTGTGATGAACTATATTTTTCGTTATATTGCTCAATACAATACGTAAACTACTTAAGAAAACCAAAATGTTACAGCTTGTTTACCTTTAAAGATGCCTTCAAAAGATGCCACCGTCTTGTTCTTGCGATTTGAAGCAATCAGCTGATTGTCTGATTCATTTGTGTTAGGATAGATTGACAACAATGAACAACTATCGACGTATCGAACGCATGTAATAATCGATTGGTGAAATGAGCGAGTTTCACAAATTGATTAAACTGACATCAATGAATGTTTCGATAATAACGATGAATGTTTCGATTATTTTTAATCGAATGAATATTGTTCGATTATTACGACTTACTTGGCACTTTTTGACTTTTATAGTCCTAGGACTATAAAGAGTCAGCTGGTGTCGAGTACATCAGCTTTTAATTCCTACGAATAAAAAGAGTGTATTTAGGTCCGGAAAACATGCATTAAAAACATCTGTTTTTGAAGCAGTATAACGAAAAAACCACTATTAAATCCTCTAAGAATCAACAACTTTAACTGATTTAAACTTTTACAAATCAAAATGAAGTGACAGTAACCACGTTACAATAGTTGGTATCAGCCCATGGAAAAAGGTTTGAATCAACTAATGGAGAAGTTCAACTGTTTCAGTTTAATTTTAACAGTGATTACTCCAGGCTGATTGGTTGGTACTTAAAAACTGGTAAAAATATAAGGTACCAAGTTGGTACCTTATATTTTTACCAGTTTTTAAGCCAAAAAAGTGTCTAGCCTTTGAAAGTGATCCTAGGAGCAGTTTTAGAGTATTTTGTTTATTCAATTAGTCAATCAAACGAGCATATTATATACATAAGTAAGGAATATCACTGGAACAAATTACATTTTCCTACCACTGCAGTAAATCATCACATTGCCACACCTGTAAACATTCTGCAAAACGGTTCATTTCCGCTTTCATTTCATTCCTGCTCGCAATATCAGGGTTACTTGAAATGTAAAATAGGTTAAGGTTGCACACAAGAGAGATAACTAGGTCAAACACCACAGACCAGTTTCTATTGGTCAGAAATCCCATGACGCTCACCTAATTATAGTATTCTAAATTATAGTTGCCTTGTTCTAAATCAGCTGATTTCATTGTCATCGTTTCTATCTAAACTTAGGTTATATCCTGTACTTCATTCAATATTTAAAATCAAACACAAAATTTTATAGAACAAATATAATTTTTTTCGTAAGGAAATTGAGTTGGTAATAAAAAATACTCCTAATTCAAAGCCAGTGCTGCACTCATCAAAGGGTTGGTTGGAAATAATCTTAACAACAATATTTGCTTCTTATTAAAATAGTTTACTTTTCTGATGAACTGTACAAAAGAAAACATACATAGAACTGCTAATGAGATTAAGCCAAGTTCCTAGACACAAAATATGTTTATGAAAAGTCAAATGAATTGTTAGAATAAAGGTTACTCATCTGAGCTATGTCGTAAATAATATAAAGCCAGTTTGCACAGTTTTATATTCTTTAAACATAATAAAAATGTTACTGAGTATACAAGCTGGCAGCAAATACAATGTCTCTCTTGATAAGGTCTTTGACTTCTTCCATCTTATTCTCCAGCATGCGATCTCCAACCTGAGCTGCTGCACCCTTGACGTAGTTCAGTGTCTCACTCAGCTGTTGTATACATCGGACAATGATCCCCTCTTGGACATCTGTCAGCTTCATGATTTCAGCAAACGGCTGAAACAGGAAATTGTTACCTGGAGGAAGCTAGTTAGGTAAAATTTAATGATACCACTTAACTTGATACCACTGTATACTTTATCTATAAAATATTTTCAATTTAATGTAATTGCTTGACTAAGCAATCCCATACTTCATTTAAAAAGACCAGTTTCTTTTTTCAAAGCTTAAGTATTTTTTATGTCTTCATAAATACATAAATGAGAGCCAACTTACCAAGCAAGTTTATATAGGAAAAAATTTAAGAGAAAAAACTTATGTGTACAAAACATCAAAATGAATGATACACCTACTTTTCCCCCACCTGCTATGTTTTGATGCTTTTTACTCCTCGCAATTCAAGAGTAAAATAATAATTTGTAAAGTAAATCCATAAGAATAACATTGAAATCAATATATCAAGAATTGGAGTGCCTTCAAATTTACACACACACACACGACATGCAATGTGTTGCAGCTCAATGCATGCAGGCACTAACAGCTGAATAATTTGCAGGAATAATAAAATAAGAATAACATTAATGACAATCAGCAATGAGAACATCAAAGAATTAAGCATGTAAGAATGTTGCAAAAATCAGCTGATCGCTGGTGCATGATGAGTTGCAGCTACTTGGATGCAGGTGCTAAGAGCAAAACAGAAAAAAATGAATAATTTTATTACTTAAAAAATAATAAATAATGGTAGAATAAAATGAAATAATGATTAAAGAAAACTATATCAATAATAAAATAAATGTTAATGGTCAGGATATTCATTATTTCAGGTGGGGATAAAATTTTGTGTGCATTTCGAGAGTAAAGTGCATTGTCTTTTTCAAGAAAATTGTCGACCTTGACAACTTCAGGCGCCAACATTTTCAATCATGAGACAATGTTGTACACTTGGCGCATTATACAAGGTACAGTCAAAAAGTTCCTGGAATGAATTTTTGTAGCATTTAGCGTGATCGCTAGCGGGAAGTTCGCCTTGCAGTAGTTGGTACGACTTCTGGGGAGGGCATATCGGTAATGTGGGCATAGCTGACTTGCTGTAGTGCAGCATTGGAAAGCACTTTTTGTGTACCTGCAAGTCCACATTGTTGATTTTGTTTGTTGAGCAAACAAATTCAATGCATGTTCAAATGATCATGAAAGATGGTGTGAACACTTCCATTTGATAAATTTACCTGAAATGCAATTTCATCGATTGTTAATTTTGAATTTTACGCAAAATTTTTCATACTTGCTCAATGTTTTTGTCACTAACTGATGTTGAAAGTCGTCCACTGCGAGGGTCATCTTCAATGCTTTCACGGCCTTCACAGAACTACGGCCTTCACCAAACCATTTGTGACACTCATATAAGCCTGACTTTTCTTCATCCCTTCTTCTGCATAAGCTTGAATTAACAACCCAAGAGTCTCACTATGCGATTTATAAGTAAAATTCAGAATTTAATGTTCGTGTGCTGGTCATGAAATCCCATTTTTCAAAAATCGATAATGTAGACTTTCAGAAACAGGAAAAGGGCTTTCCAGTGCTGCACTAAGGCAAGTCAGCTATACCCCCATTACCTCGTCACATATGCCCTCCCCAGGAATTATACCAACTACTGCAAGACGAATTTCCTGCTGGCGATTGGGCTAAATGTCTACAAAAATTCATTCCGGGAACTTTTTGACTGTACCTCGCATTTTGTCACTTGGGAACCCTTTACACCTGAAGCAGTTGGAGCGGAGTGATAATAAATAATTGAAATTTGTAGACAAAATACAGATGATATTTGTATAAATTTGTTTTTATTTTGTTGTTGTCCAAAATCATTGAAAATAAACAATATCTGACAGCTCCAGCGATAGACAGTGGCGGATTTAGGGGGGAAATAAGGGGCTTAAGCCCAGAGCAGCAAATTTCCAGGGGCGGCAAATTATTAGGGAGTTAAACATTTTTTTGTTAGAAAATAAAATTAACTTTAACGGAAAACAAACTTCCGACATCGGAGGATAGGAGGAATACCTAAACTCTCCTACTAATAAAATTGCATTTTATTATACCTGAGAAAGATCAGATAGGCTTAAGTCACACCAGAGGTGCCCACTCCCCCCTGGGGCAATGACTCACCCCCCCTGGGCCAATGACAACCCCCCCCCCTTAACTGCGACCAACCCCCTCCCCACATCCGAGATTTTAGGATTCGGAAGATAAATTAATTGTATAAATAAACAATGGTTTATTTTTAACAAACAATGTTCATTATACAGTATATGTATATATTATTCTTTACCAGTTTTTCCTATCAAGGGTTTCCAAGCGGACTCGCCCATTTCCTTTTCCTCGATTATTTAAAAATTTATATTCAAGCCATTCTTAGTTTTGTACACATGTTTCTTTCTGCAGTGCTCTGTCCACTTATCGTGGCGCACTTTAGCGTTACACATAGGTTCCAAACACTTACATATTAATAGTTTTTGATTTTAGGCATTTTAAATTCAAATATCTAAACTATAAGCAAAATACAAATGTGTTGTGATAAAGCCCGATGCACTTCACCGTGATTACATCTTACAATAAAATACTGTAGACCTAAACCACAAACTAAATATTTTAAAACCATATATGATACTCGAAAGTCATAAAACACGCAGGTGTCAGGTGTATCGGATAGCAAAAACTAACCAGTAACCACTGACAGACGACAGACAGTGACAACTGCAACTGACACAAGATCGAAGGGGTGGGAGTGAACGCATGCGCCGAAATTCTCCGAACTACGAGTACATCGCGCCACCGCGCGAGTCTCGTTACCATAGCAACCACTAGCTCAACGTTGCCAAACATTGTCACTGCCCACTGCCCAGAGCCCACACTACGTTTATACGCATACATCCAAAGTTCTAGAAATATGGGTTTTAATTTAATACTGAAATTGAATTTCTTAATTTCACGTTTTTTAATTGTTTTATTATGCCCCCCCAGGCTGGCGGGAAAGTACTACTTTTCACCCCCCCCCCCCCCCCGGAAATTTAAATGACGCAGTATGCGTCATGACCCCCCCCCTGTGGGCACCCCTGAGTCACACGGCGGCAAGCACTGATAAGCTCTTCGCGCCGCCTTCGCTTTATGGCGCGGCGCCTCCGTCGCCTTTTGGCCCGACGCGATGCGGGCAAGGCACTGCCACTACTGCCACCCCCTTCCACCTCCCTCGCTCGTCTCACTGCCAAAACCCGCGACCCTTGTTCAAGACTAGTGGTTTTTTACCATGTTTACAGACAGGAATGTTTGAATGTTATTTAGCGTATCCAATAAAAAACGCCAGTCTCTAGAAACAGATTTGGCAACAGTGTCAATCGTGTACAATTCACTGCTCAAGTATGTTCAAAGCTTAAAACAGGAATATGACTTTGATATTTATGAAAATGGAGCTCTCATAAAATCAGAGAATGAAGCGTATAAAGATAAAACCAAAACGGAGGGATAGTAGAAAATTTCTTCCTGGTGAAACCCGAGAAAATGAAGTTCATCCGAATTCATCTGTCAGGCCGGGACAACTTCAGAGTAAATAAGTTCTACATACAATCCTCGACGTTCTGGTCAGTGAGTTACAGAAGAGAAAAAATCGTATGATGAGCTGAATCCACTGTTTGGTTTTCTGGTGAAAATTGATACGTTACGCCTTGACTTGAATGATCACAGCAGCACACTGTGCAATTTTTATAGTAAAGATCTGCCAAGGTCGGAAGAATTTGCCAATTAAGCGTTTCAATTTTTCGGATTTTAAAACAAAATCGATGAAAAAGAACGACCGAAAAACCTTCTCTCACTGTATGAAGTGTTACACGAAAACAAACTTCAGGAATGTCTTTATTATATATTAGGTATAATTTATAATTATAGATTATTCTATATTGTAATTTATAATATAGTTCAAGTGGTTGTAATAAAAAAAAAAAATAATAATAATTACGTTGACATCCTTAATTTGTAATTCAATCAAAAGAAGCTTTTTGAAGGTCACATTATTATTTAAAAGCACAATGGTTTATTTATAATAAGACACATAAACATAAGCAATATTTTTTAATAAAACTAATGATCATGGATTTCTTTGATATAGTGTTTACCGTTTACCTGTTAGTTTTTTAGTTCTGCTTGTCAGTTAAAGTAAGGGCGCTCAGATGAAGCCATGTCGATGTACGTAATTTGAGTCACACGAAATGTGGTCGCACATTTTGAATAAGCAATGTTTCAAATGGTACTGGTCTTGCAAGCAATTAAAAAACACATGGATATTTAGTAGTTTATTAGTAGTTTCCGAAGTCCTAATAATTAATTTGCCAAAACATGTCGCGCGTCGATGACATACCGAATGACCGTTCTCACGTGCATGCGGGGCCTTGCTAGGACCTAGGTCATTCATATTGTTGGCGAGGTTGGTTTGAGGGGGTTGGGGAGGGGCGGCAGTGCGCTACCAGCCCCTAGGGGGCAAATATCTAAATCCGCCCCCGGCCATGGTAGAAGATATAATGCCCCAAGTTTATTTTACACACTCAACACAACTAATTATTGTCACTCTTTCAAAAAACAACTAAACTTTTTAAAATCCTATGGAACATCTATGCAATCCAGTATTAAAGGATTATGCAGATGACCTGTGAACATTTTATAAATATTAATAGAAAACAATTAGCTACAACAAATCTTACCTTATTTGAAGCCCATTCGTAAACAACTTCAAGTAATCCAAAATTAAGTTTATCAAATTCACTTGTATCATCAAATGTACCTATATGACATTCTTTCTCCATTTTAATCAATTCTTGATTTACTTTCTCAATTTCTTGCCTTCCCTAAAAACAATTTTTTTGTGAATGAATACTGTAACAGTTCAAACTTGATTCTAGTACAATCTTACTATATAATATTATAAATGTGAAAGTATTGATGTTTGTGTGAATATCTGTCTTTCAACCATGTGAAAAATACAGTACACCTAGGATTATCCGGACCTCACATTATCCGGATCGCGGATTATCCGGACCGGTCTATCCGAGAAATTGAAAAATTAAATCACGGCATGAATAAAATTACGAGAAATTGAAAAATTAATCACGGCAAAATCATAATTTTAGCGAGTTTACCAGTGAAATGTGCCTTCTAAAAGTGAAATACAAATGTAATACATTAATGTACGCATTTGGAATCACAATAATTGAAGGAATCAACAGTACATTACAGCATTTTTGTGAACGTAGTTTTCTGCATTGGTATTTCGGGCGCTAGCAGTAATCAACAAAAGCGTAGTCTACGGAAATTTTGCGAGTTTGTTTCTTGCTGTCATTTGACGTGTTACGTTACTTAAGGAAAGTTACTATAGTAAGTTTTGAGTCACATTAAGTTTCGTTATAATTATTTCTAGCTTGAGTTATTTTGAGTTATGATTATTTAAACTTATTAAATTAAATATTTTTATCTGGAGTCTTATTCCAAACCTAAACCGTAGGTACGGTAAAAGTTAACATTATATTCGTATGATTGTTTTGTTCTTAAATTTGTTTCAAAATTAAACCCTCTTAAAATTTGAAAGACTAACATGTTGAACAGGCCTATAAGACGTTTGCAGCATCAATTTAGCAGGGGCTAAGGTTTGCGATCGCTATTTAGGCTATATAGTAATGACCTCGGATTATCCGGATCGGTATTTTTTGCTATCCGGATCGGTGTTCCGCCACATTAATCCGGATAATCCAAGGTGTACTGTACTGGACCAACTGAGCTGAAATTTTGCAGGAATAGAGCCACTGTATCAGAAAAGGACATAGGCCTATTCATTTCATTAAAATCCCCTTGGACTATGCCCCATGAACGCCCTTAGCTTCAATGTTTATATTTTATAGGGAAGTAAACATTCAAATACTGAATTGTAAACAGCTGCGAATACTAAAATTTGACAGCTCAAAGAGCAGAAGTAAGATCAGCTGTAATTTTTATCGTGAGCGAAGCCACGGGCAACTGCTAGTTAACAATAAAAGTTAGTCGTGTAAGATAATAACTGTATAAGTTTATCAGAATGTGTGTTTACCAGAAGCGTGGGGATTAGGGCTGACTATGTGGGGATTAGGGCTGAGTTTTATATAATTACACACTGTATTTAATAATTAATTATGTTCAGATAGTAATAATGTAGCTTAATCCATAATATTTGCTCATCCGAAATGGATCTGGTTGCAATCATTTGAAATAATCTGAATCATGAAATATGAAGTCTTGCTCACACAGATGATGAGTCGATATTCTTACAATTGTCAATCAACAACTATAATTTTATTTTAAGTCTTTGAGTACTGTGATTAAAAATTGGTACTAACTGATTTCTTTGATACATTATCTACCTTTTCTAGCAGGTCAGGCCTGAGTTCCTCATTGGTCTTAGCCTGGAAGACGAGCCCGGACAGCAAGGCCGCTATCTCGGTGGGCTGCATGTCGGTGAGAATGTTGCGGAACACCAGCTCCGTGATCATCAGCTCGTTGGTGCCCATGCTCGTGGCTACCTTCCCCTTCATTTGTACTGAAACCAAAAATTATAAATTTTTATAAATCAGTAGAACATTGGTAGGATCAACAACAAAAAATTAATCCAACAAATTAACTGAAGCATTTGAATATCTATCTAGTTTGCAAAAACTTATCAAAAGCAAGAGCTTATGGAGGGAAATGTTACAAAATTGCTACTATTTTCATGATTTAATTAAAAATCCTAACTTCCATATCCGCTTTGCCCATAAGGTGGTAACTCTTAAAAAATGATATCCTAAATCTTGATGTCTAAAGAAAATTAGGTAAAACCACACCATCGTTACTAGAAAAGTTAGAGCATGAAAAACATCATTGCGACTGGGCATAAATTACGTAATCTGAAAGTAGGTGGGGGAGTTCCAGATAGAAAATTTCAGTAGGATGGTGCTTAGGGGGGACATTGAAATGACATAATTATTATAATTATATTTTACAATAATAATTTTTTGATAGGAAAATATTCAAAGCAGTTTATGTCAATTGAATTAATTTAATCAGCGTAGAAAATATGTACTGAAGAGATAATCTCAACACAATGTGGACTTAGACCCTGTCGAGTCTTGGGTACATCAAGTGAGTACATCAATCCAAGAAAGAGCTCTGAACTGTATACAGCTCAGAGCTCTGAAAATATGTACAGAAGAGATACACTCAACACAATGTGGACTTAGACCCTGTCCTTGAGTACATCAATCCAAGAAAGAGCTCTGAACTGTGTACTGGCTTGCACTTAAACTTAGTAATAGCCCGCAGTCAAAAAACTTACATAAATGACCCAACCTGAAAAAATTTCCGATAATTTTGAAACTTTGCACACTTATTTAGATGTACCTAAGAATGAAAATACCATAAGTCCTCGTAAGTAAGTGGCAAGCTCTAAGTGGGAATTGACGGGAACAGGGCACTTTTTTTGGTTTTTCGTAAAAATCTCGAGAACCGTTGGTCTGAGGTAAAAACTTGAAACATTCAAAATAGAGCTTAAGAAATTTGCTACAAAAATGGTATTGTAAGTTTTTTTCACTCCTAACTGTTACCAAGCTACAGGACGCTAATAAGGGTTTTTTTGCAGTTTTTACCAAAAAATTAGCAACAAAGTTTTTTTAGTTTTTAACGCATGAAAATAAGAAGTACAGTACACCTCTGATTATCCGGACCCCACATTATCCGGACTGGTCCATCCGAGAAATTAAAAATTAAAATCACGGCAAAAACATGATTTTAGCGAGTTTACCGAGTGAAATGCGCCTTCTAAAAGTCAAATGCCTCAAATGCAAACGTAATATATTACTGTACGCAATTGGAATCACAATAATTGAAGGAATCACATTGCCTAAACAGTAAAGTTCAGCATTTCCGTGAACGTAGTTTTGTGGATTGCTACTTTGGGCGCTAGCAGTAATCAACAAAGGCGTAGCCTACGGCAATTTTGCGAGTTAGTTTATTGCTATCATTTAATGTGTTACGTCATTTCTTAAGAGTTACTGCTTAATAAGTTTTGAGTTACTTTAAGTTTCGTCATGATTTTTTAAAGTTTGAGTTATCCTGAGTTATGATTATTTAATCCAAAATAAATTAAATTAATCTCACGTTTATTTCAAACCTAAATTGTATGTAAGGTAAAAGTTAACATTATATTTGTATGATTAATAATGAAGTTTAGTTCTTAGTTTCAAAATCCCCCATAAAATTTGAAAGACTAACATGTTGTAGTCTTCATACACCGAATTGAAGCATCAATTTAGCAGGGGCTAAGGTACGCTATCGCCATTTAGGAGATATTGTAATGACCTCGGATTATCCGGATTTTTTGTTATCCGGATCGGTGTTCCGCCACATTGATCCAGATAATCCGAGGTGTACTGTATCTAATTTTTGTGTGGGTACCATTATATTCAAGTCAAAAAAACCAAAAATGTAGTATCCTCAATCACTGTTTTATATTCATTGATTACCAAGATAATGAAAGCAGTAGTTAACAGCCCTTACACTGTACCTATGTTATCCTTATGGGAAATAAAAAAAGTTCTAAATCTCGCTTATTTAGATATAGTTCAGATATATTGTATAATAGCCTAAAACCCTCGATTTTCACATTTCCAGGTCAGAAAACCTGCATACGAATAATACAAGAAATGTGTATGCAGGTTTGCTGACACGGATAACATAGGTACAATGAAAGGGGTGTTTACCGCTTTCATTATCTTGGTAACCAATGAACATAAAGCAATGATTCAGGATACTAAATTTTTTTTTTAACTGGATTTAAAGGTGTTTACCAAAATTAGATACTTTTTATTTCTATACATTAAATAAAAACTAAAAAAAATTGGCAAATTTTTAGGAGAAAATCACAGAAAAACCTTATTTTTAGCACGCTATAACAAGCTAATTTTATAAGCTTTATTTAGTACATTTAAAGATTTAACCTCAGCCTCCAGATTTTTATGAAAAACTAAAAGAAGTGCCATGTTTCTGTCAATTGCCGCTAGAGCTCGCATCATCTTTACGAAGACTTAGTATTTTTATCCTTAGGTACTTCTACATAAGTGTACTAAGTTTCAAAATTAATGGAACTTTTTCCAGGTCAAACCTTGTTTTGACTGGAATATAATCGTCTGAATATAGTTGTATTTGAACTTAAAGTATTCCATAATATATGTAATTACTTGAAAATGGAAATAGGTTACAAACTATACTGTTCCTAATTCTAAAAATGATGTGCTTCTGGTAATAATTAAAATTAGAGGTCTGCGGGTACCCGAAAATTCGGGTAGCTTGGGGTAATTACGTGAACCCGAGTGGTCGGGCGGGTTCGACACGTCTCGGGTTTTCTTCGGGTTTTTATTACACGTCGGGTCGGGCGGGTACCTACTACCCGGAAGAAATCGGGTTGAAGATACCCGACATACTACCAGAAAGAAACCCGAAACTTTAAAGATGGTCAACAATAATTAATTCGCGCAAAGCCTTTGACTTACAGCGTCCACGCAATATCATAATGTGACGAACAAAGATGGTCGCGATCGCGATGTCAAACTTTGAAGCAATCTTCACTATACGTCTCAACTCAGACAACCAGCCGTCTCCTTGCCGGCTCAAAATTATCGTACGCTTACTGCTTAATATCGTATCCTCGTTTAGCAGCTTTAAGGACCAGGGAACCGACGCAATGAAATAGTCGTAGGTACCAACACCAAATAGCTTTGAACAAGCTGGAATTTCTAGCTGAGCTTATGATACGAGAGGTCTTATCAAGGAGATCATTGTTGCGATCTATTTTTGGACACGTTAAACCGGAAGAGTGTGTCCTTCCCACGAAAAACATAAACAAAAAATTATCCCTGAAGTGATAAGGAAAGGACGTTGACAGGTGAAATGAAATAATATCTCCAATTAGATGGAATTCGGAAAGAATCTGCTATATTCAGTTGACCTTGGAGAACCACAAAGTATACATCAGTCTTTAGTTTGATCATGGATTTTCTCTTGAACGGCAAGAGATAAAAGTTTATTTTTTATCACAATAGATTTAAAAAAATTAGACAAAAAGTATGAGCCATCATACAGTATTTACCCCTCATATCCCCTCATACCGGTCGGTTTATCCGGCCGCTTCCTGGAAGTAAATACTAAAATATATTTCCCACGGCTTACGTATGCGTAGACGCACGCGATAACTCGTCGCGATTTGAATGCTCTCACGGTACATCTGCTTACATTGTATTTTTATGAAAATAACTTAGTTGAGATAGTAAACTGTAAGCTGAAAATTATTGAATTTTTTAAGGCCTAATAATCTTTAAAGCCGACTTATTGTAAGAGATTTTTTACATTCATCTTTATTTAACATCAATATGAATTTTCTTTCTTCATAATGTACCACAATTATAATGAAGCCTACAGTACTGTACTGCAGCGAATATTTTTGTGAACTATTATTCCGTAATTTAATTTTGTTTTACAGTAAATAATTTTCTATTGGTTTTACAAAGTGTGTTTTTAATAACCCGAAAGGCAAGTATTTTACACTACTTAAGACTTTATTTATCAGTTATGTAAGATAAATTTGGTGCAAATGGCCGTAATTATAGTAGGTTGGTTTATCCGGCCAAATCGTTATCCGGCCAAGGCTTGGTCCCGAGGTGGCCGGATATGAGGGGTTCTACTATATGTGGTTGTAGGACAAATGGTTTGGATTTTCGCATTTCGTAGTAGGGAAAAGACGAACGCACGCACGCACGCACGCACTAGCGGACAGGCTAATTGATGAGTAAATAAACCTCCCCACTTCCCCCTTCCCACTGATAAGGAGACTGAGAAACCTGTTTTTTGTAGCTCTCTCTCTCTCTCTCTCTCTCTCTCTCTCTCTCTCTCTCTCCCCCCCTTCTATTTCCTCCCTTCCTCTACTCTGGTAATTTATGGTTTCTGCCTGCTCCTCCATATTTATTTCTTAAACCAACTATTATTTTCTTCATAGAAGTTTTATAATAAAACTAATTTTATGATGAAAATAAATTATTGTTGATTATTGTTGTTATAAAATATAAATACTATTTCACTGATAAATTCTGAAATAATAAGTTCAGTCATGAATATGAATAACTCTTTACTGTATTGGTTATTTATTGTATATTGTATATGGCACCATTTGGTGCATTACAATGTTTTACAAAATTTTCATTATATTCCGGGTGTCTCACCTAAAGTGAACCAATAGCTAACTTTTTTATTATAAATCTGACAAAGAACTTCTTATGGGGCACTTCCCTTAATTTTTAACATTGATTTTTGGAGTCACTTTGAAAATTAAAAATATTGCCGCCATTTTCCAATATGGCCGACAACTTTGATTTTTCTTATGGAACACCCTATATTTTAGAATGTTTTTAGATTCTACGCTTAATTTTAGGAACTTTTTATTCTTTATAATTTTTTTCTAAACCCAATGGTTATAAGGAGGTATGAACAGTTAAAGTTAGATTTTATCGCCACTTAAAATGCATTGTGAAATTGTTGGTAGTCTGAATATCAAAAACGGTTGGGTTTGATAAAAGATACCAAAGAATAAAAGTGCCTAAAAATGTTAGTTTAGTTCAGGTTTAATCATAAAATAATTTTTAGTCGAGATTTAATCATGGAAATGTGTTATTTTGAATATGATTTTACTCCATAAGGAATACATGAGATGGCTTAGTTAAAGGGACACAATGCATTTTAAATGGGGAAAAATCAAACTTTAACTGCTCATATCTGCTGAACCATTGGGTTTTGGAAAAAATTATAAAGAATAAAAAGTTCCTAAAATTAAGCGTAGAATCTAAAAACGCCCTAAAATATTGGGTGTTCCATAAGAAAAATCAAAGTTGTCCGCCATATTGGAAAATGGCGGCCTTTTTTTTAATTTTCGAAGTGACTCCAAAAAGCAGCGTTAAAAATTAAGGGAAGTGCCCCATAAGAAGTACTTTGTCAGATTTATAATAAAAAAGTTAGCTATTGGTTCACTTTAGGTGAGACACCCGGTATATTATAACATTATTAAAATTTTAGCTTAAGAAATTCATTTGTATCATAAATACAATGATTTCTAAAGAATGTCTTCATGTACTTTTTAAATTGGTCTTTTAATTAATATTAATCTTTTATTTTAATTGTTTTCTTTTAATTAATAAAAATCTTTTAATTTTTTTATATTTGATGGTAACATATTGTAAAGTTTTATATTTGTGTATGTAATTGCTCTTTGTGTTTTAGAGTATCTTGTTCATTGTCTAGCTTCAATTCATCAATATTTCTTGTCCCATGGTCATGTGTAGTGTTATTTTCTTCATGCAAACTGTAATTTTTTCTTGTATGTAAATATATAAGTAATGTGAATGTTATGTTAGATTTTTACTTCGTAACTGCTTGGTAGTCCCATCAAAATTTAATGAAATCAATGTTTTGCTGACAAATGATACCCGAACCCGACCCGAATTTTAACCAAAATACCCGAACCCGACCCAAATTTTTTTTCAACTTCCATACCCGAACCCGACCCGACCCGAATTTTTATTCCACTTATAATATCTGAACCCGACCCGACCCGAAAATTTATGGTAATCTAATACCCGACCCGAACCCGACCCGGCTTGAAAAATCACTACCCGCAGACCTCTAATTAAAATTATTATTCTACTTGACTTCCTTAGTTTTCGCGAACAATTAGAAGAAGAGGAATTAATTAAATCAATTTGTAACTGAAATAGTAACTTACCAACATTATCGGCATTAATATACTTTAACTCTTGTAGGAACATAAGTTTGTTTTGGAAGTCGGGGAACAAAGATGAACTTTGAGCTGAAAGTTTGTGTTTGATTTGTCTTATCTGCCTCTCCAAATCCTTCCGGTAGAAGACATCTAAGAACTGAAATCATATTACAAATGGTATTAAAGTATGTCTGTGAAAGAGACCGAAAAGTTCAATTGTTTATCTGCTTACTTCTAATTGATAGAGTAAAAACTTCTTTGATATGAATGAACAATCGATGAAAAGTTAACTAAACTTTAAACAATATAAAAGTGTATATTTAAATTTAAAAAATACTCCTATAAAAGTTTTTTTGCTACTAAAAACAAATCCATCCTTTAGTTCTTTTTTGTTTTTTTTAGTATTCAAAACCAACATCTCTGTTAGTTACCAACCAATATTAATAAAATCTGGTATTTATTTATTATAAAACTGTAAATTTGTTTTATTGAAGGGTCCCTTGCTTAAAATGTCTTTAAGGAAGAAAGCATGTGTCAGTTTGCTAATACTGTTTATTGTATTAAAAATAATCTTAGAAATTAGATCATTGGTATAGGATTCTAGGTCACATTAGGATAATTTAGACGGGATAGCAGGCTTACCTTAAAGAAGATTATTTAAGGTGATAGTACACTGATAATTGAAACACAATTGGAATATTTCGGTTTGTCAGTGAGAGAATGGTGTCAGTGACACCGAAATATTCCAATTGTGTTTCAATTATCAGTGTACTATCACCTTTAATAATCTTCTTTAAGGTAAGCCTCCTATCCCTTCTAAATTATCCTTATCTTAGAAATTCTTTAACATTACAGTTCTACAAGCTTGTAATGTTTTGATGGAATTTATATTAGAAATCATCACTAAGGAAATCCATATTTAAAAGAAATAAATCTAAATAAATAAATTGAATAAATCTAAATAAATAAAATAAATAAATTTTATACTTTTTAAAATCCATATTTAAAAGAAATAACATTATACAACGTACTGTGTTTAACGCAAAACAATATTATCAATTACCTCTGCAACCAGTTGACATAGGCTAATAATGCCAAATGCTGGTATTTTTTTGAGCCTATTTCAATGGTTTCAAGGATATTTTGGTAAATTATCAAAATTTAAGTCATTTGAAAAATTTTAATTTTTTAACACTTAAGTTGCTGCAACTTCTTAACCTGAATTTTTACAGACATGGAGGTGGTGTCATTTTGTTTTCCATCTTAAACAATACAAACCATGATATTTTTATCAAAATTGTTGGAGCAGTTTTTGAGAAATTTAGGTTTTTTTAGTTTTTCTTAGGGTTGATACACTTAAAAATAGAAAAATCTAAAAAATGGAAAACACCTGGAATTATCACAGTTTATATCTACATGCCAATTTTCATGAAAATCGGACCATTGGTGAGGTCTCTAGGAATGTTTACTTACATCCACTTACACACGTTTACATGTTTACTTACACACGGACGGACAGATGGATGGACAGACACACTCTGAAAACCACTTTTAAGGATTTATGGAACACTAAAATAAACATATCCACTAACCTCAAAATAAAAATTTTTGACAAAAACAATACTTTCTCCATAAAGGCGGGTAATATTGTAAAAAGGTTCCCCCAGGGGCAGTCGGCTTTCGGCTATTCGGGTGTCTCTTTGGCGGCCCTGGGTACCCGAGCCAAGCTGCGAGACTTTTCTTCTCGCAGTTCTTCCAGAGTTAAGACCTTTCTTCCTTCTTTTGGGTCTTAGCTCGCAGTCTTTCTTCTTTTCTGGGCTAATCTTGCCCACCTCTTCCTTTCTTCGACCCTACTTGGGCCCCTCATGGTTCGCGAGCCCTGCATGGTGTCACTCTTCATCTTCTTTCCTCTGTCTCGTCTCCTGAAGAAAGTGCCTCCTGCCCCTTCAGGAGTCGAAGAAAACACAAAAAACACAAAAAACCAACAAAAAAATCACAAAACCCACAAAAAAAAACAAACAAAGGGCAATCTAGTGGAGGCTTGTAGAAAAGAGGTAGCTTCGGTGACACGAGCGGATCAGGCGTGCCATGCGGCTCGTCCGATCGTGCTGCTGGTCACGCTTGACGTCAAGAACGCGTTCAACTCGGCACGGTGGTGCGACATTCTGGTCGCACTGGAAAGAACATTCAGGTTACCTGGGTACCTCCTCGCCATGGTGAGAGATTACCTAAGGGACCGGCGGCTGATGTATGAGACGGACCGGGGTTTCGTAACCAGGGCCGTCACCTCTGGGGCAGCCCAGGGATCGGTGCTGGGGCCGGATCTTGTATGACAGCTTGCTCCGCACTGAGATGCCACAAGGAACATTCCTCGTGGGATACGCCGACGACGTGGCGGCGGTCATCACCGAACGAAACGCGGAGTAGGCCCAATTGAGGCTGAATCAGGTCATGCGCCTGGTGGAAGGCTGGATGCGCGATCACGGCCTTCAGCTGGCTCTCTCCAAAACGGAGAGCTCACGATCATTCCGATGCGGGTGGGTATCGAAGTGATCAAGACGCAGAGGACGGCCAGGTACCTGGGGGTGGTGCTGGACAACAAGCTCACCTACTGGGACCACATCAGAAGCGTGTGCGACAAGGCGGCCGAAGTGACGTCCTGCCTCGGAAGACTGATGGCCAACATCGGAGAACCGAGTCAGGGGAAACGGAGGCTGTTGCTGTCGACGGCACAGGCCATCATGCTCTACGGAGCGGAGATCTGGGCAGATGCGACGAAGGTGAAGAATTACCGGACTCGCATGCTGGCGGTGCATTGACGCGGCGCGCTCAGGGTCGCGTCCTCGTACCGCGCGGTCTCGCAGGCGGCGGTGCTGGTCATTGCGGGAGTCATCCCAATCGACCTGCTGGCGCAAGAGAAGAAGACCGTCTGGGGGCATGCTCCCGAGATGGATCGGGAAGAGGCTGCCGAGCTGGCCCGTGGCCAAACAATGGCCGCCTGGCAGCGTCGATGGGACGAAGACACGACCGGAAGGTGGACATGGCTACTCATCAGGAACCTGGAGCCGTGGGTTTGCCGCGACCACGGGGAGGTGAACTTTTACCTCACCCAGTTCCTGACAGGTCATGGCTACTTCCGTCTGTACCTCCACCGAATGGGCAAGGTCGACTCGCCCAGGTACAAGTACTGCAGACACGACGTAGACGACGTGCATCACACTTTCTTCGTGTGCCGTCGCTTTGACGAAGAACGGACTGCCCTTGCCGACTCGGTCGGCAGTCATCTGACCCCGGACAACATCGTGGGGAAGATGCTGCAGGGCAGTGTCGGCTGGAATGCAGTGGCTGACTTTGTCATGTCCGTCCTGCGCCAGAAGAGGACAGACGGGTGTCTCGAGTGACCCCAGAACCGAGGACAGCAGAAGATCGGTTGAACACCAACTGAGGAGTCCCGAAAGGGACAGCAGCGCGGAGTCCTGAAAGGGACCAGAGGCCAAGCATTGCGATGTCGCAATGAGCAGACGCTCGGATCGATCGCAATGATGTGGTGACAGCACGCGAGGGGGTTTTTTTAGCAGGTATGCCCAAGGAGACGTACAGACAACTGTACACTCCTAGCCGCCTCGAGCCTCGAGGCGGGGCCTCTGACACTGATGCTGTCTGTCAGAGGTTGGAGACCCCTGCTCGTCGCTTTGCTCTCTTGGGCGAGCGGCGTAGAGGGCCCGCATTTCAATGCGGGTAAGGGCTATTTTTAACCTCCCTTCCAACGTGGATAAAAAAAAAATTGTAAAAAGGTACTATTGTTATATTTGCATTACACAATTCCATTACTCTGTGATGCTAGGAATTGTTTACAAGTTGCAAAGACAATACCATTTCAACACAATATTATTTTTGTCAGTTCGGAAAAACATTATAGCCCCCCCCCCAATTACCAACTGTACTAGGGTAATTTAAAACCTCAGAAAACCTAGATGATCTGGTACGTAGTCTCCTTATGTACTGCCACCATAGTTTGATAGGAATTCAAGGGCAACAATTCTAGGCACTCAAAGAAAAAGAGTACACTGATGTGCCTTGGACTGGTACATTTTGGTTGTATTTTCAAGGGAAAAATTCCACAACTTCCTAGGACAAAAATTCAGAAGATCTGGTAATTGAAATGTGAAGTTGAATAATGTTAATTGTAGGGGTGGGCGAGTAGTGGATTTTGAATTTGAGTTGAGTCGGGTCAAGTATTACATTACTTGTCACAAACAACTCCTCGACTTGACTCGATACTCGACTACTCGAGTATCGAGTCAAGTCGAGGAGTTGTTTGTGACAAGTAATGTAAAGTTCAATTTTTAAAGTAGTTAGGTCTTCGAATTACAATTAATTAAAACTAATAGTTTTACGTAAACCAATTAACTCCACAATTTTCTTCTCATTTTAGTCTGGTTGCAGTTGAAAAAACCTGGAAGTGAGGTCCACCCAAAGTTTTTTGTTGATTTCTGTTTCTTCAAGACCTACATAATTCAGATCTGCCGGGTGCCACTTTGTCACCCTTGAGCAAATTCAAATATCCAAGATGGCGGCCAAGATGGCTTAAAACCGTATAACTTTTAATAAAGGTTTCCTCACTGCATTTTTTACGTGCATTTTTTGAGATATTGGCCAACGCCTATCATCGTTGGGTGGCTAATCCTATATTTTGACAGGATAATATTTTTCGGCCGCCATCTTGGATCCGCCATATTGGATATAAACTTTATTTTTTTTAATGTAAAGATGGTGTTGTGACACATCATTATGAACTAGATTTTTACGCTGATTACAACGCTGAAATCAGTTTTTGAAAATATGCATCCGTTAAAAAGATATACTCAAATAAAATTTTATCCCTGTACATTTTTATGGACGTTTCGTATTTTCAATATTTTTTGGGATTATTTTCCTGCTATCTCTCATTATAATAAAGATATGTAGTTCGTTTTGGTCTTAAAATAATCAGTGAACTACCGGCTTTCATTTGAGATATTAATCATCAACATCGGACAAGTGACAGATGAGCTATATGTCTAAATGAAATTAAAAATTCAATTTTTCTGAAATTTGCTCTGGTTCTAAATAAGGTATTTAGTTAATTTTGATCTTAAAATACGCAGTGATATGTCAGCTTTTATTTAAAATATTGATACTTAAAAATGGTTAAGCTGTAAACTAATGTTAAGGCTCATTACGACATAAAGATTAGTTATTTTTAAATTTTACGCTTAATAGTGGATTGTAACTCAACCTGAACTTGTTCGAATTGAATTATCACGGTCTCAAATGAAAGCTGATATTTCACTGAGTCTTTTAAAAATATCCAGAAATCCAGACCTTTCCTGGAACTGGAGACATGAGTCTTTATATAAACGAAAATGACTGAAAATTCTAATTTTTAATGGGTTTTAGGAACTCTTCTGAAACTAAATCTGTTAAAATAATTTATGACTCAAATGAAAGCCAATAATCTACTAAGTCAATTAAGACCTTTACGATTTTTGAGTCTTCTTTTGAACTAGAGAAATCCTTAAAGAAATGTAAAATTATGCAAGTAAAACAAATTTATGTTGAGTGAAAGCTCATAAAATCACATTATCTTTAGTCCGATCTTATTGAGAGACAGCTTACGTGAGAGCTGATAGTTTACTGAGTGATTTAAGTCCAAAATGAATTTAATACTTCATTTAGAACCGGAGGTATTAATACGTGACTAAAAAAAGAATTTCTGAAAAATTGATTTTTAACTTAAATTGAGCCTTATAGCTCATCTGTCACTCGTCCGATGTTGATGATTGTTATCTCAAATGAAAGCCAGTATTTCACTAAGTATTATAAGACCAAAACGAACTACATATCTTTGTTATAATGAGAGATAGCAGGAAAATAATCCCAAAAAATACTGAAAATACGAAACGTCCATAAGAAATGTACAGGGATAAAATTTTATTTGAGTATATCTTTTTAACGGATGCATATTTTCAAAAACTGATTTCAGCGTTGTAATCAGCGTAAAAATCTAGTTCATAATGATGTGTCACAACACCATCTTTACATTAAAAAAAATAAAGTTTATATCCAATATGGCGGATCCAAGATGGCGGCCGAAAAATATTATCCTGTCAAAATATAGGATTAGCCACCCAACGATGATAGGCGTTGACCAATATCTCAAAAAATGCACGTAAAAAATGCAGTGAGGAAACCTTTATTAAAAGTTATACGGTTTTAAGTCATCTTGGCCGCCATCTTGGATATTTGAATTTGCTCAAGGGTGACAAAGTGGTACCCGGCAGATTTGAATTATGTAGGTCTTGAAGAAACAGAAATCAACAAAAAACTTCGGGTGGACCTTATTTCCAGGTTTAGGTTCAAAATGCATTTTAGCAACTAGTCTATTTTTACAAATCAAATGAAGCAGAAATGAAGGCTGTGTGTTATTCAAAAGATAAACTATGAATTCGAATTTGAAGTTGTAAAATGCAAGGTCAGAGCTAAATATAGCCGTAAGTTTTCAATTTATGAATTCTGAGAGATGGTATTTCTAGATAAATGTTGAAATCCATTCTTAAATGAGTAAATGAAATGCTGTTGAGGTTATTGTTACTAAAAACTCGTGGACGGCTGCAAAAAACCATAGCGCGTATCTGTCGATCGCGGATAAACGGCAGATGTAGCTTTTCGAAACTCGCGATCTGCCATGAAATACGATCACCCGTATTTGCCGATCACCGATGATCGGCAAATGTAGACTTGCTATAATCGCGGTCTGCCACGAAAAACGACTGCGTGTATTTGCCAATCGTAAATAAACGAAATGCAACTTAGCGAAACTAGCGATCGGCCGTAAAAAACTATCGCGCGTATTTGCCGGCCACAAATGAACAGAAAATGCTGCTTATTTGTGAAACTAGTGAGCGGCCGCGATACAGAATCTGTCGATTGAGGATAAACGGCAGATGTAGCTTTGCTTAACTCGCGATCAGCTGTAAAATTCGATCGCACACACGTAAATCGCACATAAATGGCGGGAGGAACTAACTACTGGACTCGTTTTTTCGGGTAGTAAGAGCTACCCGACTTGTGCTCGAGTAGTTGTAAAATTTTGGGTAATTACCCGACCTTCGGGTACTCGCCCACCCCTAGTTAATGGTGAGATCAAGGTTGGATAGGAGAATCAGCAGGCTTACCTGGTGGTTAAAACCGCAGAGGAGCACATAAAACACAAAAATTAAATATGAATTTTCACTAGTGCTCTTTGATTTCTGGAAGGAGGAACCTGTTCTTCTTCCTTACTAAAAAAATGAACTACCTCCTATCTGAAGGAGCTAGTGGTTCTGAAAATTCATATCTCATTTTTGTGTCTTTTTGTGTGTTCTTCAGCAGTTTTAACCACCAGGTAAGCCTGTTCATTATCCTATTCTAGGGGTGTGCGATGCAGCAAATTTTTTTTTTGATTCGATGAGTCGATGCGATTCATAGAATTTTGATTCGAATCGATGCGATTCAATTCGATGCAGTGCAACTTTATTTGCTGTCAGAGTTATTTATAGCTTGTATTACTGTAATGGGTCAATAACCTTAAAGAGGATTAAAGTAAAAAAAATCCACACAAAATTTGAATGAGTCTGAACCAAAGCATTTGTAATAATACGTACTGACCCATTATAAATAGGAATTTGGAAGTAATAAATAAATTAATAATTATATCTTGATTCCTATACATCCTTTCACAATCTCAAGAAGTGGTTGTTATTGCTAGGCCTAAAGTTTTTCTCAAAAAACACAAGCAGTCCAAGTAAAAATGAATCTGTTCAAAGTTTGTTAAATCATCTAATAGGTAATTATGACAATTAGCCTAAGTAGCCTAATACTAACAAAGAAAACAAAAAACTTGCCTATTTTTGCATCTGCAAAAATATCTGAAAATATCTATTTTTGTTTTGCAAGATTTACATATTCTTGTAGCTTTCCCTTCACTAAGGAAATAATCAAGAATCGGGTTTCTCTTCTTGAATAAAATTAAATTACCCCTACCGGTATCGTCATTCGTATCTGTTTCAACAAAGCTTCTGCTACTTGAGCCCGGATCGTCGACGATCTCTTCGTCTTAGTCTTCAAACATCTTTATTCATTTGTCATTCAATTACTCCAAAACAAAACATTCAATTGCATTCGCACGACGGTCAAAAGAGACAGACATTAATTAACTAATGCGCAGTGCTGAGCTTTACAACGACAGCGACGGCAGACAGCTCGACAGCTGAGCATCACAATACAGTGTTACCAGTTGTATACCGTGTTTACCCACAAAAATACCCGTCTCTGCTGTAATAAACTATTGAAAGTATTATGAAATCCCCACATGGGCTTGGAAATACCCGAGAGTCAAGTAATTTCTCTAACAGCAGTATTTGTTTTTGTTCCATTGTCCATTGCGCGGTCAGCCTCTATCACCATCACGATCGCGGTTACAGGTTACACTGCAACTGCCACCAACCGTGGAAGTGCTCGTTTTATTTTCATTCTCTCATTGAAATTTGTGTATGGAATTATACAGCCATACGTTAAAAAGTTGTTAGCAATAATTTGAAACTCATCATAAAATAGAGAAACAATCTATTGCAAGAATTTTCAAACTTGGCGAAAATATAACAATGCACTACTTTGTCACAGCCTTTATTGCATTCTTTGTTGTTAAGCGTGTAGTCTGGAAGTATTACTACGCACTAAGCTTCTTATAACTTCATTACGATTCAATAAACTGCTTTGAACATTCATATTACGCATTTATATAGTTTAAACGTTTATTTAATTGCTTTCAACATACATTTAGAGGCATCTAGTGTATCGAAGAATACCGATGCATTGACGCCAAGTCGATGCATCGGCATTTCGATGCATGCCGAATCGAATCGCGACTCGATGCATCGAATTGAATTGTAATTTCGATGCATTTTCGATGCATCGCACACCCCTAATCCTATCCAACCCTGATTCTGACAAGTCAGGCCTGGAGCGTAGCCTGGTACCCACCAGCTGGTGGTGGTCGAGCACCTCCGTGGGCTTGAGGGTCTCCAGCATGGACTCGAGGCAGTAGAGCGTGCGCCGCATGTCCGCCAGGTCCAGGTTCTTGTCCTCCTTGATGTCCAGCCACTTGCCGTAGATCCGTGACTCGCTGTAGAACGCCAACTCCTGGATGGCCGACTTGCCAGACGGACCAACCGGGTCGTTCCTACGTTGATTGTGAGCCAAGCCATTGAAACAATTTTAATTTTTAGCTACAATTATAATTGAGAAAGTTAATCAATTATTTCATTACGGTAAGAAAAATATTTCTTAAACCCTTGGGCTAGTGCAATATTGATGTGGGTGGAAATCAGTGATGGTGCGATGAAGCCCAAGCAGCTAAGTTGTGGCGGCACAGTGTCCAGGACACTGACCCTTGATTGCTCTGTTTAAATGAAGAGTGAAGGATGGACAGAATAACAAATGGTTTAGTGAAGTGAACTGTAAGGGTCAGGGGAAAAAGGGGAGAGGGAACAGAGTCAGTAAGGGGGGGTGTTGCAGAGGGTTTGAAGGGGGGAACAAGCACGCAGCATGAAAATTCAAACATGTCTTGATGAAACTGCAGCTGTACAACATGTGACCATGTCACTAAGTGCAGCTGGGATATAGGCTGCCTCCCATGGAACTGGATATGATTGTGATGGGACAAATCCCACATCACTTCAATGGGTTAAATTAGTAGTAATCATTACGGACTAAGGGCAGTAAAGAAGATAACCCATCTATATGTCACTTCCAAGCCTCTTTCATGTAAGTGAACAATTATTTGGGGTAGATATAATCTTGACACAGCAGTCAATAGAGTGTGCACTTTCCATATGCTTTTTTCATGTACAAAATAAAAATTAAACCCCAGAAAGCGAGAATAAAACTACCAATGTTAGCGCCCTATCACACAAAATGTTTCAGCTACTACTGAGAGTGTGATACTTCTGTGTCCTGAGATGTTGTCAGTATTTTTGTTGTCACTAAGTATAACTATTTTCTCATATAATTTTGACTTGTACAAGAATGAATGGTTAAACTGTGCCACAAGAAAGTAAATAATTATCTTACTTAAATCTTGGCATTTGTCTTTTCTCCCAGTCTCTGATGATGCCTTCAGCATCAATTTTTATAATCTCTGGAGTCAGTTTGAGGATGTTGACAGGCTGCAGTTTGAGGATGGTGTGGCCTCCCTTTCCATCCCACATGAATCTCTGTTTAGGTTTCATGACAGCCAACATCTGGTAGTAAAGCTCACTGTGCTCCTGTAAAATAACGGCTGTTGAGTATGTGGTCTCCGGTCCAAGGATTATGATTTGATACGTCCAAGAATTTTCCGGTAATGCTTAAAATTAGAAATATAAAATTTATGGTGAACAAAACACCAAATTACCTGTTTAGGAAAATGGTTTGGCTGTACTGTACTTTCGAAGTTAATTCATTACAACAATAATCTTGTGTGACAAGTTAAGAAATCAAGTAATTCTTTGTAAAAAGCTAACCAAAAACAAATTCATTATATATTTTGAAAACTACAGTTGTAAAATTAAAATTTATATTTCAAAAGAAAAAGGTGATTTGTGTGCAGAACACTCTGGTTAAAATTTTGGGTCAACTGATGATTTAGGTGTTGCTTGAAAGTCCGTTTTGAGGTTCTCAAGTCAGTGTGTCGGCCAAAAATCCCTTAGCAATCCCAAAATTGTCAGTTTTACTCCATTTAAATGACACTGAAGACTAAATCATATGAAAAATTACATATCAATATTAAGTTGATCCTTATGTTTATAACACTAACATATGGTGGCTCCTTTATTTTAAAATTAAATTAAAATTTCCTTCATGTTAAACAATATGTTTCTTCTTCAATGATGTGTAGTTGGCTACCGGCTTGTCGGGGTGGTCCTGGTTCTGCAGGACGAGCACGCGGTACGAGGCCTTGGGCGTGTCCGGGCTGGTGCGGGCCACCACGACGCCGTACTTGCAGACGTGGTCCTGGTGCGACACCAGCACCAGGCGGCCCACCACCAGCTCCTTCACCGCCTTGGGCTGGATCATCGCCAGCGCCTGAAAACACACCATGCATATGTACCTTCAGTCAAATGCTGTTCGTCTCATGGAGAAACGAATAGTAAGAACGATTTGCAAACAGCCTTATTCATCCCATTGCAAAGAACTTTTCCTTTAACTTAACATATTAACAATGCCAGCCCTTTTTCTACTCGAATCAGCCGTTACAGTGAATGGAGGAAGAAACCTGAAGTATTTACGAAAAACAAAGAAGTTCACGACTATACACAAGATGCAAGAAAGATGTTCATGTTCCTCAAGTTTCATCAAGCTTATTCAAAAGTGGCCCAAGATATTTATATTGGAAGATTTTTAATAAAGTACCATCTGAAATTAGATGTATTGATCAAGTTGAAACCTTCAAGACCAAGCTCAAAGATTATTTAGTTAAGAGGCAATATTATTCAGTTGAAGAATATTTTGAAAGCTAAATAGGCCAATCTTAATGACGACCACGGCACAACAGTGCTACCAGTGGGAGACTTCCAAGTATCAATTATCATATGATAAAATTATGATGATATACAACATTTATATTTTACTTTTGTTAAGAAATAATTAAAAACCAGTTAACCTTTATTTGCTCCATCCAAAAAGACCTTGGACAAATATTAATATGTTTTCATCAAATCTAAGGAGTGAGTTACATTAGTGCAACAATGATTGCTAACGTTGAAAGATACTGAACAGGCATGGAATCAAAATCCACAACATTAATGCCGAGCCTCCAAAACCTGGCTGGCTACCGATTGTACCACAGTCTCACTAAATACTAACTTTAATGACGAATCATCATTCAAAATGGTCGTAAGGAAAAGTTATTTTCTGTTATTATGTCCACATAATTCAGGTGTTCTGATGGATTTTATTCAATACCATATCAATTAAGTAACACTCCTAGGCACCTTATCACACTATATTCATAACTCACTTGATATTCGTTGTTTTTCTGTATATAATCAAGAGCAATATCGAAGAACTGCTCCAACTTTTCCTCTCCAGGTCTTTTCACACCACCTCTTTTGAATTCTTCTTCTTCTTGAAGTTTTTTCAAGGCTGCAAGCTCCTGTCTGTAATTAATTTATAAACCATCAGACACACTGGTGAGTAGGCACTGGATAATATTCTAAATAATACCTTTTAAGACTAGGACGCAGCACTGGTTCATATTTTAACTGGAATATGAGTGAAGGATGAGTGTAGGAT
Organism: Flexamia atlantica; assembly: GCA_035578135.1. Classification (NCBI taxonomy): domain Eukaryota; kingdom Metazoa; phylum Arthropoda; class Insecta; order Hemiptera; family Cicadellidae; genus Flexamia; species Flexamia atlantica. Next base: position 45,659,229 of record JAQJVK010000001.1, on the reverse strand, counting down.
GATTGTGTCGCGATCTTGTAGTCTTGTTACAGACTAAGGCCGACATGTTCCTAGTACAGTACTGTTAATTGATAGCCCAACAGCCAATGGCAACTAAGGGACCTACATTTTAACATGAGATCCGAACCACAATTATGCCTACCTCAGTTATGAACTTGTTTAATTATGAGGAAGGTCTTATGAACGTAGTACTCAATAGTGTGGGCGTTAATCCCCCACTAGGGAATCCACAAGTCTTCGCTTACAGCTAACTACAATTTGTGACCTCCAAGTAGCTAGATTACAGGATATACCACCGATCCAGTCTGGCGAAATTAATGTTTTAACATTAGGTTGGGTAGTTAGTCAACAATACTGTTGTTGTGTATTCAAGTAAATACACGTTTGCAAGAAAAAGGCCCTCAAACACTTTTAAATTTTGACAGGTCAATAATAACACCAAATTTACTAGAGGTGTGCGGATAGTGAATTTTTTGATCGGATCGGATTCGGATCGGATAGCTTATGTTCGGATCAGTTTCGGATCGGATAACAACAGGTTCGGATCGGATAATACCGGATTCGGATATTTACGGCGCGGCGTTGTGAGCAGATTTAAGTTTTCTCATAAGCCTAAGGTAATTACAAGAAACTACCATATTATCCTAATGTGTAAGGTAAGGTTTGCCTTGATATGCTTGAGTTGTTTATTGTTTTGATGTATTGTTTCCAATATAGACTAAATGTCAATTATTAAATTATGCAAAGGGACAACTAATTAATTATCTGTTAAGAATTTAGAAATTTATTGATTCCCTTAAAGCAGTATTTAATTGTACTTAATTGAATAAGCTTATTAGGCCTAAATCAATTTCAGGATTTACAACTTAAAAATTCCTTTTTCAATGCAACCTAAATTTGTTCACTATTTAGCCTCTGTATTTGTTGTTCTTTTCCTTATTTGATCAGTGACTACGCCTGTGATTAGACAAAAGAATTAAATATAAAACTTGATTCACCAATCACTTCATATTCTAAGAAAGCTTTACATTTTTATTTATGCATTAATGCCTGACAACCAAGATTTACTACAATAATACTATAAAAACAAAATAATAAGTCTGAGCAGTAAAACTTAACCTAAATTTCAAGATAAGTTTCATATGTTGTAGGTTTCAGTATTAAAGCTTGGGCATTTAATTTGAACAAAGGTCTATATGTTTTAGATAACAAACAACAAGCAAACTCACTAGTAATTTTCATAGGCGTAGGTTGTCAACTCAGCATTGTACTGTTATCTTACAATTGTCCATTTTAATCACGTATAGAAAGTACGGCCGGCCGGCTTTTGACTCGGCTTAATTTGACGAAGATTAATATTCCAGCAAAATAAAAACTTATTTTTGATCGTTCAACTTTCAATTTCTAGGTGGGTAATTGCTTAATTGAAAAATAAAGTAATCTGTCAATATAAAGAAAGACGTTCTTGAGTTAATTCAGCCTTTGAGCAGAAGGCAGACGGCAGACGACATTCCAAATCAAAAACTAAATGAGATGAAAAGACAAACAATGAAATGAACAGGTTAGCCAACTCTTAAGCAGCCCAAAATTATTGTAGGCTTTTTATTTTATCGTATCAACAGGCCGCTTAAGATATTTACGGCCTGAAATAGTCGTGCGAAACATCTACACGACTATTTATTTATGGGGTATTTACGGGATATTTCGTTTTGGCAATTGAAGACGACTGTTCCAAGGACACTGTTGGTTGTCGGACAATGGCGAACTCTGATTTGGTTTGGTTGCGATTCTCTCTCATACCAGTCGATGATGTTTGGTCGGTAACGGATAATGATCGAGACAGAACTAATAATAGATGTATTATTATTTGTTAACTGATTTAATGCTACGATACAAGAATTTATCTTAAGAAAATGTTTGTTATTGTGTCTTGTATTACGCAATACTCTGATCGTATTCAACGATCTCGATCTAATCACGAGTCGCAATATCAACAACCGAAATACATCGATTGATGCATACCACTACATAATCGGATCGTGTTGAGGCGTTGTTCTAGCCGCTATCGCAACCGTCGCATTTCAAAGCGTCGTTTTTGCTTCGCGATGTTTTCTGTCACTAATGTACTTTCGTCGGCAGTGACTTCTTTTGTTTGGAAGACTTTCCAAACTTGAAAATTTGATCCTTCTTTACAGTTTCCCCCAAAATGTGCAGTCTATCCGATAGAGTCGGATATCTAGTCAGTCTTACCGGATATTTATAAAACCCTCGGATCGGATTCGGATATCCGATCCGATCCGAATCCGATCCGAGTTTTCGGATATCCGCACACCTCTAAAATTTACCCTTTTCAGCAGACAGTTTGATGATTCACAGATTTTACTGCCCGCCTAATTCCCACTCCCGATCCTTGTCCTAGCTAACAATCTTTCACTTCAAGTTTTAAGGAAGACAGCCTCTATCATTTTGTAACTAACACATTCTACTAAACCACAAAATCACCCGATTATTGTTGGTTATAACCAACATAAACCATAAACTAAAAAGGATGTCCAATTACCGGTAGGTGGAGTGCTTGGCGACCTCGGGGAACTCCTTGAAGCTGCGGGTGATCATGTTCTCCACACTCACGTCCGCCTCCATATTGTGCTGCAGGTTCTTCAGGATCATGGCGTACGTCATGCGGAACTGCGACTCCAGCTTCATCGGCTTGTCTGCACACCAAAACTGACTTCATATTTGTAGCAAACATTCTCTAAAAATTCTCAGGAGATTAATATATACAACCCTTCTACACTGCCTGGGCAGAAATATTTTTTGTAAGACATCCATGTATCTTAGTTACATAAGTCACATGAGTAAACTATGCTGACCGCTTACAATCAAACAGGAATTGGCAGGGGTTAGGATCAAACCAATGTCTGTCTTATGGAGCGCTTTTTCAAAAGAGCAACCGCGACCAACACAACTGATAAATGTGATAAAATTAAATTCAAGGATGTCAACATTGACATATATAAATCCTGAGCAGCTTTAATTTAAATTATGGTTGATCTTTTGAAAGCCATGACTAAAGCTAGTCCATGAGACCAGTTTCAGCTGATCAGAAAACTCAACCAATATTCTTGGTAAATATTTAAAACCAATGCCAGTTGGTATATTTTACAAGGGCTGTCCAGAAAGTAACAGAAAAATTAAATGTGCAAACACTCGGTAGCAAGACTTTCGGCCACACACTCGGTCAGGGGTGGGGCAACAGGGGTAGGACGTAGTGCCAAAAATACTGTTACTTTCTGGATGACTCTCGTACTTTAAGATGGAATGACGAATATCGACAGATCAACATACCGAACATCATGGACTTGAGCACGTGCTCCTCGGGTATCTCCGTTTTGCACAGTATGATGACGGTGCCCGTGGGGTCCTTGCCGCGCCGGCCGGCCCGCCCCGCCATCTGTATGTACTCGGCGGGCAGCAGTGCCCGCGTGCCGGTCCCGTCGAACTTCTTGACACTATCAAACACCACCGTGCGTGTCGGCATATTCACTCCCATCGCAAATGTCTCCGTTGCAAACAGCAACTGGACCATCACCAGCAGTTAGTAATTTTATAATACTGTAATGTTACATGAGTTAAACATCTAATTTATAAACTTGATAAGTGGTAAATTTGGTAGCCTAGTCTCTGATTTTCTTAATTTTATCCATTATGATATGAATTTCAATCAAAAAATGTTAATATATCTTAGTATTTTGCGACTATTTTGTATCGGAATAAAAAATGTGGGTTGATTTTCATTTTTAAAAGGCTTGAGCAGTATTCTGTGTTCTAAAGGCAACATATCAACGAAGAATATGAAAATGCTAGTAATCGTTGGTTAGCACTGTTAGAGCATTAAGCGTAACAAGTAATCACTTACCTTAAAACAAAAATCAGTAATAAATTAACACATATTGATAAATAATGATGAATTAATATGGATTAATAATCCATCATTCTAAAAAGAAAATCGAAAAGGTTTCGTCTAACATCTTACCTTAACTTTACCCTCCTGGAAGAGCAGCTCAACAATTTCTTTAAGGATTGGTAGAATACCACTGTGGTGAACACCGATTCCCTTTTCAAGAATCTCTTGTAGCTTCATAATCTAAAATCAAGAAATTACAATCTTTATGTCCTGGTCATCCTTGAGGTCATCCTGCACGCTATTAGTCTCAACTTGACTCAAAATAACCACCAAGGAAGGGAAACCAAGTATGGACACAACTTTAATTTTCCAGCTCACAGAACTGCACTGTTTGCCAAAAACCATCTTATGCTGGAGCTAAGCTGTTCATCGCTCTCCCAACCCAACTCAAGCACTGAAAGAAAGCAAATTGAAAATGCGTTGCTGGCTTATGGAGGAGTCAATCTACACCATTGACAAGTTTCTGGAGAGGGAAATTAAACTCTGAATTCCTTTCAATTGTTTTTTATTTTTTATCGTATGACACCTGTTCTAAACTTGATGTTTGTGAATATAGTTTTCTGTATTCTGGAAGGAAAGTTGGAAATTCAATTGGCAAAAAATAACCCCAAATGTCACGAGATAAAACCAGTAATATTGCAAAAGGATAAATTAACAAAAAAAAGCTGAAGCTGTCCTTTCAGGCCTGATAGAGTTCTAAATTACCATAGCTCCGATGACTAAGACCTTAAATATACCTTAAATAAGACCTTAAATATACCTATGACAAACACCTTAAATAAAATATAAAAAAATTATATTTTTAAAAATATTTCTGTATTGAAATGGCAAAGACATGCCATTTCACAGTATGATGACGGTCTCTTGGAACCCGTAAAACTTCCCAGCGCTCGGGAAATGTGTTCAAATATATCCTGAAAATCAATATATATGACCCAGGTCGTCTGGCTGTTGCTTTTTTTTTAAGCTGTAAGTTCATATTGGTAAGTTTGACATAACCTTGAATTCCTCCTTAAACCAAATACTCCTCCTTGGATACTTACTATATTTTAATATTACTCAGATTCTTTTTGCTAAAATAACCGGATGAATCTGTATGGAAAGAATAAAGAATTGTATCCAATTGAAACCTGAAAATCAATATATTTGACCCAAGTCGTCTGGCTGTTGCTTTTTTTTTAAACTGTAAATTCATATTGGTAAGTTTGATATGAACCTTGATTCCTCCTTAAACCAAAGATTCCTCCTTGGATACTTCAGTTGGTAGGTAGTAGTAATGGTTTCTTTCAGTATATGTGATGAAGAAAGTGAAAAGGGACCTCAAGTCGGAATTTAATGGTTTTAAGTTATTAACATTCTGAAATTCAGCATTACTTTGTGAACAATTTCACATATAATTTATAATGCTACGATGTTTTGTCTTGGAGTTATTGGCATTTGAATTTCAACTAATCAAAACAGGTATTTTAGGAAATCAAGGCCCAAAACTTCAAACGTACACAGAATATTTATTATGAATATGAATATTTAAGAAATGAATCAGGTATCAAAATAAATCTGAAAACTAGATCTTTAAATCTAAACTAAAAAAGACATAAAAATAAAGCTGAAAACTAGACCTTTAAATCTAAACTAAAAAATACATGATACACTCACAATTTCATTGTTAAAATTGATGAGAAAGTGAGAAGTTGGAAAAGGGACCTCAAGTCAGAAGGCAGAATATTGAAGAATGTTGGAGAAATACAGTGTCGAGACGGTGATTTTTGGACTTAAGACAATACTCTTTATCAATGATTTACTTGAAGCTGTTCACTCAAGCAAAGATGTCAGGAAAGAGTAGTTTTGTGATGCCCCTTACTACTCAGTCAGTGCGGGCCTGTGCATTGGGGAAAAGGGAATTAAAGTCGCCGACCAAGTTATTTTCCATTTAAGCAGCTTGAGGTTCCTTTTTGTATGCATTACACAGACTGCTATATCGACTATATTTTAATATTTCTCAGATTATTTTTGCTAAAAAAACCAGATGAATCTGTATGGAAAGATTAAAAAATTGTATCCAATTGAAACCTGAAAACCAATATATTTGACCCAATTCGTCTAAAATGCCCGTATGTAAAATTTTCTCCAGCGACTTCAGGTTCCTTTTCATTTTCTGCATCGCATATGGCTATGCTTAATAATACATTATTAGACTATAGGGGTGGGCGAGTAATGGATTTTGAATTTGAGTCGAGTCGAGTATTAAGCCAAATATTCGAGTATCGAGTTGAGTAGTTGTTTGTGAAAAGTAATGAAATGGTAATTTTTTAAAAAGTAATTAGGTCTTTAAATTATAATTATTTAAAATCTTTCATTAAGTTTACTTATAATTAAGTTTACTCTATCAAACTGGTTTATTTTATTCAAGCTAATCTTTTTTATTTTTCTTTGAAAAATAAAACTTTGATAATTTAATATCCCTACATTGCATAAACCCTACTTTTGAATGAATAACTATACTAAATCATTCAACATAGCAAATCACTTAATGTAACAATATCGAAAAAAAATTTATGTAGAATATGCATAGTTGTAAAATTTATAGAGTTATAAGATTTATTTATTAGCCTTTTATTTTAACTATCAACAACAGGTTTATTTTTTTCCTAAAAACAATTGTAATTAACACCATAGCCAAGAAATTGTGGAAGAAATAATTAAAAACAAGATCAGGGAAGAGAGCTTTGCCCAGTTATTTGTTTACTTCTAAACCTAAACCCACTCCCTTGCCTGACTGCTGTTCTCTTGTTTTTTGACATCCAGTCACTCGACCATCGAGTGACACAGCTGTGACAAGATAACAATAAGCTATCCCCCAATACAAAAATTACAAAACCTAAACTAATTGTTTTATGAAGTCCACTTTACCAATGAAGTCCAAAATTTTCTTCTCATTTTTATAAATCAATTGAGACAGAAATGAAGGTTGCTATCATTCAAAAGATAAACTAAGGATACAATTTTGAAGTTGTAAAGTGCAAGGTCAGAGCTAAATATAGCTGTAAGTTTTCAATTTCTGAATTCTGAGAGATGGTATTTCTATAGGTAACTGTCTAATTCCATTCTTCTTTGAGAAATGAAATATTATTGAGGTTAGGGGGCCTATTGTTATGAAAAACTTGTGGACGGCTGTGAAAAATGACAGCGTATCTGTCGGTCGCGGAGAAACGGCAGATGTAGCTTTTCAAAACTCGCGATTTACCGATCACCCATAATCGGCAAATGCAGTCTTGCGAAAGTCACGGTCGGCCGCGAACAACGTTCGCATGTATTTGCCGCTCGTAAATAAACGAAAAGCAGCTTTGTAAAACTAGCGATCGGCCATAAAAAACGGTCGCGCATATTTGCCGGCCACAAATAAACAGAAAATGCTGCTTATTGTGAAAATAGCGAGCAGCCGCGATAAGCAATCTGTCGATTGCGGATAAACGGCAGATGTAGCTTTGCGTAACTCCCGATCGGCTGTAAATTAGACCACACTTTCGTAAATCGCGCGTGAACTCGATCGCCGGGAGTAAATAACTACTCGACTTGACTCAATCGATTAGTTGGAACTACTCGACTAGACCTCGAGTAGTTGGAACTACTTGACTAGACCTCGAGTAGTAGCAACTACTCGAGTAATTACTCGACTGTCGAGTACTCGCCCACCCCTATTAGACTACAACCTGCAACAAATGAGATATTTATCCCTAAATCTTAAACAGAAAACTAGTTTTCTAAAAATGTTTCTTAAAAGCAAAAGAAAGCAGCAGCTCGGAATTACCTGTGGTAATTTCTGGTCCTCTTCTTTTAATCGTGATATACTTTGTTTGAAGAATTTTCGGATGTAGTGCTTTTCTTCTTTTGAGGTAAGGTCAACATTGGACAAAAGATTTGCATTGGTGTCACATCTGTTGCGAGATAAAGTAAAAGCCACAACCTAAAACAAAACAATTAGAACTAATGTCCTAAACAAAGTGAAGATTTGGTTTATGTTCTAACTTAAGACTTAAGACAAGAGGTGGCCCTAGATAACCTTTTGACTGGCTCATACTAGTACAGAGGTCAACAAGTGGTACAGTTAGTTAGTATTGGTACAAGCTGTTAGTTCATATTGGTAAGTTTGATAGACCCTTGTTTCCTCCTTAAAGCTTGGATACTTAGGTCTGCCAGACTGTCCTGGGTGAGGCTATCCACTACAATATAGAGGGCTCCTGACAGGCAGTCCTTGTCTAAGGGCCATAATTTGGCCATTATTATGTAGTCTTCTTTTAAGAGGGTGGGCATACTCTGATGACAGCCCAGAGATAGGTTAAGAACAATTCCTCTTACTACAGGGGTGAGGCTGACTGACTACATCATACCTTTCTCATCCCTGCAAATCCCTTCGTTTCATAAGCACCACAATATCTTGCCGAGAGTCTGGCATTGATAGGGATATATATCCTTCACAGTCTAAGAATCTAAAGCAATACAATGTTCTGTACATAAACATAAACTAACATATACTTACCGGCAATTTATCTTTTCCCGTGTGGTCTTTTTCTGACAGGAATTCAATAAGTCCCTCCCAAAGTTGCTTTTCCTGCTTGGGTCCCATGAATTTTGGAGCACTGCTACCTCCACCCCCACCCCTACCACCTCCCCTCCAACCCCCTCCACCTCCTCCGCCTCGACCGCCCCTACCTCCTCGGCACCCCCCACGTCCTCCATCCTGTCCTGGCTCTTTCTCCTTCTTCTCCCGCGAGGCAATCGCTTTCTTCAACCTAAAGAAAAGTACAAAGGATAACAATGATAACAGATTTCATAATACTACATACTGAATTGATTATGAAAATGCATAAATACAATAAGAATTTTGACCAAAATTTATTCATTTTTTGAGTATAAAGTGTAAACAAATTCTGTGAAACTTTAATTAACCATAGATCTTGATTGATAACAAAGTAGTTGCTCTTTTTCGCCAAGTAAAAATCTAACCAGCCACAAGGCCTTAAAAAAATAAAATAGGCTAAAATGATATTTTCTAACCCTTCCAAGATGAGCGGTCCCTCGCCGTCACGTATGAGAAAGCAGTTGTTGCGCGTGGCGCGGCCGGTGCCCGTGTACAGGTGGTGCTGCAGCGGTATCGGCCGCTTGAGTGTGCTGATCACATACACCTTCCGCTTGGTGGTGCAGCCGACCCAGTTGGCAAACTCCATTGTGTTAGGCACCGTGGCGCTGAGCATCACAATGCTGACTGTCTGCGGCAGCAGGATCACCACTTCCTCCCACACGTGGCCTCGCTGCCAACATTACCACCGATAGCACAATCAGAATGTTAACTCCATCGTGTTAGGCACCGTGGCGCTGAGCATCACGATGCTGACTGTCTACGGCAGCAGGATCACCACCTCCTCCCACACGTGGCCTCGCTGCCAACATTACCACCGATAGCACAATCAGAATGTTAACTCCATCGTGTTGGACACCGTCGCACTGAGCATCATGATGCTGACTGTCTGCGGCAGCAGGATCACCACCTCCTCCCACACGTGGCCTCGCTGCCAACATTACCACCGATAGCACAATCAGAATGTTAACTCCATCGTGTTGGGCACCATGGCGCTGAGCATCACGATGCTGACTGCCTACGGCAGCAGGATCACCACCTCCTCCCACACGTGGCCTCGCTGGCAACATTACCACCGATAGCACAATCAGAATGTTAACTCCATCGTGTTGGGCACCGTGGCGCTGAGCATCACAATGCTGACTGTCTGCGGCAGCAGGATCACCACCTCCTCCCACACGTGGCCTCGCTGCCAACATTACCACCAATAGCACAATTCAGAATGTTAACTCCATTGTGTTGGGCACCGTGGCACTGAGCATCACGATGCTAACTGTCTACGGCAGCAGGATCACCACCTCCTCCCACATGTGGCCTCGCTGCCAACATTACCATCTATAACACAATCAGAATGTTAACTCATCGTGTTGGGCACCGTGGCGCTGAGCATCACGATGCTGATTGTCTGCGGCAGCAGGATCACCACCTCCTCCCACCCGTGACCTCGCTGCCAACATAACCACCGACAGCACAATCAGAACGTGTGACTGGGTCCTCCTGAACATATAAATGTAAAATTGTTGTTACAAGATATGGCTTTAAAAACATGTGCCATTTAACTTGGGGTGGCATTTGGAAAGCACGATACTGAGAGTCATGCTAGTGGCCTAGATTAGCCTGATGCCACTAGCTTTTACAATGAAGATTTCAATATCACATAGTTCAGTTGAGGCTAACTGGGAAAAAAGTCAAGACGGTTATTACAGTAGACAGGTAAATTACATAATACCTCTTAGATGAAGTATAAAAAGCAATTTACAGGACTGATGCTAAAAAAAAAAAACACAAACACACTCAGTGAAAATGAGTTATTCCATACTCCATCGCTAGACCCAATCATTGAATTATTTTTTTCTACCATATGTTGAGTGAAAGAAAAATGAACACATTCGCTGCTGCGGACGTCCCGGAATGTCACCGGGAACATGGCACCGTCAATTGCTGTTTAACATTGTCATGGATGACAGTAAAAAACATAATTTAAAAAAATCACCACCACAGTCATTTAGATAAGGGCTTGTCTCACCTCTTTCCTGCTAGATAGCAACACTATTTTACCGGCTGCAACCTGGGTAGCTCTATTATCTATCAGGATCACCAAGTACTATGTTTAAAACCGGTTTTAGAGCAGAGCATTGCTATCCGATATAACTAGCATAGTTTTCACCATAGTTCAATGTAACAGAGAGGCAATGTTACGTAGCGGTACGCACACCAGTTCAGCTCTTGGCGCAGACACGCAGATGTTAATAATAAGATATTAGAAACATTTCAGTAACAAAACAATATGGGCTAAACAATATTAATGTAACTTCTTTATATATACATATATATTTTCAGGAAGTATGAAACTACACCAACAATGCACCATACGGACCTCTCTGTCATTGATGTAGTGGACCTCGTCGAAGATGACGTAGGACAGGTCGTTGATGACCTCGTTGCGCTTGTACAGCATGGAGCGCAGGATCTCAGTGGTCATGATGAGGCAGCCGGCCTTGGGGTTGAGCTGCGAGTCGCCCGTGATCAGCCCCACCTCGCCCAGCTTGTGCTCCTCCTCAAACACCTTCTTGAAGTCTCGGAACTTCTGGTTCGACAGCGCTTTTATCGGGGAAGTGTAGATAGCTCTGTAAAGAGAAAAAGCGGTATTGGAATTTTGATTTGCAGTGTAAAAAGAAGCCTATATAACAGGTTTGAATAAATTGAATTTTTATATAATATTAATGTTTCAGTTTTAGAGAAATACTCCCAAATACAGCAAATCAAAAGATTTAGAAAATTTTCAATGATTAATAATGACTGACAAATCATAAAAAAAACCATAAATTGAATGAGATATGGCTTGACAAGAAAAATATAAGTACAGTGGCAAGCAAAATTATAATAGTTACAAACACAAAAATGAGTTCTTACATGAATACCATTAACCCCTGAACCAAATAGCCAGAACTTGAATTATAACAGTTCACTTTAAAAAAAAATTAGTTCCAGTGATGGTCGATCCCAGAAATTTTGATTCTCGATTCCGATTCTAAAAAAATCGATTCTCGAGTTTTGAACCTTTTTTTTATTTAGTTTGTATGAAATAAAATATTACTAAACCAATGTCTGCAATTAAAAAAAAAGTATAAATTATATTTAATTATATAATTATATATATAAATAATATTTAAGCAGTCCCAATGTGGCATAATACTGATGGTTAAACTTATTACTTCAGAATATGAATTAAATAATATTTAATAACAACAACAAAATTTTTGTCATCCTAAAATTAATTGCATTTCTAATAGTCCAGTAACTGACCATTTCCCTGGAGAATTTTCTCGGTCACAACCGATTTGCATGAAAATTTGGATTTAGGTTCTACTTACCCCCTACTTCAAAGATAAAAATGTTTTAAGGGTTGCTTTTTCACAGGGGGTGGGTACCACCCCTTCTAGGGGGTGAAAATTGTTACATTAAAACTAAGCCCAGAAATGGATATATTGACCATTCTAAGCAAATTTTGTTATATAAAGTTTTTTCTTAAAGTCAATACTTTTCGAGATATTCAAGATTGAAATTGGCGATTTCCCCCCCAAAAAACCACTTTTTCAAATAACTCAATAACTAAGAGGTTTAGTGAAAAAGTTATAATAATGAAATAAATTGTAGCTTATAAAAAAAGAAAATGGTGGGCTTGTGGACTCTGTAAACCCAGTTGGAGCCAAGTTATGGCTTGTTAAAGAGTGGTTTTAATTCGTCAAATGCCAAAACGCACAATTTCAATGTGAAATAACTAAAAAAATAAAAGTTTTTTAAGGAAAACTTACTGAACATCTTTTAAAGGTCATTAAAAGACCTTTAATTTTGTTTTTTGGAAAAGTTATTATTGTAAAAATTAAGCGAGTTATGATCAAAATAAAGTTGGTTTATATTATTTCGGCGATAAAAAACTTGAAATATCAACCCCCCAATTAGGACTCAAATTGAAATTAATCCTTACTGCTCTGAAATTCCCTTCAATTATGTGTTTTCAATAGGCTCAAGAAGTTTGAACTCTTTTAAAAGCTTATTTTTGGAAAAAATGTGAATTTAAAATAAAAAGGGAGTTTTAGCAATAACAAAAAAAATACCTTTTCTTCAAGATAACTCGAAATCTGTAGGTGATACGGAAAATTTCTTTGAGTAAAAGATTGCAGCGATTGATTTGTTAAAAATGTGGATACTTTTTTTTATTTTTTTGACAATAATTAACGATGATACAGGCGTTCAAAGTCTTCAATTGTTGATGATTACTGATATTTTCAAACCCTTTCAGCTCACCCCGTTTTTTCTTGAGGGTTGAAAAACAAATACTACTCTGTAAGCTTATAGCTCCTAAAAAAACGTACAAAATGATACTTAGAAAACCTTTGTAACTTAAAAATTGACCGAGTTATGGCTGATAAACCAAGTACATATTTTTAAACAATTATTGCAAATAATGTACCGATTGATTTTTTTCAATAACAAAAATGTTTTTATAGGTTGGTAGCCCTGAAAACATAAAATTTAAAAATAGTTAATAGTGTGTGAACTATTTATATTACTCTAAGGTTCTTGTAAATACTGGTAACTTTACACTGTTAACCTACCATCTACTTTTTGTAGTATGTAAATCTTTGGGCATCTATTTTTTTAACTACGTTAGCAACACTGCTACCGGTTCAGCTGTTTCCCACCACGAGCGGAAAGGGGAAAGAGTGCACGGCTTTCATTGTTGACAATCGTTAAGGGCTAATAACTTTCAAACCTTCAAGATATTTCAAGATTTTTATCGCCGAAAAAATATAAACCAGCTTTATTTTGATCATAACTTGCTTAATTTTTACGATAATAACTTTTCCAAAAAACAAAATTAAAGGTCTTTTAATGACCTTTAAAAAATGTTCAGTAAGTTTTTTTAAACTTACTTTTTTTAAACCCTGGGTGGCCAGGGAGAGGGGGGGGTGGAGGTTGTTTACTCCAAGCCCCTGTCCTGGTTTTTTGTCATTGTCTGACTCAGTGCGAGTGAGCGTGAGTTAATTAGGAGATAAGGAATCCTTACTACAAAATGCAAAAATACAAACCACTTGTCATACAACTATAAATGACGGCTCATATTTTTTGTCTTATTTTTATAAATCAAATGAGACCAAAATGAAACTTGTACGATATACCGTTAAAGAGATAGGCCATTATAAAACAATAGATTACAATTTTATGAAAAGAAAACTCATTTCTTAGGTAATAAATTTTTATTTCATTTGCCTAAATGTTTTTTAGAAGAAAACAACTTAATAAAATTTAGAAAACAATTGAAAGAATATATTTTACAGCTTTCGCCTTACTCATTTGATGATTTTTGGAACAATAAAGAAAATAAAACAGTCTAATTTATTATTTAATATTTTGAATTTAAAATTTTGAGTACCTCAATAGATTAAGTTAAAATCTAAGACACTATTCTATGTACTTGTACATTATAATGAATAAAGAATGTTTGACTTTGACTTTGACTTAGACTTTATTGCTGTATTTTGCGATTCTCCAAGGTCAACTAAATATAGCTCCTATTTCCGTCTAAATGGAGATAATATTTCTTGTTACCTGTCAATGTCCTTTCCTTATCACTAGGCAATATTTTTTGTTTATGTTTTTCTTGAGAGGGAAGCGCTCTTCCGGTTTACCGTCCCAAAAATAGATGCAATAATTATCTTTCCGATAAGAAACTCTCTTATCAAAAGCTCGGCTCGAGTGTCGAGCTTTTTTGAAAAAAGTTGAGCCGAGCCGAATACTGAAAAGCTCGACCTGTCGAATACTCGCACACCCCTACCGAATTCTGAGAAATAGTTTTTTATTGAAACCTGTCAACATCCGTTTCTTTATCAGTTCAAATATTGTCGTTATCCGGCAGCCGATGTTTATTTTTATCGCTCGTGAAGCTAAACAACTGATAATAGTAGGCTTGTGATCTTTTCGTTGATCGACACACGTGATTTAAAAACTTATTTCTGTTATACCAATAATTACGCGAACAATTTCGTCGGTTTCGAAGGAATTGATTCTCGATTCTTGCCGATCGATTCTCGATTCCGAATCTTTTCCAAAGAATCAGTGGAATCGAGAATCGAGAATCGGAATCGACACATCCCTAATTAGTTCATTACCTTCTAGCTGTTAAAAATGTGTTGTGCTTCTGCAAGAACATATAATTTAATTTTAAAGATATGTCGACAATTTACAGCTAAATGCAAGTAAAACACAAACCTTTGCATTGCTCGTAAGGATGTGGCAATAGCGTATTCAGCGACCACTGTTTTTCCAGCTGAAGTGTGTGCAGCAACAAATACATTCTCGCCCTCTTCCAGTTTTAAAATAGCCTTTGAAGAGAAAAATTAGTTAGAATCCCCTTTAAACAGTAAAAAAAAGTCAGCACAAACCCTCAGCTTAACCTTCGTATTTAAAATAAAAATATTATGTATTAACAGGTGAATACTATTTTGATTTGGATTTTTGCGGACATTTGCCATCACTGATTAGTAAAAAACAAGTTTCACGACGTTTCGGGATCTGGAATCTGATCCCGTCTTCAGGTGGAAGAAAACCTAGAACATAACAAGATTAGTAACATTTCTTCCACACTAGATTAGGTTCTAGGTTTTCTTCCACCTGAAGATGGCATCAGATTCCAGATCCCGAAACGTCGTGAAACTTGTTTTTTACTAATCAGTGATAGCAAATGTCCGTAAAAATCCAATTCAAAATATAAAATCACCATCACCAACAAACAATAATTTCAAACAAAGAAGTGAATACTGTACAAATTACTGTAATTTTCCACCTGAATTCATCATCTGTCACTTCAGTGTTACATGAGCTCACCTGTTTCTGAAACGTGTCGAGCTCGAAGGGCCAGGTGAAGGCCGGGTTGGGCACCTTCTGTTTGAAGTCGGTGACGGGAGTGCTGACATCGATCTCCTCCGCCCACCTGGTCTTCTCCATGGCTTTGGTCGCAGCCGTCTTGGAGATGTTGAGCACCGGTCCCACGCTCGTCTCCTGGTCAGCAAATCAAGATAAAATATATCCTTGCAAGGTACAGCAAACCTAATGCACTGTTTTTTAATGATAAGTTAGGGTAGCCTAACAA
Source organism: Flexamia atlantica (assembly GCA_035578135.1). NCBI lineage: Eukaryota > Metazoa > Arthropoda > Insecta > Hemiptera > Cicadellidae > Flexamia > Flexamia atlantica. The sequence goes on along the minus strand of JAQJVK010000001.1, from coordinate 45,643,473 downwards.
TAAAAATTATGAAGAAAAGTTTTTTAGGCCCAAACTTAATTTTGTTTAACTTAACCCACATCAAATACTAATTTTTATTTGAAATTTCATTTCAGTTTCAGATTTTTTTACTTTGGTATTAAAAAATTATGTTCACTTATGAAAAACAATAATATTTTCATGTCGGATTCAATGACATTTGTATAAGTTTAGAAATGGAATCAAAGGCCAAAAGCCAAAAGCGCAATTCATAGCCAACCTATGTGGCCAATAAAACACACATTAAAGGTGCACCCTTGTGAAAAGTGATTTCCATCGATTAACAATCAGTGAATACGCACGTTACACCCGTTCGCGAGTTTTGCTGGGTAATATTTACAGTTTATCAGCAATCGGCAGATAACCGCAATCGATTCATGCGATTGATCACAAATTTTATAAAGCTACATTTTCTGTTTATTATCTGCAACTGACAAATAAGGGTGATGAGTTTTGTGGTCAATTGCAAGTTTCACAAAGCTGTATTTCCGTTTGTAAACGTGATTGTTTTTCGTGGCTAATTGTGAGTGTCGCAAAGCTACACTTGCTGTTTGGTTGTGATCGCTAAAAAACTTTCCTGTCCTGAAAATTTTCCCGAGTAAATTAAATCCTGCCCAAAAATTGGAATTTTAACCTTCCTAAAAAATTTCCTGAAATTTTAGGACCCGTCCATCCCCATTTTATTATTGAACTGTGGAAAGTTTATTGGTTATTGAGACAATAAGAAATAGGTGATTTAATGCAAATATCCAGTTTACCTTTAACCTCAAATATATATATATATATATGAGGCCCCGAAAGGCAAAGCGGACTAACCCACAAATTGTCAATTTTGAGATTTATATATCAGCAGATGCAGAAAAAAGCTCTATTTAATGGTAGAATGGACTAATCTCTATCAGCTGTAGTTTTTTTAATTAACACGTTGTGTGCGGCATGACGCGGCATACGCATCATGCGATTGCAGCGCGGGGGGCGGATGACGCAGACGTCGTGTCACCGTGCAGCGCTCGGCTTTTTGGTTCAGTGCGAGCTCAGCTCTTGACGGAGGCGGATTGTATGCTGTCCGCTCCTTGAATACATACCACATGTTAGTCGAATGGCGTCAGTTTCCCGCCCCGTGCGTTTTTTTGCTTTTACCGAGTGATTTATTTACTGTTGTGGTATTCTGTGTTGTGCTATGTCCGCATTTTTGAAGACCTAAGCACTTATTTTGCCGCAGCCAACGTGTTAAGGTGAAAAGGTTGGTCCAAAATGCACTTTTACACATTCTTTTATAGCCAGACTGGACCAACCCACAAAATTAAGTGCAATTTTGGACTAACCTCAATTTGATTAATGTAAAACCAATTCTTATTTTTCTGTAAAGGTAAAATGGACTAACCTGTGACTTTACATAAGAATAAAGGCAGAATGGACTAACCTACGTGCTAAAATGGACTAACCCATATGGCAATCCAATGTAAGGCAAATTCATAATTTTTGGGAACTATTTTTGGTACCAAAAAATACAAATAAATCAAAAACTTATTCAACAAAAAAATTTTATGTGTATCATACAGTGGAACTATCGATCAAAAGAGCAATTTCTGTAGTGAGATATATGACTTAAACTTTACCTCTTAATATCTCAAAAATGACTTTTTGGGGTTAGTCCACTTTGCCTTTTGGGGCCTCATAAATATCCAACTGACTAAATATCTTATTTGGATTTAAGATCAATGACTGAAAGACCTAGAGAAGTAAAATGTTACCTTGGGAATAACAGCATCTTCCTCTTCTTCGTCCTGTGTTATTTTCAGTTCAATAACAGGAGCTTTGTTTTTAACTTCCTGTGTTTCCTTGACTGGTTCTTTCCACAAACCAAGAATGTCCTGTTCTTGGTTCAACAAACTCATTAAATTAACAACATTGTTCTCCTCTGCATTAGCCTCCTGTACAAGGTTTACGGCTGGAAGAGCCTTTTCTTGTTCACTAGGTTGTTCATTGGCAATTTTAATAACTGGAGTACAACCATCATCGGCAAAGTCCAAGCCTTGGGTAAAGCCAGGTGGAATTGTTAGGAAACCTGTAAAATAATATCAATAAAAATTGAATAAAACATAATAAGGTTTATTTTAACTACTAATTTATAGCCACAGTTATGATGTAGCTTACCTATGATGAAAGCAAAACATCCATTCTGTTGTCATTCTGTATTTAAATCAAT